>CM076972.1:9118220-9183220 GCA_039105355.1 Benthosema pterotum
AAACGTGTATCGGAATTCCCTTCCCACCTATATTGCTGCACCCACCAATTACGCATCTCTTTGGCATTTTCCAAAAGTTGTAGACGACCGAAAAGTTGTTCCTAGAACTGAGCGCTATTATTAGTCTCGACTCCACGCTGATTCTGTCTATACTCAATAAGCACGCCTGCGTTGCTGTGACGGTACCATGCTGACGAGGAGAAGGGCGTTTCCATCGGAGTTAGCATTGCAACAAGAAGAAAAGACATTGCTCTGCTTGTCTCCTATTGTCGTCACTTACCCGCGACATCAACAGATTCAGAACTACATTTCCCAAAGTGGCGGATGTAGTAATTTTATTTTTATAAACCTCAAATGTGAGATGTGTACGGCCCCATCAGGCATTTTAAATATACTAGTCCTATACCCGTTGTGTAATATATGATCTGGATGTATAGGCCTAGATGACATTGATTGGGACTTGTTGATGTTGGAAAGCTGGATAGAACTTGGGCACAAAGTTAATGTTATAGACACTATTTATTCAGGATTCTAGCCTCGGAGGACCACCATTGGATGTTGAGTTTAATCTGTCAGACCCACAATGAAGGATTTTCAGGTTTTTGTCCACAATTTAGGAGATAAACTGGCAAAATGTTGGTCAAAATAGCAATTATTCTACATTTTATAATTGTGTAGATTGAATGAAGTCACTCAGATGTTGAGTCTTGAGAGTGTAAAATAAAAACCTAATGGACTCCATAAGGGTCCATTTGGTTTCATTTGAACTACAGTATTTCAAGAGTTACAAATCTATAAGGGTCCATTTGATTACCAACTGACGATTTAGCATGCAGCTGTATGTGGACCACCTGGAATCGTGTCAGGGACCACTGGTGGTCCCTGGACCACCTGTTGAAACCTCTCTGCTGAATGGAATTGCTATAAACCCTGAAGGTCATTACAATTAATATGAATATTAATTGTAAGGGATGTGTTCCAGCACGCCTGCCGTGCTCCTGTGGGTTTGCAAGTTTGGGGGACCCCCCAGAGACCAAGTTGTAGGCGACCCGGACCGTCGCACGTACCCAGACGCACACGCGTAAATGTGGCGTTTGAATAATAACTTTGGAGAGGACTGGATGCCGTGGGCTGCCGCGCGATGTTGCAGTGTAGTGGTGGTAGAAATAAGTTGTATGCGACCCGGACCGTAGTAGCGCGTGTCACCGTGCCGTGCCGGTATGCCTGTTTGGTCAGTCGCATAGCAGGCGGAACAGCGGCAACACCGCGCCGTGCCGAGAGAACGTTGCCTGTGTTATGTGGATCAGTCTGCACTGCAGTCGTCTGGAAGGCGAAACGGCGAGGGCAGAGAACACTGTACCCCGCGCCAATGGCTGTACCCGTAGGGGAGGTGATACGACAAACTGTGACCACAATAAATGTGTCTCCGTGACACGTGATGTTATTTTTTATCTGCATCCGGTGGCACGTCATGTGCGCGAAGATTCTTTTTTGACACAAATGTATTAAAATTAAAATGATGTGCATAATGTTTGGTGCTTATGAGCCGCGCATATTGGTGCTGGATGACAGGGCTGTGTGACTCGGGGTTCATTTAGGTTGTCCGTGCGCCGTGGCGTTACGCAAATGGAGACAAATGACACAGTACAGTTGCACAGGAAGTGTACAGACAGACACGCTTGCTTGAATTATATAGAGAGATCATTGTTTTGGAAACTTAGGCTATTTTTGAGGGACATGTGTCAACAGTTTTGAGAGTTTTTTGCAGGTTACCTACACTTTAACATCTTCCCAAACAAACAAAAAAAACATCACATCACATACTGTATGTCGATGTGGAAGCCGGCCTTAATTCCTTCATAACATTACAACACCGGCCAATGCTACACTGTACACCAGGGAGCCCAACCAGTAGATCGGGATCTACCGGTAGATCTCGGCCTGATCACGAGTAGATCTCGGGAGATGTGTGTGTGTGTGTGTGTGTGGGGGGGGGGGGGGGGGTGGAAAAGAAAAATGAGCGATTTTCGTGTGTGTGTGTGTGTGCGTGCGTGCGCGCGTGTCTGTCTGTCTACAAAGCGGCTCATTTGTAGGATTGTTGTCTGCTGTCTGTGAATTATGCCAACAGTATTGTTCTGCAACATGTAATGGACTGTTCTGCAACTTATGTTGTACTGTTGTAGGCCTATTTATGACAAGTCTGTTGTACTTTTTGCTTATATGGACATAAGGTAAAGTGGTAAAACAAAGTAGTGTTGTGTTGTTGTGAAGTTACTGCAGGCTGGCAACGATGCTGATGATGGTGTGGTTTGAAATGTTGATATTGGACTGGTAGATCCCGGAGGGGTTGGCTGCTGAAAAGTAGATCTTGGGTCAAAAAAGGTTGGGCACAAGACTGCTCCAGCAGCAGCAGCACTGATCTATGAGTTCTCCTTCCACTGGTATTTTACCCACAATGCACTCAAAAATCACAATAAGTATCTAAATGGAAGTTGCTTTTCACAAAATAATGGATTATTTATAGAAAATGCGGAAAGTATTTTGTTGTTGAATGGCAAACGAGACGAACGATACTAATCTGCTTAGCAACAGCGACGCTGTAATGGTGACTCCCGCATTCCTGCACTCTCTTAGATCAGGGGTTTTCAACCTTTTTGACAACAGGGACCACCATTTATTCAGCACTTGAGCCACGGACCACCATTTGATTACATTTTAGCCCCAAAGACCTAAAACTAAAGAATTCTTTTAGTTTTGTTGACAATTCCAGGCTGGGTTTTGCAAACAAAACAGTGTAGACTTCTTAATTAAATAGTGCTAATTCAGATGATGAATATTTTAACTCTTGAGAGTGTGAAAATGAAACCAAATGGACCCTTGCGGGTCCATTTGGTTTCATTTTTACATCCTCAAGAGTTACATCTGGTTAACCAACTTTCCATCATTTAGCCTGGGGACCACCTGGAACCCTCTCAATGACCACTGGTGGTCCCCGGACCACCTGTTGAAAACCCCTGCCTTAGATGCATCTAAGGGTTATTATCCATAGAAGTAAATGACAAGTCAAAAAACTCATTTTTGCCCAAAGCGGGGGATGCCACTCCTCTGTGCCCCCCCCCCCCCCCCGCCTTGCTTCCCTAAATCAGTGGTTTTCAACCTTTGAAATTTGAGCCACAGACCAACATTTGATGAATATTTTAGCCCCACAGACCCCAAAACTAAAGATTTTTTTCCCCCAGGTTGAATTTGGAAAACAAAACAGGCAAAACATAAAGACCAAAATGACCATTGATCTTCTACAGTTCTTGGACTAATTCAGATGATGAATATTTTAGCTCTTGAGAGTGTAAACTTGAAACCAAATGGACCCACCAAGGTCCATGTGTGTGTGTGTGTGTGTGCGCGCGCGTGTGCGTGTGCGTACGTTCAGGCCTACACTTACATATAAATGCATGCTTGTGTGCGTGTCCGTGTGAGTGCTTGTGTTGGATGGACACTATATGCGTTGCTGTGGTGGTGATTCATCCTAGCCCCGCCCCCTCACACAGACCCCGCCTTTCGCTGCGCAGCAGCCTAACCGTTCCTGACAGCCAGTGGCTCATTAGAGCCGCCGAGTTCTGTTCCTACCTCACCCCAAAACAATGCCTAGCTGTGTGTGTGTGTGTGTGTGTGTGTGTGTGTGTGTGTGTGTGTGTGTGTGTGTGTGTGTGTGTGTGTGTGTGTGTGTGTGTGTGTGTGTGTGTGTGTGTGTGTGTGTGTGTGTGTGTGTGTCTGCAGAGGCGGTAGGGGGGGTGGGGGGTTATGAGGGGAGTCAAGGCCTATTCAAAGACACAAAGACATAATTAACCAAATTGGCAAATGGTCGGAGAAAGCGCCTCATCGTTGAACATTCAGTGCTCATCAGCTAGAGGTTGCCATAGGAACTCCAAATGTAAACGCAAGTTTGAGTGTGTGTGTGTGTGTGTGTGTGTGTGTGCGTGTGTGTGCGTGTGTGTGTGTTGTCCTCACTAAAAGTCACAAATGATTATCAGTGGCTTCAACATCAGACCACACACGCACACATGATGACTGTGTTGTGTTGACATGATGTTGTTGTGCGTGCATATAGCTGTTTGGTTGGTTCGGGGGTCAGCAACCTGCGGCTCAGGAGCCGCATGCGGCTCTAGAACACACACCTAGTGGCTCCCTGTGTGTATTACATACACACTGGGGTGATCCACCAACATAATATAAACATTTCAGTCACTGACAGCACCCAACATGTGATGCGCTGTCTGACCGTTACGTTGCCCGTTAACGTAGCGCTTGTTGGCCATGCCCAGCAGGTATCAGAGATCAAGCTTTAATCTGAACCACCCATTTTCAGCAGTTTACTATATCATTAATAAAAAAGTCCCCCCCCCCCCCCCCCCCCCCCCCCATTCTATACGTTTCCTAGAAATTAAGGTCTGAAAAAAAAGCATCATTAACATGGTGAAACACAACTTAATGACATCATCAAGTTGTTTCACCATGTTAATGATTTTTCTTTTAGGACCTTTTTTTCTGAGAGTGTACAAATGGAACCAAATGGACCCGCCAGGGTCCATTTGGTTCACATGTACACTCTCAGGAAAAAAAAGAAAATGGGTGGAATTCCCCTTTACGGGCTTATTAGGCTTACATTTTTTTTGCGGCTCCAGACAGATTTTGAATTTAATTTTTGGTCGAAAATGGCTCTTTCAACATCTCGGGTTGCCGTCCCCTGGGTTAGTTCATTTGGCTCTACTGTTGTCTTTACTTTTTTTTAAAGGTAATAGAGGCAACTTTAGTGTTTACACACTTTAAACACTGTGTTTGTAAACAGATTTGTTTAAAAACAGAATCTAACTCCACCTCAACTCCACTCTATTGGCTCACGATGAATCTGCAGGAGACTGCTGTGCTGTGATTGGCTAAAATGCTGAGTCACCCCACACAAACCCCTCCCCCTCTCACATTAGCACCACCTTCCCTGAGCCCGACGAATATTTCACTTTCATGATGACAACAATATAGTTTTGGACTGTCTGCAGGATGAAGCAAGTGTCTGTCTGCAGGGAAACAGCTGCAGCATCAATGTAGAAGCAAACTGTGAAGTGTGCAGGCCATTTTTTGTTGTTATTTTTTAACTCTCAAAAACAACTTTGCACACATCTGCACATCTTGCACATCTGCAACTATGGCCTTCGTCCGACCACATGCTATTTCTTTTTGCAATACCAGTTGATAAATTGCAATTTTGCATGAACTATTTTCTTTGGCTTGACCGGGTTCAAAAAATACCTAAAAAATGTACAGTATGGAGAGGAGAGGTTTTTACTTGACTTCAGCGATATGAAACACCAATAGGCTACAGTATACAGTAGGTCTTATGGTTATAATACAGTGAAATGACCAGGGGCAGATGTAACATTTCCCAATGGCGGGGCAGGAAAAATGGTATGGGTGCGGCTTCATCGCTCATGACGCTTTGCACCACAGGCAGTGAAGTTTACAGAACTTATATTAGTCAAGTCCTGTAAGTATCAATAATAAGTAACATCAGTTGTTGTTGAAGTTGCAACAGACACGCAGCATGCATGAAGCTAAAGGTCTGACTCAGAGAGTTTTCTGTTTTCAATGATGAAATGCTGTTGGTTTAGTGGTGACACAGCTGTAGTTAGTTAGTAGCAGTAGTAGTGTTTCAAATCATTTTAGATATAAGCACTTTGATTTGAAATAACTTGCGTTGATCTTGCGCGAACGACAGTTTCGTTCACCAAGCCGTCAGGATGCTGAATTCCCTGCCGCTGCTATCTCGCACTGAGCACCTGCCGCTACCCCCTCCCACGGCACACGCACAGGCACGCACACGCTGAAAGACAGAACAAGAACACTTGTACGCACACTCTGGCTTGTACGCCCACTTCGTACACACACGCTGGACTCAACTACCCCCCCACACACACATGCACACACATACACTCATATGCACAACTCACACACAACCAGAAGGACTGTACCGAATCCGCTGCTATCCCTATCCCCCCCTGCACATGTACAGCGATACCCCTACAGTAATACCCCTACTGTCATAGCTGTCATAACCTAGCCGTTAGTATAGTAGTGCGTAGTTGTAGTATGCTTAGTTTTAGTAGTATGTCTTAGTATGTTTAGTGTTTTAGTATATTTAGTATGTCTTAGTATGTTTAGTATGTTAGATGTTTTTTTTAGTCTTAGTTTTCAACTCTCACTACTTGCCACTTTATTAGTATATTTATACCTGGTCGTAGCTTAGCACCTTCACCCCACTTTATACTGCTACAGTTGCACCTTAATACTCTAGTCTGTTGCACTATACGTCACTTACTGTTCTTGTATTGTTTGTAGTCGTCATTTTTCTTATTGCACTGTCTATTGTCTTTGTCTTATTGCACTGAGGAACAATGGAAACGTTATTTCATCCCTGTTTATGTCTCGACATACACTGGAGTGACAAATAAAGAAACTTGAACTTGAACTTGAACTTGAACTAGTGTAGTGGTGCATGCCATTGTGTTTGGTGGGGCAGACTGGGAATTTACAGGGGATTTGCCCCCCCATGCCCATGCCTAGATCCGCCCCTGGAAGTGACAGTTGTTGTCAGGACAGTTGTCAAGTGTCCTCTACCTGGACAGTGTTGCACACCTGTGTCAGAAAGTGTGTGTGTGTGTGTGTGTGTGTGTGTGTGTGTGTGTGTGTGTGTGTGTGTGTGTGTGTGTGTGTGTGTGTGTGTGTGTGTGTGTGTGTGTGTGTGTGTGTGTGTGTGTGTGTGTGTGTGTGTGTGTGTATGTGTGTGTGCGCATGCGTGCGTGCATCCGTGTCAGCTGACTCTATCCCAGTGAGTCAATTCCACATTGATCACTGTGACAGCAGAGGGACACAGACATCAAGGACAAACTTCTAGTCGATCAATGGCTGGACGTGTGTCTGTATGTGTGTGCATGTGTGCGTGCATGCGCATGTTGTAGTGTGTGCGTGTGTGTGTGTGTGTGTGCGCGCGCGCTTACAAGTTCATTTGTTGCGTGTCTTTGTGGTTTCATGTTTATGTGCGTATCTGCGTGCGTCAATCCCCGAGATATCTGTTCGAGCGGGAGTGGGAAAACCTGATTTCTCTCACAACAGAACACGATTTCATATTTTAAAAACTACCGCAAGACATCACTTAATCTATCAAATATAGATTTCCCTGCAAGGCAAAAAAATAAAAATAAAAGTTCACCCTCTAAAAAGTTGAGGGGGGGGAGTTTTGTTACTGCCAAGTTTAGTCCGCGGAAACTTTACATCAGCCAGCCCAGCGTGCTTCATACATACATACATACAGTAGCATCCGCTTAGCTTTGTTTGTTTGTTTTTCTGTGCGTATAAAGTGACTCCAGCTCCGGTTTTTGAGGTTAGTTTGTGTGGAGTTTGTGCCTTTTGGCACTGAGCAGCGTTGTGGTTTGGGAGCCGTGAGCTTCATGGTTGAAGGGGAAGAAAGAAAGAAAGAAAGGGAAAGAAAAAAAAACTTCAGGTCTGATGAAGAGTTCACTCGCTCCGGCTGCCTTCCCCTCCCTCTGTCTCTGTGTTCATCCCCCCCTCACCCCCCTCACCCACCCCCCCTCTCCTCCCATCGGCCCCCAGAGTCACAACAAGAGGCAGCAAACAGCTTGTGCATCCCCTTGTATACCGGCAGGAAAAATGCCCCATTTTTCCTCTGTTTGAATCTGACATTTTTGGCACATTAAATATTGGACATTAATAAATTAAACGTAATGAACTGACATGAAAGGGAGGAAAGACGAAGATTCCGATGGTTACAATGGCAAGAAAGTATGGAAGGAGAGAGGGAGGGAGAGAGAGAGACGGCGGGCGGGAGGGAGGACGGAAGAACGAGAAGAAGGAGAAGAAGGAGAAGAGAAGGAGAGGAGGGGGGGGGATGTAGAAGGAAGCACAAACTTTTTCCTTAACTCCAATTAACTGTTTCCTTCTGTAATCCATCTGAGATTATTTTTCACGTTCATTTATTCAAACAAATATTGAATAATTCATGTCCTTGGGAATAGCAGCACGTGGAGCCTGCAGGCCTGCTGTGTGTCGGAGCACAGCCAGAGGGCCAACAGAGAGTTTTAATAAGTGGAACTTGTTGGTCACTTAATCTAATTAGTCGTCCGCTGAGCCATTTGTCACAGTGAAATAATCATAACTGTTTGAAGACAGAGCAGCAGCAGCAGCGCTGGTGGAAGAAATAACTATAAGTCCATTTCGTTGCGGTCAAGGCAGAATCCTCTTATCTCCGTATTATTCTAACTTTTTTGAGTTGTCCTGCCCCATAAATGAACACAATTGATCATGTAAGGTATTACAATGCAGGGTTAATAGTTAATTAAAACTAACTAAAAAAGAAGTAATAAACTAATAAAAACAAAAAATAAACAAAAGAATAAGAAAAAAAATATATAACTAATCTGAAACCGTATTGTGTGGTAACAAAACTTAAATTAAACTAACTAAAATCATGAACAAAATACCTTTTTTAGTTTTAGTTCTTAGCAAAAATTTATATTATTTAATATATAAACCTTTTAAATTTGTTGAAAATGATTTCATGTTTTCAAAGGGTATATGTTTTTAATTCTACTGACTCTGATCTTGCAAGAAAAAACAAAATATAAACTATAAAACTAAGCATTTTCACCAAAATAAAAACTAACTAACTAATAAAATGTCAAAACTATCTAAAACTAGACTAAAATGAAAAATCCCAAACTATCATGCTGCTACAGCATCAGGGAAAAGTAGGAGGTCCACATGCATACATCTGCTGCTTTTACTACTTTTGAATTTGAATCCAGAAAACTAAAGACAATTTTGTACTTCATGGGGTTTCCCAACACAGGCAACCGCCATGCTTTACATACACTCTGTCTCAGAGGCACATATTGTTCTTGTTCCCACTACAATGAATATCTTGAGTCTGAATATCTTGACTCTCTATATAGCCTACTATAAATGCATTCCACCAACGATCCCTTACATCCTATTATACTATTTATTGTCACTTTTATTTTGTAATACCTGTGATGGATATGCTATGGGAGCTTGTGTGTTGTTATATTATTTTGAAGTCCTCACTTCCTGTTTCTGTAAGATCTTGTGCCTGTGTTTACTTCCCCTTCTCTCTCATGATACCTGCTGAAAGGAAGGTGTGTTGTTTTACTGTTCTGCACCAAATTTTGTTTTAAAATTGTTTTAAACATGTTTAACCAGTGAAAACGGTGGAAAGGTCTTTAGATATTTAATTATTAATGTTACTATGTGATTGGTTTGCAAAAGTTTTGAGATTTTTTGTTGATATTTTGTTAGTGTTTTGTTTAACAATACTATTGAAATGCCTGATATTTGTCCTCCATTACAGCTGGTGTGATGCAGAGATGTGTGCTACTGTATGCTGTATATCTGGGCACCATTGTATTCATGTGCAGGTATGTTTCTGTTGCTCCCATGCATGTATTTTTTTATTTTGTGCTTTATGGTTTTGTTTACTTTTATGTAACTTGAACTTCCCCGTGCTACTTACAAATATAGAACATACAGAGAATGAAATTTATGAATCATTTTAGCCATCAAAGATAATTTATGAACTGGACAATTTAGAATTACCACAACTTCCCTGCTTTAATGAGGCACATAGTATTTAATACAGCCCAGAAGAGAAATTTAGATGATACATGGCATAAATGGATGAATAAATGAGTCACCAAAGGTATAGAGAAAAACAAAACCTTTCATGCAGCAGTAGGATCTCAAGAGAACATGCATGTATTGGTTTATTGAACAATAAGCTTTGGCTGGATGTTTCAGGACATTTTGTCATGTTTTGCAAAAAAGGTGCATTCAGCTGTATTGTTGTGTACGCCTGCCATCGCGCTGCATGTTTAAATAGGCTACTCTTATTGACTTCAGTGTGTGTGTGTGTGTGTGTGTGTGTGTGTGTGTGTGTGTGTGTGTGTGTGTGTGTCACTGTGTGCTTGTCCTGTGTGTGTGTGTGTGTGTGTGTGTGTGTGTGTGTGTGTGTGTGTGTGTGTGTGTGTGTGTGTGTGTGTGTGTGTGTGTGTGCGTGTGTGTGATGTACTTTGGTTGATATTAACAATGTTGGGCAATATTACTTAGGGGAGTAACATCTTTACTTTACCCTTCAAAAAAGTAATACTATTATATTACTCCACTGTACTTGAATCAAAGAGTAATATGTTACACATTACTTTATTACTTTCCCCAGTGCCCCCCTCTCACCCGCAAAAGAATAGAGATGTACAACACAATCTGTTTAGAGACAACCCGTAGTGTAGTATAGAATTAGGATCTACAAATTATTGCACATCTCCATTGTTATCTGTTGATAGCTTGTAAATCTCTTCTACTTCTACATGCAACAAGCTCAAAGTAATGAGGTGTGTTTTGGCAGAGTAACATAGTACATATTACCCATTTTGGCAGAGTGATATTGTTACGCTACTTTTGCTGGAAAATGTAATATGTAATTCGTTACTGCCCAATACTGGATATTAGTAATGTGAATGTGTTCTCATATACCATACATGCTTCCATAGAAGACATGCTGGCTTGTTTTGAACCCAAACAACTGAAATCAGGTATTGCTATGCCCTACTTTGAGTGTGTGTGTACCACAGAAAATATTAGATTGGCTGAGCACGGAATGTATAAGAGTGTCCCTCACTTCACATGAGTGTGATGCTTATCTTCACATGTCCATAAACCTGGTGGGTATTTCACGAAAGGTGGATTAGCAAATCGGCGATTTAAGCCAAAACCAGGCTTATTAGAGCCTGGTCTGTAGAGCCTGGTTTATTCTGTTCCACTAAAGCCAAGCAAGGCTTAAAATGGGAGGATTTAGCAAGCCAGGATAGTCAAGCCTGGCTAAAAAAACAGCTTGGCTTTTTCTTTCTAGACCCCTTTGGTAGAAGGCAGAATCACTGATCCTTCTTCTTCGTGGGGTGTTATGGAAGCCGGCATCCTTAATAGTTGCATTATCGCCTCCTTATTCTGTATATCTTACTTAGTAGAAGAACTAACATCTATCCCACAGACTTACTGCTACATTGATACAATGACTTAATCTTCTAAGACAAATACTGATGCCATAATAGTACATGTATTTTCACACTCACTCAAGAAGGGCCACAATGCATATTACTGCCATTGCCAAAAATAGAGCTTGTAGAGTGTCTATTTTTGCTATATTTGAATTGAAATCCTGAATAAAAATCCTCATATTTTTAAATGGAATCCTTAAAAGTAATAATTTTTATTTATTTTCAATGCAATTATTTATAACAGTAATGTAGTATTGTATGACACAGTACTGTACTCAAAGTACAGTGAGTACAGTACAGTATAATACAGTACAGTATGTACAGTACAGTATGATACAGTACAGAGCATAGAATACAATACAGTGCATTGTGGTGCAATACAGTATGATACAGTATAGTGCATAGAGTACAGTACAGAGCATTGTGGTACAGTACTGTATGATGCAGTACAGGAAAGCACAAGGTGGTACTGTACTGTATCATACTGTACTGTATTGTACGATACTGTACTGTGCCACACTGTACTTCACTGTATTGTACTGCATCATACTGTACTGTGCCATACTGCACTGTACCACACTGTATTGTACTGTACTGTATGTACTGTATAGTTCTTTGGAATATAGGACTTTTTTCTTTAATGACCAATATGGTGTTATTTATTGATCTGCAATATGACTGCAGACTGATAAATAAGGCAACATAAACCTTTAATAATTGAAGAAGTGTTAAAACTCATTGGTTTGTAATCAGATTGACTGTCTAATGCCCAGTAAAGACATCAGGATTAGGGTAAACCTGACTGTTAGCCTGGTCCGGAGCAGGCTAAGTCCATAGCATTAGTTTCCATGGGAACTAATGTGGCATTGCTTTCATGAAACCAAATCAAGCCTCAACATATCCAGGTTAACTGGTCAAGTTAATCTGGCAAGATTAACCAGTTTTCATGAAACCGAATGAACGCTAATCCAGGATATAATAAACCGGGATATCAGTTAAATCCTGGCTTTTTCCCTAATCCACCTTTCGTGAAATAGGCCCCTGATCATTCATATGAGCATAACATTCCATTAACATGAATGACAAGGATAGGTCTGACATCACTGAGGTCACAGTTTTATAGAGGAATAGCACATTTATCAGTCAACTGTCCGGGCTCAGGCCTGAACTGTGCAAACCGGAGCCTGACGGAGATATATTGACTACTGACAGCTCCATATATGAAGATATACTGACTACTGACAGCTCCATATATGTAGATATACTGACAGCTCCATATATATAGATGCACCATTTATAGATATACTGACTACTGACAGCTCCATATATGGAGATATACTGACTACTGACAGCTCCATGTATGTAGATATACTGACTACTGACAGCTCCATATGGAGATATATACTGACTACTGACAGTTCCATATATGGAGATACACTGACTACTGACAGTTCCATATATGGAGATACACTGACTACTGACAGCTCCATATATGTAGATATACTGACTACTGACAGCTCCATATATGGAGATATACTGACAGCTCCATATATGGAGATGTGCACGGACGGACATATGGGCTGACGGACAGGGTATGAATTATAGTCACCATGTATGAATTATAGTCTGTCTCCACCATGGTGGAGACAGAGGATCTGTGTTTTGGAGATACAGCTAGTGTCAACAAAGGATTTTGCACTTTAACTCAAGGTTTTACACTTAAAGGGGAGCTACACTTTCAGGCATGTTTGGCTCATTTCCAAGTGTATTTGGCCTTAAGTGAACCCCCCAGAAGGTTTTTATGTCGCTATGTTTAATATTAAGATATATTAGTTTGAAAATAAAATGACTCCCGGCCCCGCCCCCACGCCCATTGACATCCATTCATCTTCAAACTCCACTTTAGACTTACTTTTAAAAAACGTCCATCGAACTGTTGACAGATATAATCCTTGTAATGCGTGAGAAGGCCGTCGATTTTCGATAACTTACTTTATGTTCAATTTCTAACGGCATAATGTAAGAACTATTTTCTGTAGCGCACTCAGAACGCAACTGAAAGTAGTGGTGTGGTAACGGTTTCCACTTCCGCCAGCTGTGTCAGTCAGTCAGCTGATCACTTTGTTTTGATTTTGCAGTCAGCAACCACAACCACGCGTGTTGCACAGCAGCACAGGGCCAATATGCGTTGCGTTGTATCAATCAGAGCCTTCTAGTAGGAGAGTTACGATATTGAGGGGTCAGAAAGCAGAGCAGAGCACCGTGCACGAGACTACAGAGATTCGTCTATGAGTGCAGTCCCAGTCCTAACTGTCATTGGGAGTACATTGTTTTCAACGAAAACGGCGCAATAAGAGCTATTTTAGGTACGTATGCAAAAAGACAACTGTTTTAAAGTATTGTTCAGTCACGGCTAGAGTCTCTGTAATGTTTATGTTGTAGTATTATTAAAGAACAACTAAAATAAAGTCATTAAAGCTGGATTAAATAACTGATTAAATAACTTTCTGCATACTCCTACCCCCGCTGTTATCGCGAGAATCTTAGCTTTTCAGTGAATTCCCGCGATATCGCCTGCTTTGAAACCAGTTTCAATCAGCACTAATACTTTCAAGACGTCAATATAATGATATACTATTTGCAAATCATGTGACAAAGTATTCGAAATCAACCTCCAGAAGGCATTCTTTAATTTGCCTGCATCGATAGTTTGTTTACGAGGTCACCGCCAACAATACATGTTGTTTTCGTGCCTTCTTTGCTGGTCCCTGATTAAATCCATAGAGTCCTATTCATATTCATCGACTTCCGGTTTTCCGAGTGCACTCAAACGGCTTTTACATCAGCGCTGCTGCTCCTCCAGCACCGCCATTGCCCTGACGCACAGGAGTGAACGGGAATATCGCAACTCTCCCCTAGAAGGCTCTGGTATCAATATGCTCCAATGTTCAAACAAAACTACTTTGTGCCAAACATGGCTGGATGCCATTGGCCTCAACAAAGTCGCCCTCAGAGATGTTTTCAACAACAAAAAAGAAGATCTGCAGCGACCACTTCCAAACCACAGACTACAGCGGCGCGCATCTGAAACCTGGAGCTGTGCCAAGTTTGTTACCGTCGGTGTTGGTGGTCGAACCCCTTGAGGTAGGTAATGGCTCTAGCTCTGGTCCATTCAGCTCCACTGCTTCTATGATGCTGCCTTACTGTAAGGCAGTGTTTTTGTTGTTTTCAAATGGACCCTTGCGGGTCCATTTGGTTTCATGTTTACACTCTCAAGAGTTAAAATATTCATCATCTGTATTAGCCCAAGTGACAAGTGTACAAAACTAGAAGATTAATGGTCAAAAGCAAAATACCTCTTTAGTTTTGGCGTCTGTGGGGATAAACTGTCCTCAAATGGTGGTCTGTGGCTCAAATGCTGAATAAATAGCGGGCCCGGGTATCAAAAAGATAAGATGAAACCCCCTGCTGTAAGGCAGAATCATATAAGTAGTGGAGCTATGGACCAGAGCTATAATGGGTCTAATAAAGCCACATAGCAGTGGTTACCAAAGTGGGGTGCACGGACCCCCACGGGTCATTGATTGCATCCCAGGCGATATTGGGTCCATTTGGTTCCATTACTAGTATACTCTCAGTGACTCAGGGGTCCTCGAGGGAGTTCTGGCCAGCCCGCTTGTGTGTACAAATGAAACCAAATGGACCCTAACAGCCACAACCACATGGAACCAAATGGACTCTGTTTACATTTGTACAATCAGTGTACACAACCTCATACTATTGACTTCATGCAATAGAATTTATAAATCACTGCTAGAGCCGTAAAATTCTATTATAGGATCCCTTTGTATAGCTTTTCAAATGGGGGTCTTATTTGAAAACCTAATAATTGTCAATCTGGGGTCCTTGACTCCTTGATATGAAAAAAGTTTGGGAAGCACTGTATGCAAAACGCTAAACTGTGTCACTTGCTAAACAGAATATTGTGTTAGGACAAGTTTGTTGTGTAATTGTATCTGTGCCTATAATGAAGTTGAAATAATCTATAACTTTAATACCAAGAACATATAGGCCTATTTCCATGCCAACTAATGCTTGTTACACACCAGCGGAAAAGCGAAACGATTTTTTTCGCGCGAATATTTCGCTTTTTTTAAAACATATTGGAGTCAATGTAAGCTTACACACCACGGCGAATTAGCGAAATAGCGAAAATGCGACTATTTTCGCTTTTTGTTTTTTCGCTTTTGTGTCGAATTTTTCAGCTAGTCGCAGGCGACTAATACCCGCTGACCAATCAGAATGCAGTCTAAACTGGCTGGCAGGTAGTACTGCGGCAAAAAAGATGCTGGCGCTGCGGTGGCAACCTCCACACACTTTACCCCTTAATCAGTGGAAACAGCTACTCACTGATGTGGTAACAATGGAACTTTCAACAGCTAAACTCAACGGTGCAAACTTCCAAACAATAGACTGTTGGTACCATATTCTAAACCAAATTAAGACCTCTAACATATGATTCGTTACGTACATACTTAATCATCTCAAATTCCCTGTATGTCACCTTCTTTCTGTTTACCCATTTATTTAAAAGAATGAAAATAAATCCCAACGATACTTACTTTACAGGCCCGGGGTGGGGTGGGTTGGGAGGGAATGTTTTGGTGTAATTAATTGTTCTCCAATTATGTTACTGTAATATTTTCAAATGAAGTTATGTGCATGCGCACTATTATTATTCCTAAATTCTTGTATAGTGTATGTCCGTGTGTACGTATGTATGTTTGTATGTATGTATATGTGGGTGTATGAGGTATGTGTGTATGTGTATGGATATGCATGTATATGTGTATGCATGTATATACATACATATTATATTTTGTTCTTGTTTTGTTTTTGTTTTGTTTTTTTTTTGTTTTCTTTTTGTTTTTTGTTTTTGTTTCTTGTTTTTGTTTTTCCTTCAATGGTGGTTGGTGCAGGGGTGGGGGGTGGGAGGGTCTCTGTTTTTAAAGAAAAAGAAAAGAAAGAAAATGTGTATATAAGACACCTGGTTAAGATATTCATTGGTACAAAGTATATTTTCTGTAAGATGGGGTTGTCTTTCTCCTTTCTCTGTAAAATGAAATAATAAAAAATATATATGCAAAAAAAAAAAAGAATGCAGTCTAAACTGCGCTGCCGTGCCATAAACTGCAGCGCATCTTTCTCTCTCTCTGTGTGTGTGTGTGTGTGTGTGTGTGCGCGCGCACGCCTCGTTATTAAACCACAGTGTTCACTGTTCCATGTTGCGCCAGGGCATATCCACGGCGCATCACGCATTGGAAGGGAAAGATATCAATAGCCACGTTTCCGTAAAACCTTTGTGAAAATAGGAAGAGTATGAACTTAAGTCGAAAAAAGAAGAGCGAATTGTCCGCTGTTTCCATTAACTGATGAAATGCGATATTGTAGACTACACCATGCCATCTGCAGCGCGGCACGTGCGAGGAAAAAGGGTTTGAACTTTATTAACGGAATAATATCTCTAAGGGCAGAGCCCGGTCATGTAAAACAGCTGTTTATGTCTGATATCACTTGCGTATCTTAGCTATCATGCATGATGATACAGATACTGTAAATATAGGACCTGTAGCTGCCCTGCGACTTTCATGAACAAACGCGATGGGAGTCTGAACGTTATTGGCCATGCGTCCCTCGTCCGTTCTGAGCGTTTTTTGTAGAAATATAAATATATATATATAAATTAACAAATAACAATGCACTCATCGGCAGGCCACACAACTCTTCAAATGCGCTATAATGCGTGTCCAGTGCTTTCCAATAGAAAGTCTTTTCGCAAGCTGTTTCCATACCTCATTTGCGCATTAGGCAACTTTCCATCATTTACCTGGGGGCCACCGGGAACTCTCTCAAGAACGACTGGTGGTTCCCGGACCACCTGTTGAAAATCCCCGAAGTAGATCAATCAAATATAGATAGATCAATCAGTGACAAATGCGCAGCAGCTTTCCTCGCTCGCACCACACCCGATTTCAATTTCGAGGGGAATGCACAACGCCAGGACTAGGCTACTCACTTGGTAAAGTTCCCAATTCTCGTGGTTTCATTTCAATGACTTGTATATCCATTTGGGGGTCCGCGGCCCGCAAGATGAGAACGTTTCGGGAAGTTACGAGCGGGTTTCATAAATACGCTCTCTGTAAATTAGCCCAAGTCTACACAACTAGAGAATGGCCTTACTGGTATTGTGGACAAAAGCAAAAGAAATCTTCAATTTTAGGGTCTGTGGAGCAAATGTCCTTGAGTGGTGATCCGTGGCTCAAATGCTGAATAAATAGTGGGCCCTGGTATGAAAATGGTTGAAAACCTGCACTGATCTACTTAATGGGCTATAGACAAAATAGCACGGCGCCTAGATTAGACTAATCTGTATAGGGATCAGATTGATCAGGGGTTCTCAACAGGTGGTCCGGCGACCACCAGTGGTCCTTGAGAAGGTTCCAGGTGGTCCTCAGGCTAAATGATGGAAAGTTGGTTAACCAGATGTAACTCTTGAGAATGTGAAAATGAAACCAAATCGACCCATTTTCACACTATTCATCTTCTGAATTAGCACCAGACACTGTTTGTTGGCAAAATACAGCCTGGAATTGTGGACAAAACCAAAAGAAATCTTTCGTTTTAGGTCTTTGAGGCTAAAATGTCATCAAATTGTGGTCTGTGGCTCAAATGCTGAACAAATGGTGGTCCCTGTAGTCAAAAAGGTTGAAAACCACTGAGATAGATGATATGGCATTTTTAATTTGGTTGAGTAAGATGATCAACTTGTATTTCAGCCTTTTTAGCGCCGTCGGATTAATTAATTAATTATCTCGATCGTGCATGTGCATCTCCGTCATGACTGATGATACAAAAAAACTTTTATGACCAACATTTCGATCGGTTCCTGCGTGCGTCCTTCCATGGTTAAAATATATAGGCTAAAATGACAACACAAGCAGGGAGGAGGGTAGTAGAAGGAGGGGAGGGGGAGAGGAAAGGCGAATTTAATCGTTTTATACGCTTTATACGCTTCGCTTTTTGGTGTGTACAGGAGGCCGCGACTAAATTCGCCGGCAAATATTTCGCCTTTTTTTGTTCGCTTTTTCGAGTCGTTTCGCTTTTCCGCAGGTGTGTAACAAGCATAAGACTGTAACTTTGTCTGCCCTGTGCTGTGTTCAAAGTTGAAGGTTCTTTATTTGTCACTCCAGTGTATGTCAGGACATATACAGGGATACGTTTCCATTTTCCACAGTACAATAAGACAGTAGTCAGGACTCAGGACAGACAACATGGACGAGAAAAACAATAGTGCAACAGACAAGCGGCACTGTTTTTTTTTCCCATAACACTGTATGAAGTAATCTGTGCTATCTTGTGTTATGTATATGTTATAGGAAAACGAAGGTTCAACACTGTTTTCAAGACACGCAAAGAAGTGGGTGGTTAAGAGGATCTCTGCGAAGAAGACCTACAAGTTCAGGGCAGTTCTCGTCACGCAGGCCATGAAGTGGCGTGTTGAGCACAGCACTGTAGTCCTGCCTGACGAGATCTTCTTTGCGTATAAAGAGGCAGCAGCAACAAGAGTCCAAATTCCAGGCCTGCCTTGCAATATTGCACCTGTGGAAAAGCCTGACAAGGATCTTCTTATAGAAGAGCATGCAACCCGCTTTGCAGACAGGGAGCGGGAGGTGTAACCAAATGCGGCCTTTTGGCTGACTCTGACCGTGAAAGGGTACTTTGGAAATTTGAAAGTCTAACATGCAATACAGTTGCAGCAAGTTTCCTTCTGTGAAGCTGTTTTACATTGTTTTGGTGATTTTGGAAGCAACCTCGGTTTTTCCATTGCATAATACTGTTATCTGAGTGTCAAATCAATGCCATTTACTACTTTTATATAGAAAATAATATTACACATCATTTACTGTACTTCAGCCTTTTAGCCTTCACAAAATTTTCTGTATTTCAATTGGGCCCTTTGGAAAAATAATTGCCCACCCCTGCCTTAGAATTAAAAATATTATATTCCTTTTAATCAAAGAGTAATATGTTACATTATTTTCTCCAGTTCCCCCTCTCTGTTATATGTTGATAGTTTGTAAATCTGTTATATTTTCACATGCAACAAGCTAGCACATCAAATTCCATTGACAATGAAATATGAATTTGCGTCATATGTCTGAGCAACCCCGCTAAGTACTGTTGGGAGTTTCTTGACAATTTCACTTGGAATATAGCCTTCATTTCAGTTTCATGTGAAAGTTCATTTTTGTGTCATTTTGAGCTTTTAATTGGCCCAATAAATGTCATGCTCCAAATACACAACCTGGTCAAAGGCATTTCAGTTTTATAGTTTATTTAACCAGCTAAACTGTTATGATCTGTGCTATCATGGTTTAAATAGATTGAGAACCTGGAGGTTCATGAAGTATATTCATTTATTTTATTTTGCTGATGTATAAGAGTGCTTCATACATGTGTTTTAATTCTAATACTGTCCTTGACATGATACTGTTCCGCAATACTGGCCTATTATTCTCTATCACTCATTTTACTGCGCAGTTTACTCACTAAACTTGACCATTAGCTTTGCTCTTGGCCTGCTCCTATGTGAAGAGGAATGACTGCTCAAAGTGCTGCATTTTTACTGTATGTACATTGGAATATTGCAACTGAGGTTCCCTAGGGTAGGCAGGAGTTCCCTAACCCTTTCATGGCAAGGCACTGAGACCACATACCCCTATTTGAGAAATATATACCAGGGAACTCATAAGAGAAGATTTTGATGGCACTTAAAAAAAAAACTGTCTCATTTCAAGGGCCCCCAGTTTGACATACACATTGGTTTGTTTAATGTAATTTCTATCTCTGGGACTGGAACCTCGATCTTACAAATGGAACCAAATGGACCATAAATATAATTTAGCTGGGTACCCACTGAAACACCCACATGACCCTACCCATGTAGAACCACTAATAATATATACATTTCATGTATTATAGTTAGTAATAAAACAATGCACAGAATGTTCTGAAGATTTATTCCTCAAATAAGGCATGAGCAACCTCAACTTTCTTTGAAGCCAACATAGATTCCATCTGGTGATGGCCTAAACAGCTGCCACAATGCATGATGGAAGGACGCGTCGATTTCCACGGCTGAAATGCTCTCCCTTGAAGATCCATTCCACAACGAACCTGTACGCCACCAGCCTGTATTGCCTAGAGAGAAAACAAAGCCACAATATAAAATGTGTCATTTTACATTTCACAAATGGAGATGGGAGAATTTGATAGAATAGTAATTTGACTAAGCTGGAGCATCAAACTAAACTGATTTGATATCGTGTTGGAAGTTAGTAGCTCTTGAAATAAGGGTTGATGTTGAGAAGTTTGTAGGCTTTATCCAACAGTCGTATTTCGTCAGCTTTGTGAAATAATTCATGGTTACTGTGGTTTGTACATTCTAAGCAGTTTTGGATTTAGTGTGCTCTAAAAATGTCCACTGGGTGGCAGAGTTAGTTAGTTACGATCATTTTTGTAAACAGTAACACTATATATGTGCACTATATAGACACACTCGTGATACTATGAAATAATAGCTGCTTATTCAAAGGCTTTTTTTCCCCCATGTCAAGGACCCCCAGTTCGACATGCATCTATGTTCTATCTCTGGGACCCCCAAACACTAATACTTTTGTACACTCAAGTTGGAGACCAATAAGCACCATTTGCTACCTATAACTATATCT
Organism: Benthosema pterotum; assembly: GCA_039105355.1. Taxonomy (NCBI): domain Eukaryota; kingdom Metazoa; phylum Chordata; class Actinopteri; order Myctophiformes; family Myctophidae; genus Benthosema; species Benthosema pterotum. Next base: position 9,139,147 of record CM076972.1, read on the forward strand.
AATCCTCTGGAGGCAAGACACAACTGGTATTTTAGGGGATCCTCTCAGCTAAATGGTAGGTTGTAAGCAAATGGACCCTTGTGGGTATAGTGGTAGTCCAATTTGGTCCCATTTGTACATTCAGAGTTACAGATCCATACGGGTTAATTTGGTTCCAAACTATGATTTAGCTGGCTAATGGTGATCCCCTGGGGGTCCATGGACCACACTTTTGGAACCATTGGCATGATCAAAAGATCATCTGCCCATAGATTGATCTAATTATCATTTGAGTTGTATTTATAATCACTGAATGACACCGAAATGTCACACAAATGTAGCGTGACAATAATAGCCTACACGTAGCAGCACATTGAACTACACACACTAACTTTTACTGATTGTTTACTTCAACGTTAGTGTACAGTACTGAGTACACAGTATTGCAGCCCACTTACGCTTGTGAACGGTGCCGTTTGGACCATCTGGTGTGGAATTTTTTGCCAGTTGATCCGCATCGTCTGACTCCAGGGTTGGTCACAGACTTGTCTGACTCCAGGGTTGGTCACAGACGAGAAGTCGTCGTGGCTAGTCCGTCAATAGTCCAGTCCTGCTCTGGGAGCAGCCTGTGGTGGTTCTTCACTCCTCCTCCTGTCTGGATCTCGCCCGATTCATCATCTCCTCTGTGTATTCCGGTTCGAAACGATACCAAAAGCACCAAGGCTAACCTCCTCATCATCAGTCCACTTCAAGTTTCGCTGTTTTGTTTACGTTACTCTGCTGCGCATGAGTGATAGACTAGGCTACTGGAACTCACACGGAAGTAGATGAGGCGCCGTGATATGCGACACACGTAACTTACCGGGACTACTTTTAAAAAGCATCAAAATATCGTTAAATATTATCAAAACGAGATAAGTTATCGAAAATCGACGGCCTTCTCACGCATTACAAGGATTATATCTGTCAACAGTTCGATGGACGTTTTTTAAAAGTAAGTCTAAAGTGGAGTTTGAAGATGAATGGATGTCAGTGGGGGCGGGGCCGGGAGTCATTTTATTTTCAAACTAATATATCTTAATATTAAACATAGTGACATAAAAACCTTCTGGGGGGTTCACTTAAGGCCAAATACACTTGGAAATGAGCCAAACATGCCTGAAAGTGTAGCTCCCCTTTAAGTCAAAGTTCTGAACTTAAACTCCAGTAAAGCTATTTTCTAACCTAACAAGAATAATGGTAAAGAAACATTTTACTGTGGATGAGAACGCCATCCAAATTGCCCGCCAGTACTATAGATTCTTGTGCGAGGACCCCCGCAACATGCACGGATGTTTTGGGCCAAGATCATACTACAAGCATGGATCCTTGGGTGCCGTTGTAGGAGATGTGGGCATCCAGAAAATGATCATGGCCCCCGGCTTCCAAAACTGCCGCTCGAGGATCCAATCGATGGACGCACACACAACACACAACACGGAATCCACTCCACTAGCCTCTCCCACAGCTCTGGCTCCAAAAGAAAATGCCCCAAAGCAGCCAAAGATTGTGACTCCTCAAACTGTACACAAGGAGCCCAGGTCAGTACACAAACGCAAGGAGAAAAAGAGGCCCTCTATGGCGATAAAAGCAGACATCCCGCCTGGAGTCCACAGCATTGAATCCTGCCCCTCTGCCCCCAGCCAACACGGAATCCACTTCAACAGCCTCTCCTACAGCCCTGGCTCCAAAAGAAAACAGCCCAAAGTTAAAGCAGCCCTCCACTCAAATGTCCTGGGCGTCAATTGTTGCCAAGGCATCCCAAGTCCATAAGGAGTCAGTGGAGTCAACTGTACAGAAGTCTGTGACTCCTCAAACTATACATGAGGAGAACAGGCCAGTACAGGAACGCAAGGAGAAAAACCCTCTACGGCGATAAAAGCAGACATCCTGGCAGAGACCCAGCGTGCTGAGGAGTTCCCAGCCTTGAGTCCTGCCCCTCGCCCCATGCCCAACACAGACTCCACTTCAACAGCCTCTGCCACACCACTGGCTCCAAAAGAAAATGAAGCAGCCCTCCGCTCAAATGTCCTGGGCATCAATCGTTGCCAAGCTCTCTATGGTGATGAAAGCAGGTCTGCTTTCATCACCATAGAGAGCTTGGCAACGATTGATGCCCAGGACATTTCCTCAGCACGCTGGCTCGCCGGCAGGACGTCCACGTCCTGCCGGCGAGCCAGCGTGCTGAGGAGTTCCCAGCATTGAGTCCTGCCCCTCTGCCCACAGCCAAAACGGAATCCACTTCAACGGCCTCTGCCTCCTCTCTTGCTTCAAAAGAAAACAGCCCAAAGCTGTCCACCCAAATGTCCTGGGCATCAGTTGTTGTCAAGAGACCTGTCCCTCTCCACAAGGAGTCAGTGGAGTCAACTGTACAGAAGGCTGTGTCTCCTCAAACTGTACACAAGGAGCCCAGGCCAGTACAGGAGCACCTGGAGAAGAAGAAGCCTCCCAGTGTATGAAAGCAGGGACAGGAAGTTCTCCAAGTCAGGCCAGAACTCTTCGTAGGAGACATCCCTGACGGCGTGGAAGAGGCAACGCTCAAGAAGTTTTTTGAGCATCGTGGCCCAGTCTTGAAGGTCAGAATCAGGCCTGGCAAGGAAGGCCGGTCAAAGTTCGGCTTCGTGGTTTTTAAGGACCCCGCGCTTATACAGCAAATCATCAAGAGAAAGCACATTATGTTCGTGGACAGGGTATACCTCAAAGTGGAGCAGGTACGCTCGGACAGGGTCGCAACAGCTGCCAGATCTCCAGGTCCCATCCGTCCAGCTGCGAGTCCTTCCGTTGCCAGTCGTCCAGCTGCCAGTCCTCTGCCTCACAGGGAGACGGAGTCTGCGGTTGCGGCGGTGAAAGAAGAAAGGGGAACCACAATGGACTTCCTGGACCACATGGAGTCCTGGACCACAGTTGTCTATGGTAAGAAGTCCGGAAGGGAAAGCAAGTCACCACCACAAAGACCTTGAGGGAGCCCACTTGTAGATAAGGTCACCAGGCCAGTGGAGCAGAAGGAAGAAGCAGCCACTGGTTGAATCCTCTTTGGATTCAACCAGCGTTGAATCCAAACCTGTGGCTCAAGTGCAGGCAGCCACGTTAACATATGCACAGGTGGCTGCCAAGAAACCGTCCACCACAGCAAAGTCCTGGAGCGACCACGCCTGTGTGTAATGTCACCAGGCCGGCAGTGACGGACAAAAAGGGGCCGAGATGCGCCGAGCACAAGCTCTTTGTCGGAAACATACACCGTAAAGTGGACGAGGACGAGGTCCTCAAAAAATTCACCCTAATTCATGCATCTTATATTGCCAAAGCATTACATACAGTATTAAAATTCAATGTGAAAAACAAAATAATAATCCTAAAATGTATTATACATATTCAGTCGGAACAATAATATAAAAAACAGGAAAAACAGGCGGCATTATATTGATCTATTAAAGGCCTATTCAGAGATGGATTTCCGGTGCCCACCGCAACCACCGTTTCCTACAATATGACGTCATACCACCGCAACCACCGCACTTTCCAGCCCTCCTCTCGGATTTTACTAACCACCGCACCGCACTGCAGCGGTTGCTTGTTTTTAACGGCTGGTTAAAAAAAAAAGAAAACACACAACACACCACAGCGCAACGGGCAGGAGGGACGGACGGAGGGGGGTGGGGACTATGGAATAGCGGTGGTCGCGGTGCTCTGAGCGGTGCTCACCAAAATTCTAGACTCTGAAAGAGCCTTAAGTGTAGTAGGCTATAGTGCTGTTTACCCATTGTCCCTCATGTTCTAGCAGGCTGGTACATGTTTTTCTGCCAATCTGGGAACTGCTTTCTCACCCAAGTAGGGGATTGCATGCAAAATAGAGTCAAACTGTGTTTGTGTTTATATCGGTCACATGCAGTCCTTAAAGGGGAATATCACACCAAAACACATTGATCTCAATCTACCTTAAAGGTAGGGGAAGTGATTTCACTTTTGTCAGATATCACCCAAAAAATATTTTTTTTCTGTTAAAATGCTCTATTATAAGGTGTGGAAACCACATATGGAGTTTCCCCCTCCCCCACGTTAGCAGAGGAGCTAATAAAAGTTCCCCAGGTCACCACAATTCTCCTCCAATCAGGAGAGAGCAGCAGGTTCACATAGTGTAGCTACTTTTGGGGGCCCCTAGTGCACCAGGCTGGTACTACACCATGAATTACAAATCACTTCCCCTACCTTTAATTCCTGTGACATGATACATAATGTCCTTGATTTTTGTCACAGATGTCCTCTTTTCTACATTTCACCATGAGGTCCCCGTCCCGTCCCAACAACGGCGTGGGAAGCAGTTAACATGGCCGCAGATTGTCTTTATTCTACTGCAGGTATTTTTGTAACTTTTTTTCCCCCACACATCCTATCAAGCCACACACTACAAGATAATTGGACCACTATGACGTTTAAAAACTCAGGTGGCACCCATGGGACAGGAGTTTCTACCGGCGTGTGCGCCACAACTCAATATTTGGGGATGGCTGTCTTTTCCAGGCATGCCCAAATATGAGTGTGTGATTGGAGAGGAGAGTGGCAAAAGGGAGGGGAGGAGAGGAGGAGGAGGACTCTCAGGGGTAGAGTCTAACTACATAATAACCGCAAGGTTGCCAGTTAGATCCCAGGCTCCCCCAGAGTTAGTGTCAAAGTGTCCTTGAGCAAGACACTGAACAACTAATTTCTCCTGATGTGCTGGCTGTGCCTGTAGGTTTCTGCCAGAGGTGTGTCAATGGGTGAATGTCATGCACAATCTATGTAAAGTGCCTTGGCTAAAGGTGCTATATAATTGTGTGTGTGTGTGTGTGTGTGTGTGTGTGTGTGTGTGTGTGTGTGTGTGTGTGTGTGTGTGTGTGTGTGTGTGTGTGTGTGTGTGTGTGTGTGTGTGTGTGACTATGTGACAGTGGCCTGTATGTCATATGTGGGTCAGTGTAAAGTGACACCGGGGTCACACCCTGCATTGCGTAACTGGTTGACTTCCGAAAGCTACAGCCCCCCCCCCCCCCCCCCCCCCCCCCCCCCCCACACACACACACACACACACACACACACACACACACACACACACACACACACACATTCTTACATATGTTAACTACTTAGGACCACTCCAAAAAAATGGACTATTGCTATCCTTTTTAGGACCACCCTTTCTAGACATTGTAGAGACATATGAATTACACTCCTGAACATGAAAAAAAATCTATTTTAATACAATCACCGCAGATTGTATTAAAATTCATTTTAGAACATTCTAGATATTAACAATTTTACCCTACTTGTTAGGACCAAGAGTGGTCCTAACAAGTATAGTCAAATTGTTAACATTGTAGAAACATTGTAGAAGCTAATACCTTTTGTTAACGTAGATGTATTGGCTCTTATGAGTTTAATCATGTTTGTAAATACATCGAAGATGCAAATATACTCCACTACAAGTGGTTGCCTTGGCCTGGAAGAGAGGTCATCAGGTGGTCTCCAACCTTCGTAGAGTGTTTCGACCCTTGCCCACGACACTCTCCAGTTGGCTGGTCAGCAGTGATTGGCCAGATCACTGCCCCTCTCCTCCAGGCTACATGTTTCTATGTACTAGAAGGTCTTTTTTCCAGGACTTGTGTTCTGCAACGTTAGAGGGACACCCCTTTCCACTAGTGCTACGAAGATGTAATAAACACCAAAAAATATTATTTGAGCTCTACAAGACAAATCTCACTTCAAATGTTGAATACACACAATAGAACTCAAAATATAGCCACCTGACATGATGCTGTATTAGGAGGACAAAAGATAATGAGTTGCTTAGCTCCGCCCATGACACAAATGGTAATTGTCAGGACTATCTTGATTTGTATGGACCATGGCTATACAACACACTTACAAGACATACAGGTGAATTAAAGGGTCAAACATGAATAAATGGGACATGCATTCAAAGTGAAATATACTGTAGACACCGTGCTATTCAAAGCTGCTATTCATCCCATGGTTTTGAGGCAGTACATGATGAGCGTTCAGGCAGACTAGTCTGGTCCTGAATGCCCCAAAAAATGGTGGCTGATGACATTTAGACCTTAAGCAAGGTCCAATTCTGCCACTGTGACACTGTGGCCAAGTGACACTGTGCTGAATGCATTTTGCCACATGCCAAGTGATACAAGTGACCGTTTTGTCAGAAATTGAGTAATTAGCAAGTAAAACCCCAAATTAACAACAGTTAAAAAAAGAAAAGAAAAATCAAATAGCTTTAATTTTGATATTTAATGTACATAATGGGTTAACCCCTTGGTTAGTCCTTTAGGAGGGCTGTTTGTCCACCGCTCATGTCTCTTCCATGTCCGGCGTTGGGAGTCTGGTGCAACGCACAGGTCCTGTGCCTCCTGGTGAGACGTAGGAGGGGCACGGACAGGTGTCAAACCACAGAGCCTAGTCCCTCCACGCATCAGAACCTCCCAGTTTTGGCGGAGTATTTCAGGGGCGGTGGATTGGACGGCCTTGGCCTTTCCCTTGTGGGATTGATCAGGGGTAGCTACTGGGACGTGAGTCGGGGTGTCATGAACCCCGGCTGGGTCACCTGAGTGAGGGGTATGATGTTCGAGAGACCCGAAACCCCAATGAGCTTAGGATACATCACTGAAGACACGTCCCAGGTTGCATCCATTCGATGTATTAAAAAAAACCTTTCTATATGATTTTTATGAGCCAAATTCATTTCAAGTGATACAAATCCCCATTTTAATCTAATAATCTAATCTAATAATTAGGATAATGAATAACTAAAATAGAAATTGGTCTAATTCTGATAAATTGTACTTAAGTTGTTTTAAGTTGTTTCTATATGATTTTGATGTGCTGAAACCACTCTGCCATATGCCAAGTGATATGAGGCAGATTTTTTTTCTGGAAACCAAGCTCACAGGGCTTTTATAAGATGTGCCTGTAGGCCACTAAAAGTATAGACCTATTCCATTTCATGGTGATTATGCAATACAGCAAAAAATCATAAACAACAAAAGTACATCAAAAATTATAGCCAATTTCCAATTTTCGTAATTGCTTATTATAACTACTAAATTTCTAACAAAACCGTCACTTGTATCACTTGACATACGGCAGAAATGGATTCAGGACATCAAAACCGGACACTTTTGCCTGTGACCAAAAAGAGAGATTTAAGACTTACTTATGAGCTTGTAGATTGTTTCTTAGATTTACTTTGACTTATTAATGAAGTTACTTTAGAGAAAATCATTTCATTTTGAATTTGATAAACAATTTTAATAATTGAAAAAACAATTTTAATAACTGAGAAAAACAAATAAAAATAATAAAGGAAACAACAAACACAATAATAATGAGGGTAATAATAATAATAATTAACAATTATAAGGGTAATAATAATAATGGGACCACATTTTTTTATCTTCCCAGGGGAGAAATTTGTCTAGCATTACATGCACATTACAATATGCCTCCAATTTAGGCAAATCAGACGCTCTTAAAGGGGTATTTCACTTTCAAAAAAACGTTTTGTCTTTTTATGGTCTACTCAGTTCCATGCACATTAACCCCTTTATATACTGATCTCCCCCAAATCCAATAAAATACACATTTTGAGAGATAAATGCATTTTCCTCCAGTTTGCTTAACAAAACAGCTATAGTACCTGAATGTTCAGATGGCACTTGCCTGGAAAGCTTCACACAAAAAGGATGAGGAGAGTGTGGTAGTCAGACCTCAAGAGTGAAGTATAGCTACAATGGAGTCAGTGCTGCCATTTGGGGCCAATACATTGACCCTTTGAGATCACAAGCTTCTGGGCTAGAAACATTGTTAATAGGAGGAGATATGTATATGATAGGTTACTTCTTGCTGATCCCTGCTGGCTGACCTGGTATTATAATCAGAGTACCTAGTAGTAAAAGAATAGGTAGACATCAATGGCAATGACAACTGCGTCAGCCGCATCCCTTCCGACCTGGAATGACATTGTCAATGTTGACATGGCTTTTTAAACTTGTATTCCACCCTCTGTGAACATCACAGTTAAGAATGGTGCCATTGCATAGGCCTACACATGACCATTGAATAGATAGAATTTAGTTAATATACTTCTGGCAACTGGTGTGACAACTCGTGTGATGACCACATTCATGAGTTTGATTTAAGCATATTTGCATGAATTGAAATTCCAAAACCAAATAGACAAACGATAGGAAGCGCTTGTTGTCTTTAGACGGACCACCCTGGAGCTATTCAGTCACTGTCCTATGCATGTGGGCGGTGCTTCAAAGCACCCACACGGCTAGGGTTTGTTGGTAAATCAAGCGCTCCCTTCCCCAGGTCATCTTCACAATACAGTGGAAAGAAATAGCGCACCTGGGTTTGTTATTATCTGATTCAAGGTGTGGAGTATTGGGACTAAGAGTTTTAGAATCAATCATACACAGCACTTTGACATACACATGAATTATAAGGACATTTTAAGAATTATCAGGACCTTCTGGCAGTCAAATTTGGGCATGAACGGATGAATATGCATCATCATCATCATCATCATCATCATCAATACTATAATTCAGAAAATGTCTGTCTGAATGTCTGAAACCGCCATTACTCCTCGCTGGCTGCACCAATCGCTCACACGGTTTCACACGGTTGTTAACCATAATATTAGGAAGAGACTGACAAAGCCCTTTTTTCAAAATTAACGCATTATATTGGATCACCACATCATACATATATGGGGATACTCTGACCTCACGCACCATGGTTTGATTATGTTTGAGTCACCACGTCATACCTATATGGGATACTCTGACCTCACGCCCCAGGGTTTCATTATGTCTGAGTCACCACATCATGCCTATTATGGGGATACATGTGACGTAGTGCTTTGTAGACGTAAAGCTTCATAGACGTAATAGGGAAATGTAGCAGTGCTGAAGACGTGTCCCAGATCACAAATACAACGGGCACAAACGGCATGATAGACATTTTAACAGGTAGTTAATTAATAACACATTCCACAAATAAAATGCATAATTGTGCATTAGATACTATACAACTCTATTTCGGGTGGATGTTTTTGTATTTCTGGCATCAGGGGGTTAATAACTACAAAATGTCAAAGGGATATTAGCAGGCACCCTCTTGAATTCTTAAGAGGTTGCCCTAAGCTACAAGACTCGGTTCAGCCCAAAAACAGCGCGCCGGCTCCCAACTAAAGTATATGGGAATGCTAAAGAACATATTAAACCATTGATTAGTGCTAAAATATGAGAAAACAAAGGATTGCTTTCCAGAAAGGCACACTTTTCAATATGTGAAGACACAAATTGTCTACAACATAACATCTGCCCATGATAAACATCTCTCACTCTTCATTGGCAATTTTAGAACCTCATACAGGTTCAGCATAATAGCTTCTTCACTTGGACAGGATACCACCAAATATGACTAAATTCAATAGACTATGCTGAGCTAATATTGTTCTGCTAAAGACATGGAGAAGTTGGAAGAGTTACACAACAACACTGCTCTAACAGGGAGACAGCATATGTTAGGATGTTGATATTTGCCTTATAATTTACTAATAGACATAGATACTAGAAATTGAGATTGATACTGGGGCAATGTAAGATTACCAAAAAACACACATTAATGCACCTGCATGGGTTTTGTCCAGACTGCTTCAACCAACCAAAAGATTTAGGCAGTTTGCCTGTAGAGTGCAGGGTCGTTAATTAGGCTGCATTGCTTAATTAACGACCCAACCATTGCAGTATGGGGGAAGGGCAGCAGTTGAACTGAGCTTACAGAACTACAGCAGTGAATTGTTCTTACAGGTGAAAGACAAAATCAGAGTATCCTGTTATTGCATCATACTGATTTTTGCCTCACACAAACATCTATTCTAATCACATAGTATACGTGTATTTAAACTGGCTAAAATAAACATTGATATGAACTGTTTTGGATATGTGATATAGTAGTGATTCTTGTAGCTGGGAGTCACTTCTTAAGAAATCAAGAGGGTGCCCACTGATATGCCTCGGGCATTTTTAATTATTAACCCCTTAATGTCCAAAATATAAAAAAAAAATCCATACAAAATACAGTTGTATGGTATTTAATGCAAATTACTTGGTCTAAATGCATCAAATTTATCATTATATAGTGTTTGTGAATATGGATATGCACAAAGTATATGATTATTAATTATTGAATTGTTAATTAATGCACATTAACCCCTTTATGTACCGATCTCCCGCAAATCCAATAAAGACTCGGTTCAGCCCAAAAACAGCGTGCGGGCTCCCAACTAAAGTATATGGGAATGCTAAAGAACATATTAAACTAGTGATTAGTGCTAAAATATGAGAAAACAAAGGATTGCTATCCCGAAAGGCATACTTTTCAATATGTGAAGACACACATTGTCTACAACATAACATCTGCCCATGATAAACATCTCTCACTCTTCATTGGCAATTTTAGAACCTCATACAGGTTCAGCATAATAGCTTTTTCACTTGGACAGGATACCACCAAATATGACTAAATTCAATAGACTATGCTGAGCTAATATTGTTCTGCTAAAGACATGGGGAAGTTGGAAGAGTTACACAACAACACTGCTCTAACAGGGAGACAGCATATGTTAGGATGTTGATATTTGCCTTATAATTTACAAATAGACATAGATACTAGAAATTGAGATTGATACTAGGGCATTGTAAGATTACCAAAAAACACACATTAATGCACCTGCATGGGTTTTGTCCAGACTGCTTCAACCAACCAAAAGATTTAGGCAGTTTGCCTGTAGAGTGCAGGGTCGTTAATTAGGCTGCATTGCTTAATTAACGACCCAACCATTGCAGTATGGGGGAAGGGCAGCAGTTGAACTGAGCTTACAGAACTACAGCAGTGAATTGTTCTTACAGGTGAAAGACAAAATCAGAGTATCCTGTTATTGCATCATACTGATTTTTGCCTCACACAAACATCTATTCTAATCACATAGTATACGTGTATTTAAACTGGCTAAAATAAACATTGATATGAACTGTTTTGGATATGTGATATAGTAGTGATTCTTGTAGCTGGGAGTCACTTCTTAAGAAATCAAGAGGGTGCCCACTGATATGCCTCGGGCATTTTTAATTATTAACCCCTTAATGTCCAAAATATAAAAAAAAAATCCATACAAAATACAGTTGTATGGTATTTAATGCAAATTACTTGGTCTAAATGCATCAAATTTATCATTATATAGTGTTTGTGAATATGGATATGCACAAAGTATATGATTATTAATTATTGAATTGTTAATTAATGCACATTAACCCCTTTATGTACCGATCTCCCGCAAATCCAGTAAAGACTCGGTTCAGCCCAAAAACAGCGCGCGGGCTCCCAACTAAAGTATATGGGAATGCTAAAGAACATATTAAACTAGTGATTAGTGCTAAAATATGAGAAAACAAAGGATTGCTATCCCGAAAGGCATACTTTTCAATATGTGAAGACACACATTGTCTGACTGCAGCCAAGTTGAAAGGTCATAGAGGTAGTAAGTAAAAGAAAGACAAGAGCGGTAATAATTCAGTAATACGCCTGAGTGAAAAGGTAGGTTTTAAGCCGGGCTTTAAAGTATAGGACATAAAAGGGGACAGGCTTGAGACAAAAATTTACAGAGTGATGTCAGAGGGGTCACAGAGTGATGTCAGAGGGGTCATGTCTATGTTCCCTCAGCTCTTAAAGTCAGGTTAGGATTAGGGGTAGGGATAGTAATAGATTAACCCTAACCCAAACGCCCAAACCTAACCCTAAACGAAGGCATGTCAAATGTCGCGAAGTAACGTTTGACATGCTTTCGGTTAGGGTTATGGTTTGTGCGTTTGGGTTGGGGTTAGTCAGCGAGGGAACATAGACCTGAGGGAACATAGAAATGGTCCCATGTCAGACACGTGTCACCATGATGATGCGGGCTGCCAGACACTTGTTACGATGAGTGAACATGATTATGTCATCAGTGTGACCCGCCCCAGAGTTTTCTAAACTCTGACCCGCCCGCCCACCCTCGGACAAAGTTCCCCGAGTTCTACAGTTACATGCGACCTGCGGCCTATATGAGCTATATATAGTAATTTATTGTATAATTAGTGTGGTTGCCTTAAAGGCAACACACTATTGTTATTAGTGTGGTTGCCTTTGGGCGACCACACTCTGCAATTCCCTCTGGAATTGCTCCTATCTAGTTAAAATATTAAGTTTGCCAGATGGTCCTAAGTAGGACACACACACACACACACACCCCACACACACCTGATACACACCAAATGTAAAAATGCCTCCTTTTTAGGGCCATATGTAAAAACGCCTCCTTTTTAGGACCATGCCAATTTCAACACCAGGCATGGCTTATGACATTCTCTATCTGTTTTAAGTGGTCTTACTTCTTAGGACCGGGTTTTTGGTCCTAACTTGTCCACCGGTCCTAAGTTGGAAGGTGTTTTTCTTCGAAACGGTCCTAAGTAGATAACATATGTGAGAACACACACACACACACACACACACACACACACACACACACACACAGCACCCGTGTACACCTATACACACACACTGCTTACGTTGCTCCATAACAGCGGCTATTTCTGTGGTATCTCTTTTTTTGAGCTGCTATTGTTTAGCAGTATTTTCCCAGGCAAGACACACACAATGTCTTATGGAGCACAATGGACAGGTGTGTGTGTGTGTGTGTGTGTGTGTCATAGACGTGGCACACTGTGTCTCTTGGTCTGGTGTTGTATTGACAACCTAGGATTTATTTTGGTACCAATATGTATTATCCAATGAGAGTTGGCGTCGGGGTTGGTCTGTGAATTGGCACAGCTGATTGGCCAGCAGCCGTCACTCTCAAGCTTAATCAATTAAATCAGCTTATCACCAAAAAAGGGGTATACAGTTATTTTGTCTGTTTATTACTTTGTAACAATCCCATGATGTAAATCCTGCTAGAAATGCAGGTGATTCATATCTCGCCCGGACGAGATTATATATCATATATTTATTTTATTTTAGTAGTGGCAACTAAAAAGGTTGTCAATTAATCGCAGTGTAATTAATACAAGTACAATATTAGTACAATATTTTAGCCTGGATAAATCCAGACCGACTCAGCTGTAGGAAGAAAAAAATTCTGTCAGCAGATCTGCTGGTCTGGAAAAGTTCAATTGTACGCCCACTTCCTACTCCATAGAGCAAAGGGGAGTACTGACACACTTTGAACTTCCGCCCTGCACTGGAGTTCTGCTGTCAATGCAAGTGGATGGGTGAGAGCAGTGTTGCCAACTGCCAAAATCCAAAATGCACTAGTGGCACTTCCAAAATGCACTAGAATGCGCTAGATGCTTGCCTGGAAGGGAATATGACCATTAAATGACCATTAATCTTCTACATTCTCTAGTTGTGTAGACTTGGGCTAATTTACATGATGAATATTTTAACTCTTGAGAGTGTAAAAATGAAACCAAATGGACCCGTAAGGGTCTAGTTACATCTGGTTAACCAACTATCCATCATTTAGCCTGGGGACCACTGGTTGAAAACCACCGTCATAGGAGGAGAAATGGTGAAAAATGAGAGTTTTATCTCTGGCGCCTGTCAATCAATTTCACCCCAACTCACCAGCAAAAAAAACGCTAGATTTTCCGCCAGGAGTTTTCCACTAATTTTGGCGCTAGGCGGGTCTGAAAAAGCGCTAAATATAGCGACAAATGCGCCATGTTGGCAACACTGGGTGAGAGTGGTTTGTTTGGAAATATGTTAGTAAATGTTAGCTATAGTCGTCGTCATGTGTGTGTTTCAACCAATAGGCGTCTCTGTTCAACCGTAGCATTGGGAGTCAACAGGAGTGTCAATACTCTCCTTTATAGTGCTCTGCTACTCCAGAGAACTGGGGTGGCCAATCAGGATACAGTATTTAAGTATGTTTGCATGCTGTCTCCTGATTGGCCATATCACTTTTCTGGAGTAGAGAATGGGAATTTGCTATTTGCCGACAGGTATTTTTTTTGCCCACAGCTGTTTTGGTCTGGCTTTAGCCAGGCTACCAATATTCGCCTCTGACATGTAGTGCAGTTGAAGTAAAAGTAGGCCTCCTGAAAATTTGCAAACTCAAGTGAGGTACAAATACCTTAAAGGAGAATTCTACCCATTTTCAAGATTTTTTCCGTTTTTTTTGTTTTTGTTTTTGTTTTTTTCCGAGAGCGTACACGTTGGAACCAAATGAACCCTAATGGGTCCATTTCGTTCCATTTATACACTCTCAGAAAAGAAAAAAGAAAAGAAAAATCCTTAACATGGCGAAAAACAACTTATTGGTGTCATCAAGTTGTGTAAAATGTTTAAAATAGGTGGAATTCTACCTTTAAGTACTTTCCACCCCCGCATTTGTGCTCTTGAGGTGAGGTTCTTCTCTAAGGAACAAAGCTCGGTGATCACGCCGTGCTTGTGGTGAACAGGTGTGAGTTGTCTTCGTCGCACCGTGTTGCTAAATTGTAAATTGTGCTGCGCCGTGCCGCGCACCCCCGTGGCTGCCACCTCTGGACCAATTATCCGCCTCCTCTCATCTCCCTGTCTGACCAAACAGGTCCCGCTACACGTCCACAAAGACATGTCGCACATGACATGGGACCAATTAGATTAGTCCCCTAAACAAATAACAGGTAGAGCGCAGTGATAACACACCGACATTGCGCTACATCTACATCTCAGTGGAACATGTTTTTTTTTTCTTTTTAGCCCCGAGACGCCGTGGACACTGCGCTGCCATATAGTGGCAAACAGAACCAGTTATAGATAGAGCTATCAGACCGCACCGACGGATGGATGGACGGACGGACGGACAGACAGACAGACAGACAGACAGACAGACAGACAGACAGACAGACAGACAGACAGACAGACAGACAGACAGACAGACAGACAGACAGACAGACAGACAACCATCTATCCGCATCCACCAGAGATCTCCAGCTCAACATTATAGTGACTTCCTTCTCAGGGATCTTGAGACGTTCCAAGGCCAGTGAGTCGATATAATCCATCCATTTGGTCCTTATGGTCTGCCCCAGGGTCTCCTCCCACCGAGGACCTCCCTATAGGTAGACACTCGAGAGACATAACCAGATGCCCGAACAACCACCCAAACTGGCTCCATTTCAGGCGAAGAAGCCTCTCTCTTGTGTGACTGGCAGACAGAGTTTAAACTCTGTCAGTGGCCTGGTGGTTAGAGGGTCCGCCTTGATGCTGGGGTTCGATTCCCGGCTGGGTCATACCAAAGACTGTAGAAAAAAATGTGGCCCAATGCCGCTTGGCTCTCAGCATCAAGGGTTGGATTGGGGTTTCCTGCGACAGTATGACATATTAGCATCACGTCCAGGGGGTGTACTTGTACATTAAACTGGCTCACACTACAGAAACATGAGATAGGCTTTAACTTTCTTAAACAAATTTGATTATGACTGACATATGGATATCAATCAGAATGCAACTTAAAGCTCAAGGGATGCTGGGAAATAGTCAATCTAAAAACTGCAGCACCGGCAGTGAACACCTGTCAAAATTACCTAGAGTAGTACACCTTTAAATCCGCTAAACATGTGTTGTCACAACAGAAAGTAATCTTTTATAAATCCTAATGGATTTTTGTGATACATTGTACAAGAAATATATACTGTAGGCCTGAGGAATATGGTGAAAACCACACATGCGCACGCGCTACTTTAGGAACATGTATAGGCGCCGCATGTGTATGCGCGAGTGCATATGCGTTCTTGGGAGGGGTCTCAGGTGTAATCAGGGTTCCAACAAGGAAAGAAGGAAGGAAGAGAACGCCTGGTGAACAAAGTGCTGTTCCTCGTGGCTTCATGGTGTCTTAATCAGATACTGTAAAATAGGACCGCTCCACCGAGACCCAACACCAGAACCATATACCCACCCCCAACCCTCCAAACCCACACCACACCACACCAACCTCCATCTCCGCCCCGCTCCACCCCCTCACCAGCGCAGTCACCCTCCTCTAGCACCGCATGGGGCAACACTGGAAGGCAGGCAGGCAGCAGGCAGGCAGCAGGCAGGCGTGGTCCTGGTCCGGCTGGGGACCGGGTGCGTGGATGGATGGATGGAGGGAGGGATGGATGGATGGATGGAGGGATGGAGGGATGGGTCAACACCGCAGAGATGAGAGAGAAGCGTGAGATGGCGGTGCCCGACGCAGAGGGGAGGAGAACCCCCTTAACAGAGACGGAAGACAGAGAGAGAGAGAGAGAGAGAGAGAGAGAGAGAGAGAGAGAGAGAGAGAGAGAGAGAGAGAGAGAGAGAGAGAGAGAGAGAGAG
This sequence comes from Benthosema pterotum, assembly GCA_039105355.1. Taxonomy (NCBI): domain Eukaryota; kingdom Metazoa; phylum Chordata; class Actinopteri; order Myctophiformes; family Myctophidae; genus Benthosema; species Benthosema pterotum. The sequence goes on from CM076972.1 coordinate 9,155,593, forward strand.
AGAGAGAGAGATGCAGGAGGACTTCAAAAACAAAAACAACAACAACAGCAGCAGCAGCGACGCTAGATGGATGCAGAGAAAACAAACAAGAGGAGGAAAACAAGCAGAAGCGTCGACTAGAGGCACCCACAAGGTCCTCCGACTAATTAAGACCATTTGCATTTATGCATGAGCGTTAATGAGCAGCTTTTCAATAGTTTGTTTTCCCGTAATATGAATATTTCCTTTTCATTAGCTTACACAGCATGCCTGGGACTCGCGTTTCTTTCCAATAATCACATCCTGGCTTTTCTATTTCTGGCAAACTTTTTTTTTCTTTTTCTTTCTTCCCAGACTGCACTGTAGCCATGCGTGCATGCATGTGTGTGTGTGTGTGTGTCTGTGCATGTGTGTAAGAATGCGCTGTGCATATGTGTGCATGCATGCATACCTATGCAATGTGTGTGAGTGCATCGGAGTAACGGGTAATTGGTTTGCAGCTGATGTGTTTTAATGAGCATGTGTTCACAGCCATGATCTCATCTCGGCGGTGGCTCAGAGGTAGAGTCTCCGGATGGCAAGGTTGCCGGTTCGAAACCCAGGCTCCTCGCATATTATAGAGCTAAGGAGCTTACAGGCGGCGAGTAATAAATCGTGCATTTTAATTCATTTTCAATGGGACCGGCGTTTTGTGCTCAGAAAACGACCTACAATCAAGAGAATGTGTAACGCCGGTCGTTTATCGCACGGCGCCCAGTGATTTGTGTTCTTTCCGAAACCCAGCCTGGAAGTGTAGACGAAAACACAATACATTTTTAGTTTTGGGGGGGCTGAAACTGTCACCAAATGGTGGTCCGTGGCTCAAATTCTGAATAAATAGTGGGCCCTGGTCTCAAAAAGGTTGAAAACCGCTGAAATATGACATCAAGATGTTACTAGTTTGCAAATCCTGTTTCGTCCCGCAACGTTTCCCCACTTGTCCCACACATGCAGTACTTCTGTTCCTCAAATCATAACAGTTTTGATCTGTTCACCCTAGGTTAAGGTTAGACTTCTTAGGCCTAGGTTCTACTGAGGTCATGTTTAGGGTTAGGGGGCAGATGGGAGCAGATGTTAATCACATTCACGTTTGTTTTCCTCCTAAATTCTGAGGATATGAGACGAGGCTCATTAGCACACATGCAGGCCATACTGGTCTGTACGCTGCATTACCCAGACTCACCCCCAGGGGCAACAACACCAATCAATGAATGAATCCAACACTATTGAATTGGCTGTATATATTGTATATACTGCTGTCTGCTTGCACGTGTGTGCGTATGTGTTTGTGTGAGGCGCGCATTGCGCACTCAAGCGTGTGTGCATGTGTGTGTGTGTGTGTGTGTGTGTGTGTGTGTGTGTGTGTGTGTGTGTGTGTGTGTGTGTGTGTGTGTGTGTGTGTGTGTGTGTGTGTGTGTGTGTGTTGTCCTTGGGCCTATGGCCATATGGCTGGGTGTAATTATACATAATGTACAGACTACTGCAGACAGACTTGCAGGCCTTCATTTGGTCATGTCGGTGCACACTAAGTATGAACATAATTTTCCCCATTCGTTTTTTTTCTCTCATATATACACGTTTCAAAAAGTACCTGCTTTCCTCGATCGGACAAAGCCAAGCCAAAAGCAATTTGTTTTGGGGGCGGCCAAACAAATAAGTAGAAACAACAAAGGTGTTGTACTACTCTGACCTTTTTCCTTCTTAGTAGTTATTTCTTCAGCCCCAAAAATTGTGTTTATTGTGTCTTTGTCAGTTGGCTTTGTCAGTCTGAGGCCTACAGATTTTAAAATATAAATACTTCTTTAAACATCTATGGGAAAAGTGAATGAAAATTCTCTTCTGGTGGGACAGACATGGGCTCTCAATTTGTAGGACACCTAAAAGTCTTGGAAATGAGGGACCATGGAAAGAGGGACATCTGGTCACCCTAACGGTATATCTTCAGGCTGTACATCTGCTATTGCTATTCTTGAATCCTTGAAAACACATTTTGGGGTATAATGACGATTCACACAATAATAAGGGCTAAGAAGAGCAGCATGTTTGAACCAATCTGAGACGGGAACAACCACTGAAGCCCTGATCACAGCTAAGGGTCAAGAGGGTTTTAGTGTTACCTCTGCAGTGTGATATGTCTTGATTCACGTTGACCTGTGTTGATGCATGTATAGGGTGACCAGAAGTCCCTTTTTCCCTGGGACAGTCCCTCATTAACAAGACTTTTCAGGTGCCCCACAAATCGATGCCCAGTTTGTCCCACTTTGTGACTGACAGGCATCAGTGTTCAAATGCCCTAATAGTTGGCTTTCTGTTGTCTATATTCCTACTTTAGATGTGTTTTAAATCTGTTTAAAAACAGTATTCCCCTGGTGCCACTATATTTCCACACTCACTCCACGGGAGCCTTATTGCATGTATCCTATCGAATATAGCTGATCTACAAGCTCTACTGCGATGTGGTTTGAGCGACTTCTGTCCCTCAATTGAACAGTTTCGATCTGGTCACCCTATGAATGTTGCCCCAAGCAATTCAATGCATGTAAGTCAATGGACCATATCACACCAAAGGGTCAAGACCTTGGGCCTGTATGGACCCAACGACCCAACGTTGCATGGTGCTGACCCTTTGGTGTTAAAGGGCTTTATTTGACCGCTTTCCTTGGTCCTTGGTCATCCAAATCTGGCTGTGACAGGCTGTCTGTCTGTCTGTCTGTCTGTCTGTCTGTCTGTCTGTCTGTCTGTCTGTCTGTCTGTCTGTCTGTCTGTCTGTCTCCATTGTTAAGAACATGAATAATTCCACTGGAGGTGGAATCATTGAGACCAATTTTATTAACCATCATTGGCTTGCCTTCTAATAATGTTATTGTACAAGGTAGGATAGGGGTGGATGTAACATTTCCCAATTGGGCGGGAAAGAGAAAATGGTATGGGGACGGCTTCATCGCCCGTGGCACGAAGCGACACAGGCGATCACACCAAAGGGTGCTGCCATTTTCTGTTACAGGACTTTTATTGGACAAATAAAGCATCAATAATAACATCAGTTGTTGTTGAAGTTGCAACATTTAACAGTGATTTGATACATATCATGATGCATTAGTATGGACGATATTGGTTCATTCTCAATTCCATGATTTGAAATCGATAGCTAGCTATGCTGTAAGTCTTCTCATTGGCTGTATGGCATCAAATCAGCACTGGGGCCTTGTGGTAGGCCAAAAGCCTACACGACCAGAGCTGGGCCTGGGCTTACCAAATAATTACCCATAATAATTAAAACCAGCCATCAAGAGCTTCAACACATGATGCTCAAAGAGGAGTACATTAACATTTTCAATTGGGGGGTTCGCTGCTTTCTGGACTTGCAGGTTTTAATTGTTATGAATAATTATCCGGTAAGCCCAGGCCCAGCTCTGGTGCTGTAGGCTTTTGGCCCCAGTGTTGATTTGCTGCCATGCAGCCAATGAGAAGACTTACACCATACCTGGCTACACCACAGCTGTTCAAAAATACCAGCCTTTGTCTTAAACTAAGTAATTTATCCACTCTTTTTCTTTTTAAAAATGCTACATTTTATGTAGTATTATTGCAATTGATTTGCAATCTGCAAAGGAAACGGTTGCTTACCGATTATTTACAATGCAAATACGCAGTCAATGTTACTGTTTTCATTTCAATATACTTCGAAAATTGAAATTGATTAAAAAATCAACTAAAAATCATTTTTTCAAAGCAGTTACTACTATATCGATACACCCCCTAGTACAAACATTCATTGCTTTGCACAATGGGAGCAGACAGAGGTGGTGCCACTTGGACCCGGACTAAAACACCAAAATTAACAGTGACTGGAAAAAAAGTTATGTCATGAACATTTTAACAATATCTATAAATTATACAATTGATTTATTTTATATGATGTGATCTGAATACAGTAGGCCTATATATCACATACATAAATGATGTTGGATGTGTGTGTGTGTGTGTGGGTGTGGGTGTGGGTGTGTGTGTGTGTGTGTGTGTGTGTGTGTGTGTGTGTGTGTGTGTGTGTGTGTGTGTGTGTGTGTGTGTGTTGTGTGTGTGTGTGTGTGTGTGTGTGTGTGTGTGTGTGTGTGTGAGGGTGATGGGTTGTGACAGGTGTTGTGGTGGGGGGATGGGGGGCTAAACGAGCACACAGATGATTATTTAATTAGTGTCTAATAGCGTGTATCCCCCCTCCCCTCCCCCTCCCTATCCCCCTCCCACTGTGTCACTCTCTTCTCCTCCCCTCTCCCTATGCACACCCCCCCCCCACACACACACACACACACATATACTATTTTAAACATGCAAAAAATACACATTAATGTATGCGTACACTTACATACAAGCGCACTCACACACACGCTTGCACGCACGCGCACACACACACACACACACACACACGTGCATTGCGATTACGATTTTCATATTTAATTTATGAACGATCCGGGTCTTTCTGCAAATCCGCGGGGGCTTACTGTATCTCTCCTGATGCATGGTGTGTGTGTGTGTGTGTGTGTGTGTGTGGTGTGTGTGTGTGTGTGTGTGTGTGTGTGTGTGTGTGTGTGTGTGTGTGTGTGTGTGTGTGTGTGTGCGCGTGTGTGTGTGCGCGTGTGCGTGTGCGTGTGCGTGTGTGTGTGTGTGCATACTGTAGGGGGTGGGGCCTAGCTAGTAGGTTCTCCCTCAGGAGTGAATTGGAACGCCCCGCATATCTCTCTCTCTCTCTCTCTCTCTCTCACACACACACACACACACACACACACACACACACACACACACACACACACACACACACACACACACACACACACACACACACACAAATTGGCTTTTTATTTATTTTTCAATTATTCATTCCCCCCAAAAGATCTGTATGCACCCCCACTTCGTCACGTCATGTGACAGCCATATTGGGCGCCCCTCACTTTATACAATTGTTCTATTTGAAGCTGATGCATGGCTTTCTGAAATTGCGTCTTGTGGAGCCAAGTATGGACTCTTAATGTTTGTTTATGGTAACGGTAAGCTTATAGGGCAATGGAATTAATGGAATGGAATTAATTATATACACCAACTCTATATACTCTATAAATTCTATATACTCTATACGAGTGTATAGAATTTGAGGTCAGATCAACATATAAAATGTCACGCCAAGGCATATGGAGATCTGAAGGTGGCAGCGAGGGGGTCTAGGGTTTTAATGAGGGCTGCAGGTATTTGCTGGGCACGGCTGTCTAGAGTTTGGATGGACTGGTATCTGTCAAAAAGGAGACATCGACGAGGAAGGATGGATGGGGAAGGATCAACATATGGAAATGTCAGAAGAGATCAGCTCCATATATGGAGATCTAAGGGTTTGAGGTCAGATGTAGAGTTGCTGCCATATGGCAGCAAATGCTGTTGGTTTAGTGGTGACACAACTGTACTAACTTAGTAGCAGTAGTAGTGTTTTAAAATAGATATATTTTTATCCCACGATTTTGCAACCCATTTTTTCCACCCAGTGCCAATTCCTAATGTGATCCTGGGCTCTACACATCCTCCACCAACCTGGGGATGCAGCGGACTGGCCTCATGCTTCCTTCAATGCATGAGGAGACCAAGCTGCCTTTTTTTTCACCCGACAGGGGAGAGTTTCCATGGTTGGACGTATAGCGTTGTGGAAGGAACACGTTATTCCAACCAGTTCCCCTCCATCAGGCGCCCCGGCTGGCCAGGGGGGGGGGGGGGGGGGGGGGCAGTTTAGAGCCCAGGATTACTGCATGTTTTTGTGAGGGTATCTGCCCTATAGGGGACACGGGGAGAACATGCAAACTCCACACAGAAAGGCCCTTTCGCCAAACCCCGCCTCGGGTATGGGCACTGATGACAGTAGTAGTGTTTCAAATAATTTTAAATATAGGCACTTTAATTTGAAATATCTTTGGAATTTGGGTTGTTTGCATGCCATCGTGTTTGGTGGGGCAGTCAGGCCATGCCCATGCCTACATCCGGCCTTGACTGATGGCCCACATGTGGATCATATCATATCAGAGAATGTAATAAAACACAAACAAAACAAAACAACTGTAACACCATACCTGTGTAATGAGGAAATCCACACAGTGGCATTTCCATTAACCTCATTGTACCCTATGTGCGTGTGTGCGTGCGTGCGCGCGTGTGTGCCCCTGCGACGGAGCTGGCACAATGGAGATGGCATCTGGCTGAGACATCCAACACAGGATCAGTGCTAGTGGGTCAAATGTTGGTGCTGTAGCTGTATCAACTTTCACCCCATTCTTTACATTGTACCACCGTGAGGACAATTAAGTTCACCATGTGCTGAGAACACTCTTTATAGTGTCGAGGCCAGGCCCCGCTTGTTTCTGTGATTTTCCTTTCTATCCTTTTGTGTGGCCCCTAGCTGTCGGTCCGTGTGTGTGTGTGTGTGTGTGTGTGTGTGTGTGTGTGTGTGTGTGTGTGGTGTGTGTGTGTCCTTCCATGCAACGTATCTCTCCTGTATAAAGTCATGTTCTGAGTGATGTTTTCCAATTAACGTAATTGGTGCTATCATCTTGCGCCGGTATAGCTTTTCTAAAATAATCATTCCACATTAAAGGTGAGGTAAGTGATATTGTTTGGCTAAAACAAAAAGGGTTTTTGTTAAATCGTTAACTCACTATTTAAGCGATCACACCTGACAAACCGGTTCGATCGGTGTTATCCCGCTTATTACATGGCTTAATACATTAATAAATAACTAATAATTGACAGAATCAATACATAACGAGGCTGCTTTTATTTATCTGCAGTTCTGTAGGCTACGTTCGTCCAGGCTAGGAGGTCCGTTGTTGAGCGGAGCGCTATGTTGTTGTGACATATGTGACCGCTCATGTGACCAGAATGCTGGCTTCTGATTGGACCATTCATTCAAGCCAGGTAATAAATTGTGATAGTGGTTGTTGCTAAACTATTTGTTTATTAACATTTCCGTTAAGATTTAAAGGCCCAGACGCAAGTATCCATAAGGTACATAGGAGAAAAAATGTATATGATGCCTTTTGTGTTTTTTGTTTTTGTTTTGAGATTTATCAATGAATTGCAGTCACTCCAATCACACAGTAATTTTTCCAATCACACAGTAATTTTTCCAATCACACAGGAATTCAATCAAACAGTAATGTCTTTCTCAGACCATTCTATTTGAGCTGGAAGTTTAAACTTCTAACTCCTGCTTTACTATTGCTGCAGTTCACCCTCCATCACAGTTATAGCACCTGTTTTTTTGGGGGGATCTCTGTATACATACTATATGGTTGTAAGATGCACTTTTATCAGAGCATCCTAAAAGCAGATTGCCAAAAACCCTTTATATTCAATAGCAAGAGTTGTCCTGACTGAACTCTAAACACTCTCAGACACATCATGAATCCCCAGGGGTGTCTGATGAACCTCTGAACCATCCCGCCTGGCCTACTGGAGAATCATCCATCCTGGCTGTCTGCCATGGCCTCTCACATCTCTCTGACCCTTTGGCCACCTTGTTAGGACCGTTCTACCCAGTTTACCTTGTCTACCATTACCTCCACAGTGAAGGACACCATGACACTACGACAAGACACTAACAGTACGTTTACAAACGACATCGGCCACCCTCCGTTATTTGTCTATGGGAGCCACCGAACCCGAACCATTCGGCGCAGTTTGGTTCTAGTTCCGCCCCACTCCCTCCTCCACCCTCCTTTTTTTCCAATGCAACACAGCATCGTCATTTACGGTACTCTTTTTGCATGCCACTCAAAGCGAGAATATACGGTAATGACCGCCCGCGTCGCTGATGTCAGCCGATATCAGCCGATATTATTTGTCCATCGCCGGCTGTTAAAACGTACTGTAATGGGCTTTACAGACGGGGAGTGATAAACGCCCACATTATCAAGGCCATTCCACCGTGCCACTCAGTGCCGACAGACGAGAATCACGTAGCGAGAAAAAAAAGCTCACGTATTGAGGTCTAAACGCAGAAAAACAACACTGTGTATTACTCTTTCATGCCTAGGACTCTGTGTTGTAGTGGCACTTTTAGAAGTGGGGGGATGCCTCTGAAGGGGGAATTCCCCCCATCTTATTTTTTTTCTGAGAGTGTACAAATGGAACCATGTGGACCCGCTAGTGTCCACTTGGAAACTCATTAACTTGGTAAAACACATCTTGATGATGTCATCAAGATGTATTTCACCATGCTAATGATTTTTTTCATACCCAAAAATATTTTAGATGTGAGTGGGGGGACGCTGTCCCCCCGCGTCCCCCCTCCACTACACCCCTGCTAGGACTCTGCAGCTGAATTGCTGCAGCGATTAGAATCCCAGGCAAATGAAAAATCAAGAGGACATGCATCCTTGTTGCATGTTTTTTTTTTTTTTTGTTGGCGTTGCCCTTTGGCAGTGTGTTACTGTAGACTAGAGAGCTGTCAGGAAAACAATGGCCCTAACAGGTGTTGTGGAGCTGTAATCCAGCTAGCACAGACCTGAGTCTCATCCTGTCACACTATTACACCCCAGTAGCCCATTAGTCAGACCTGCGTGGCAGGTTAAGAGTCAGCCATGCTGCTAGTTCAAAATCACACATGGTTTTGCGTGAGGTTATGTTTCGTTTAGGATTTGAGCCGGACTAAGTGAAATGTTGCCTACGGCGTTCACTGTCAGTGTAGTATAAGCTGTTTGTGAGTGATTTTTGGGTTTTTACATACAATTGGAAACAGAAGTACTTCAACAGTTTTACTTAACGGCAAGAGGGGCAACTTTTTAGCCAAAAATCCAAATAGATATATAGCTCTATGTTTTGCCTCTCCCCCTCTACGTTGCTTCGACTTTGATGCTGCAGCTGTTCTCCTGCAGACAGATACTGGCTTCTGTTCTGGACTGGAGACAGTCCAGAACTTTGTTGTTGTCAACAAATCATGAAAACATGAGTTTTCAGTTGAACAAGTACTTGATTAGATGCTGGATAGCAGTAATACATTACTGTATACAGATATAGACATACTGTACATTCCATTTTGTAGATAAACATATATGTCCAGAAAAGTATTTCTGTAAACTATCCGTCCATTTTGCACAGGCACACCCTAATGGCCAATGTATACGTCGCCTGTGATGACCATTGGACAAGTCAAGTGTCACTTATCAGAAATGTTGTACATATCCAGTGAATGGTGCAGCTCCCTGGTGTGTGTCAGTGGGAACACACACACACACACACACACACACACACACACACACACACACACACACACACACACACACACACACATACACACACACACACACACACACACACACACACACACACACACACACACACACACACACACACACACACACACACACACACACACAGTGTTTGTTATGAATAGGAAACCCGATCAGGGGCTGGATATTGCTTCCTAACCTTGAACAAAAGCAACATTAACAGCAGAGAGATCATAGCACAGGAAAAAACAACTCCTTTTTCTTTTTTTTAATCCTTTTTGTCCCGATGAATACAATGTGTAAATCTGGCACTGGAGGCAGCGCTCACAATAATCTGAGGCGTAATCTAAAACAGCACACCTGCACTATTGTGACGCTAGGCAGAAGCACAAACACTAGAGAGGGAGTTGCCTGAAGATCGCCTCTTCTTTCCTTTACCGAATGGAATCTGCCACTCAGGGGCGGATCTAGGCATGGGCATGGGGGGGCAATGCCCCCGTAAATACCCAGTCTGCCCCCCCAAACACGATGCCATGCAAAACAACCCAAGATATTTCAAATTAAAGTGCTTATATTTAAAATGATGTGAAACACTACTACTACTAGTGCTACTAACTAACTACAGCTCTGTCACCACTAAACCAATAGCATTTCATCATTGAAAACAGAAAACTCTCTGAGTCAGACCTTTAGCTTTATGCATGCTGCGTGTCTGTTGCAACTTCAACAACAACTGATGTTATTGATGCTTTACTTGACAAGTAAAAGTCCTGTAACTGAAAATGGTATGGGTGCGATGAAGCCGCCCCCATACCATTTTCTCTTGCCCCTCCAACATGTTCTCTTGCCCCCCCAAATGGGACATGTTACATCCGCCCCTGCTGTCGTTGTCCTCCGCCACACTGAGACACAAGGGAGAAGGATGCTTTGCTGCCCATTTGGCTTCGGAAAAACATTTTTTTGTTGTTTTTGTTGTTTTTGTTGTTTGCACCACCCCAGTTTCTGGGAAAATAAAGTTTTGTTTTGCCCTGTGAGTATGAGTGCAAGCACATAGTCTGTAAATGCCGTCATCGTCTTCACTTTCTAAAGGAAAAAAAGCCCATTGAGTGTTTTGGGTTTGAGTCCGGGAAGTACCCTATGACAGCACCCTGGGTGCCGGGTACGCTTTTGAGATTATCAATGGTAGTTGCGGAAGTTATATGTATTTACAGTCCCCAGTGAAACAACCCTGTTCAGTCCTCACTACTCACTAGTGTCTTGACTTGTTCAAAAAACGATTTGACTTTGCGAGCACAAAGGGAGAAATGAAATGTTTTGTTGTCCTTGAATAGAACTCTGTCCACAATCACATGTGCTATATACATGTAACAGGCAAACAGGCATCTTTTGCAAAAAAAAAATGGGATTTTAATGTTTGGGAGACAATTTCCTGGTGTTTTTGTGTGCGTGATACATGTTTTGTGAGTGTAACACATGTTTATGACCTCACAGACCTCACAGACACTTTGAAATGCTCAAATAAACTAAACTGGTCGTTTTGGTCAAAATCTTCTAAACGACTAAGCCTCCTCTAGCCTGGTTCAGAACCATCGACCGGGTTCAGACCCTTGATCTGGCCTTCTATTGTCTATTGTCAACCTCTAATTTCCTTTGGTACAAAGATGCAACCAATGACTGCAACTAATGCAGTCAGAGTTGGGTTTTTTGTGGTTGTCAAACAGGCTAACCCATTAGCCACACGATTGACAACAAGCTCTGGTTGATTTGGTATGAACCAAACCCTCTCCGCCTTAAAATCTCACAGACAGTGGAAGATTTCAGTCTCAAGCTTCAAGAAGCTGAACTTGAGTCTGATAATCAGGCTAAGCCTTCTCTAACCCTCACCCTCAACATAACCACCATCATGTCACAGTGTGGACATGGACACAGTCAAAGCTTATTTATTGTATTTTCTCTCCCTAGTATTCTATTGAGATTATTATGACTATTATCGTCGTGTCAAAGGTTCACAGTCTCCCCTACTACACAGGATCTGACACAAACCTATATTGACCTAACGGTCAATATTCAATTATCTCCAGAACAAGCGGACTGGATCTATTAGTAGAAATACATTCTGCACTTTGAACAAGTACTGAAACTGCAGGCATGCTGGGTTCAAACCCAAGGTAGAAGACAAAAGTCTTTTTTTATGGAATTGATGCGCTGTAGCAATGAGGAAAGGAATAATGTCCTCACGACAAGGTTAGAAGTGCAAGGATGTCCGCCTGCATAAGTGTGCTGTGTGTGTGTGTGTGTGTGTGTGTGTGTGTGTGTGTGTGTGTGTGTGTGTGTGTGTGTGTGTGTGTGTGTGTGTGTGTGTGCGTGTGCGTGTGTGCGTGTGTGTGTGTACTCTGTCTGGCACAGAAGCACAGCTGTACCATGGTTAGATACACTTGAATCTAGCATCTCTGCCTCAGGCCATAGACTGTTTGGTCTGAGAGGAGAAACGAGAGAGAGAGAGAGAGAGAGAGAGAGAGAGAGAGAGAGAGAGAGAGAGAGAGAGAGAGAGAGAGAGAGAGAGAGAGAGAGAGAGAGAGAGAGTATATTGGTGGCACAGGTTCCGTCTTCACGACTTCAGCAGAGCAGACACACTTTGCTGTAGAGCGTAGACTGAACACAGCCTTGTAAAACTTTTATTAGCTCTAAGTACAGTAGAGACTACTGTATGATTTAGAGAGAGAGAGAGAGAGAGAGAGAGAGAGAGAGAGAGAGAGAGAGAGAGAGAGAGAGAGAGAGAGAGAGATGGGGGGATGGGTACAACAACTGGGACCATGAGGATTCCAAACGGGGGCCTGTAAAATTAAAGTTCTGTAACTTGTGAGTGTGCATGTGTTCAAATGGAAACCATTGTACAATGTCAAAGTCAGACACGATTTCACAGTGGTAACCGGAACGCTTTAATAACCCGAATCAAGACCACCGCAGGGGCATATCTAGGCATGGACATGGGGGGGGCAATGCCCCCCTAAATGCCCAGTCTGCCCCACCAAACACGATGGCATGCAAAACAAGATATTTATTAAAGTGCTTATATTTAAAAACACTACTACTGCTACTAACTAACTAGAATTGTGCGGACCACTAACGCCACTAAACCAACAGCATTTCATCATTCCAAAACAGAAAACTCTCAGAGTTTTCTGAGTTTTTGCACGCTTTATGCATGCTGCTTGTCTGTTGCAGCTTCAACAACAACTGGTGTTATTATTGATGCTTATACTTGCCTAATAGAAGTTCTGTAACTGAAAATGTTATGGGTGCGGCTTCATCGCCCGTGGCGCGAAGCAACACGGGCGATGAAGTCGCACCCATAACACTTTCACCTGCCCCTCCAATTGGGAAATGTTACATCCACCCCTGGACATCCCCCACAACCCCCCCTCCGTCCGACTCGCAGGACTGTGGCGACTGGAGTTGTTGGTTAGACATGCATGTGTTTCTGTGTGGAGCTTGTGTAATGTATTGTTTAGCTAAGGCACTACTTACATGCACTCCCTCCTGGATCCAAAACTATAGAATGAACTTCCCTGCACTGCAATCAGAACCACAGACTCACTCCCTATATTCCACCAAAACACACCTCTTCAGACTCCATCTCAGCCAGTAGCACTTGTATTACATGTAGTACTTGCAGCAGTGACTTACTGTATTACCATGTTTTAGTGCTTACATTGTATATTGTAAAGTGTATAATTTGTAAATTCTGCTTAAATTGTAAACTTTTACTAAATTGCTCTGGATTAAGAGCGTCTGCTAAATGCCTAAATTGTAAATTGTATACAGTCAACAGTTTGCATGTTCTCCCCGTGTCCCCTAGGGTAGATACCCTCACAAAAACAAGCAATAATCATGGGCTCTAGACTGCCTCCCCCTGGCCAGCCGGGGCGCCTGATGGAGGGGACTGGAACTGGTTGGAATAACGTGTTCCTTCCACGCGCTACGTCCAACCAGGGAAACTCCCCCCTGTCAGGTGAAAAGAAGGCAGCTTGGACTCCTCATGCATTGAAGGACAGTCAGTTGCCGCCCCAGGTTGGCGGAGAATCCAGAATCCAGGACTTAATTTGGGCAATTGACACTGGGTGAAAAAAATGGGTTACAAACAAATACAGACAGACAGACGGGTATGAGAGAGGTTCTCCAGGCTACACATGGTCTGATAGACACTCTCCAGAAATGGAACACTTATAGGATCCAGCCTGGTTCACCTGGATGAACACACGTGCACGCGCGCATATACACATACGCGTGCGCGCAATTGCAGACGATCAAAACTGCAGACGCGACTGCCTGAGCTAGTAAAAAGCGTGTGTGTGAGTTTTTTTGTGTGTGTGTGCGTGAGAGAGAGAGAGAGAGAGAGAGAGAGAGAGAACTGCATGTGAACTCTGTGTGTGTGTGTAGGCACCACTCATGCCCGCAAATCTATCCGCGCATGTATGCATGCATGCATGCGCTGCGTATCTTCATGCAGTGATTGGCAGGGGCGGATGTAACATCTCCCAATTGGGGAGGCAAGAGAAAATGGTATGGGGGCGACTTCATCACCCGTGTCGCGAAGCCGCACCCATACCATTTTCAGTTACAGGACTTTTATTAGGACAAGTAAAGCATCAATAATAACATCAGTTGTTGAAGTTGCAACAGACACGCAGCATGCATAAAGCTAAAGGTCTGACTCAGAGAGTTTTCTGTTTTCAATGATGAAATGCTGTTGGTTTAGTGGTGACACAGCTGTAGTTAGTTAGTAGCAGCAGTAGTAGTGTTTCAAATAATTTTAATCATAAGCACTTTCATTTGAAATATATTGGGTTGTTTTGCATGCCATCGTGTTTGGTGGGGCAGACTGGGCATTTAGGGGGGGCATTGCCCCCCTAAAACCCATGCCTAGATCCGCCCCTGGTATCCTGGCGCAGTGATTGGACTGATCCATTATTGATGATGTCCTGATGAGATCAATCAAGTCGTCGTTGTCTCCGTACTGGCGTTGGGCTGCTGAGGCTGATAATAGCGTTATGACATACTCATCATCGCCTCATGAATATTTCAGTCACATGTTCCATATTCATGACGGCTGCACTGTTTTTGTTTTGTCTCACTTTGGCTCGTGAAGTTTCCTTCTGTTATACCATCAGACTTTTCTACCATCCTTCAATTCAGCCAGTCTGCAGTATATATCTATCTACAATATCTCTTATCAAATGGCATCATAGAATGTGAGTTTGTTTCCCTGCACACACCCGTAGTTTTTTTTTTCAAGGTTCCCAGTGAATTTTACTCATGTTTAGTGATAGGTTGATAGAGAAAAATCCCATTCACCCACAAATGACTTGTTTTTCTCTTCACGAGACCAATCTCATAGGTTTTAGGAATATTTGGACCAAAGGTGAAGTTCCCAACGTATATATTGTGTTGAGAAATATTTTTTAGTAAATCTTTTATACCGGGTAAAATATACTTGTGTTTAGTGATGACGTAACAAAACTTAAGCGTTAAATTTGTTTCTGGTCCGTATATGTGACAATGGCTCAACTGAAGTCTATGTAGAGCAGCCACCATTAGACCTCTCCATTGAAGTGAACAGAGATGTTGTAACTCAGTCTAGTTGACAGAAAAGTCACTTGGATTTCTGGGTACCACTGTGAATCTCACTGGATGACTGGCATACTAATAATTTAGTTATTTAAAGCAATATACGCTATCATTCACGCCTCCATGGCCATCACATAATTCATTCCATAATTTGGTCTGAACTCAAATGACCTCATGAAAACCTGTATGCTCAAGACCCTGCTCTCTATATGTGCTGACCTCTTCTGACATTCCATACAGTATGTTGATCTGTACAATCAAAATATGCTCCATATTATATGCGGAAAACCCAGTACAAAATGTATTCCATATCTGATCCCCACACGCCAAAGTGGGGACCAATTATATATGAAGATTTTCCGACTTCATGAAGATTTTCTGACTTTCTGTCAGCTTAATTGCGAAATTACTACATGAAAACATGCAATAAAATATTTGCCAGTCAGTCCATCAGTCGCCCGAAGATCAAAACCCTGACTCACCAAACCATGGATATTGGATAGCCATAGACTGGATCATCTATAAACCTAGATCTCAAACAGGCCAGGAACTCTAGCTGGTGCAGTCAATGACCTACGGCAGTGGTTTTCAACCTTTTTCATCCCAGGGACCACCATTTATTCAGGATTTGAGCCACGGACCACCATTTGAGGATATTTTAGCCCCAAAGATTTATTTTGCTTTTGTCCACAATTCCAGGCTGCATTTGGGAAACAAAACAAGCAAAACATACATTCCAAAATGGCAAATTCAGATGATGAATATTTTAACTCTTGAGAGCGTAAAAATGAAACCAAATGGACCCGCAAGGGTCCATTTGGTTTCATTTTTACGTTCTCAAGAGTTACATCTGGTTAACCAACTTAGCTGGGGACCACCTGGAACCCTCTCAAGGACCACTGGTGGTCCCCGGACCACCTGTTGAAAACCACCTGACCTACGGTCCACAGAGAACCATCTCTCTGTCTCTGTCCAACTCTAATGTTGTTCCATGTACATGTACCTCACAATTTATTCATAACTCCCACATAAAGTGCAGGTAAGCACATGTGCCTTCTACTATGAAGATAGTAGAAGTTTGCTACTGACTGTTGACTGCAATTATCTTGTAGCACTGTCTTACAATGAGTCTTATTTTAAGAAAAACAAATAATGGTATTTACAGTATGACGTTTCTTTTCTTACAGTAAACATTGCTATTGGTTACAATTTAAATGCATTTGT
Organism: Benthosema pterotum; assembly: GCA_039105355.1. Taxonomy (NCBI): domain Eukaryota; kingdom Metazoa; phylum Chordata; class Actinopteri; order Myctophiformes; family Myctophidae; genus Benthosema; species Benthosema pterotum. The sequence goes on from CM076972.1 coordinate 9,171,723, forward strand.
TCTAGCCACTATTCTATGGAGGGAAGCAGATCAGTAATAATTCATCACCAAAAGAGCTAACTGTGTTCATAATTCATAAGTGGAGAAACATATACACTCTGGTCTCTGGGTTTGCTTGGCTAATGTATAGAGGCAGAATTCTAAAAAACTACAGTAGGAAACAGAGATGTACCCATCTACCATTTCTACCGTCCCTGTGCCAATTCTGATACCCATATAGAACCAATGGATCTAGGAATATAGTATCTAAAAGAAAACTACGTTGTACATCACACTAGAATTTTGCAAAACCCTAGCTCCACCCGGCACAGATGGGAACAAGGCAATTATGAGTGGTGGGCATCCCCCACATGTATTACACTTCACTGTACTATAATATACAACGTACTTTAATTGACTATTGGATTCCGTTGTACTCTGGGTTTCAACCTTTTTCATACCAGGGCACACTATTATTCAGAATTTGAGCCACGGACCTGCAATTGATGTAATTTTAGCCCCACAGACCCCAAAACTAATTTATTTTGGTTTTATCCACAATTCAAGGCTGGATTTGGGAAACAAAACAGTCAAGCATAGCCTACAAATAAAAATGACCATAAATCCTCTACATTCTCCAGTTGTGTTGACTTGGGCTAATTCACATGATGAATATTTTAACTCTTCAGAGTGTCAACATGAAACCAAATGGACCCGCAAGGGTCCAGACGGTTGCACATGATGGTTGCCATGACACATGGCAACAGCGTTACACTGTAACATTGTGACGGCCAACAATTTCAATGTATAATCTGATGATGGGATGTGCCATCAGTGATGTATCCAAAGGTCTTGAGTGTTTTGGTTCTCCCAATGGGGTAGAGATAGTTCTGATTGTTTTAATGTTGTTTTAATGTCCATTAATAAAGAGGTGTCAACTATATTAATTGATTGTATTAATTAAGTGGGAGTTCTGCTCTGGTTTTGGTGAAATATGAACTAGTTCTGGTCATTCTGTGGGGGTCACTGGGGGCCTTGCAGTGAAAGTAAATTAATCCACAAAACTATAACGCCATTTGTATTGTTGACCTATTATTTCTAAAATATTTGCACAACCTTTGTACATTTTCTCCCCTCTATCACAGGGAACTTTTGTTTTTTGTGTCCATATCACTACTAGTTCAATTTGATAGGGAGGTAAAAAATGATCAAAGGCTGTGCCACTATATTAATGACAAAATCTGAACTATTCCTTTAGCATCAATACCCATGACTCAGGTGACCCAGCCAGGAGTGACTTTAGTCCTGACTTTAGTCCCAGGCCATTATCTACCCTGGATCAGTCCCTTTAGGGCATGGGTTTTCAACCAGTGGTTCGGAGACCACCAGTGGTTCTTGAGAGGATTCCAGGTGGTCCACAGCTAAATTATGACAGTTGGTTAACCAAATGTAACTCTTTGAGAGCGTAGAAATGAAACCAAATGGACCCTTGCGGGTCCATTTGGTTTCATTTCACACTCTCAAGAGTTAAAATATTCATCATGTGAATTAGCCCAAGTCTACACAACTAGAGAATTTAGAAGATTAATGTTCATTTTGATCTGTATGTTTGACTGTTTAGTTTTCTCCCAATTCCAGCCTGTAAGCAAAATAAATCTTTAGTTTGGGGGTCTGTAAGAGCTAAAGTGTCCTCAAATGCTGAACAAATAGTGGTTCCTGGCATCAAAAAGATTGAAAACCTCTGCTATAGTGGAAGACCAGACCCACAAAAAACCTCTCTGCTGTAACTGGGTGTGAGAGAAGGACTAGGCTCCTGTCTGGGTCCCTGGACTTGCATGGGGTCATCAGGTCTAGGGACTGTTACACCAGTCTCCAGGCAGGGATGTAGCTGACCATTTGGTTACCCTATCCCTATACTCATAAGATATTTGTGTGCATCTTTGTGTGCAAGTGCATCTCCAAAACACTCTGAATCTCAACACATAACAACTGCAGATCCAAAACGATGCAGGGTGGATGGCGAACAGCAGCAGCATTTGAGCAAGGCAGCATTGATGTGAGCAGCAGCAGTATGGGCATCATGGGCAGCAGCGATGAGCTATTGAGCAAAAACAATCCAACCGAAAATGTCCGCGTTCTATGTTTTATGAAATAACGAACCGGCAGCATTATGAAGATCAATATGTACACACATTCCTACTAAAACATCAGGGTCATCACCATCGACCCAATAACTAAGCTTTTCATTTTCTGCTGTCTTTCTCAGTTCGCGGGATTGTGTGTGCATGTGAGCGTGCACATGCGTGTCCGCATGCATTCATATGTGTGCACGCGCGTGTGTCAGCTAACCCATGAATGTTTCAGGCCCTAAATGGAATGTCTGCTTCCAAATCTTCAGCGCTCCCTGCATGGGAAAGTGAAGCATGTGCGCACGCACACACACACACACACACACACACACACACACACACACACACACACACACACACACACACACACACACACACACACATATGCACACGTGCACATGTGCACACACACACCACGCACATATGCACGCATGCACGCATGCACACACATGCGCACACAATGTATGTCTCAATTCATTACTTTTTAATGTAGTGCAAACAGCCCCCACACAGTGCTTCCTATAAAGTATGCACATAAGCCGACACTGTGTGTGTGTGTGTGTGTGTGTGTGTGTGTGTGTGTGTGTGTGTGTGTGTGTGTGTGTGCGTGTGCGTGCGTGCGTGCGTGCGTGCGTGCATGTGTGTGTGTGCGTGTGCGTGTGTGCACCCGTGCATGTGGGGTTTCCCTATATGTACTTGCCATAACGTCAGATTGCATATACTCCATGCGTACGGTGCATACTACTTAATACAAATTACATAGACATTACACACACATATCTCTGAACAATAAAGTCTATTCAAGTTCCTCTCTGTCTCTTCCTCATCCCTCCTTTATTTCCCATCCTCCCCCCCCCTCCCTACTCCTCATATTCACACACACACACACGCACACACACACACACACACACACACACACACACACACACACACACACACACACACACACACACACACACACACACACACACACACTCACACACACACACACACACACACACACACACTGCTCAGTGAAGGCTGGATGATGCGCCGCAATTACTCTAATTGGTTGTGACTTCTTTATTTACATGACAAGTGCAGAGCGAGCCTGGGAACCAACGGCCTGCACTGCTCCTGTACTGCTGCACCCTACTGCACCTTGCTGCTGCACCCTACTGCACCTTGCTGCTGCACCCTACTGCACCTTGCTGCTGCACCCTATTACACCTTGCTGCTGCTCCCTAATGCACCTTGCTGCTGCACCCTACTGCACATTGCTGCTGCACCTTGCTGCTGCACCCTACTGCACCTTGCTGCTGCACCTTGCTGCTGCACCCTACTGCACCTTGCTGCTGCACCCTATTGCACCTTGCTGCTGCACCCTATTACACCTTGCTGCTGCACCCTATTACACCTTGCTGCTGCACCCTACTGCACCTTGCTGCTGCACCCTACTGCACCTTGCTGCTGCACCTTGCTGCTGCACCCTACTGCACCTTGCTGCTGCACCCTACTGCACCTTGCTGCTGCACCCGACTACACCTTGCTGCTGCATCAACGCAGCACCCAGGAGCGGATCTAGGCATGGGCATGGCGGGGGGCTGTGTACTACCCGTGTCCTCTAGGGTAGATACCCTCACAAAAACATGCAGTAATTCTTGGCTCTAAACTGCCTCCCCCTGGCCAGCCGTGGCGGCTGATGGAGGGGACTGGAACTGGTTGGAATAACGTGTTCCTTCCACGCGCTACGTCCAACCAGGACTCCTCATGCATAAGGCCAGTCCACTACCCTCCTCAGGTTGGCGGAGGGTATGTACCCTATGTATCACAGTAGGAATTGGCACTGGGTGGAAAAATGGGTTGCAAAAATCTTGGGATAAAGATATATATAAAAAAAGATAAGATGGATAGGAGAGAGGGATGGGGAGAGACACGCAGCGAAGTTCATCATGGACGGGACTTGAACACACAATGCACTGTCAGGACAAAGCCCACTGTATATGTGATCATACTGCATGCAGAAAGTTATTGTTGTCGTACATGTGGGGTGGGGGGGTGAGGGGGTCTGGGAGAAGGGAATTGGACAAGGAGGGGGGCATGAGGTCTGGGGAACGGGGAGGGGTCTGGGGTCCCAGACCCATGAGACAGACAGGAGGGTCTCACACACACACAGAGAAGATTTGAAGAGAAGCGGGAGTGATGCTACCAGGAGGGGGTTGGGGGGGTTCGGTGGGAAAGAGAAGACTGTGGTGGTCCACGGATGGCAGGGTTGGGGGAGATGTAACACTGACAGAACAGCTGCAGAGTTTCTTGTGTTAGAAGCGACTTTTTTGTCACTTTGAAATGATGGATACTTTCTTCAAGCTTTCCTTCAAGCTTGTTTGCAACAGTTATAGCTAAATATTGTTGCTGAAAAATGCACATTTTATTTAGGAAATGAAGAAAACATGATTGTTTTAAATGATGCATTAATACCTCGTTAAAGGTGGTGTTGTGACTTTAGATATTGTCGATTACTTGTATGAGAAGCAGAGACATGATGTGACAATGCGAACAGGCAGGAGATACAGAGCTCCACCGTTGATAAAGTATAACAGGTATAGACGCTCTTTTGTACCTCTCTCCATTAAGCTCCTCAACGGTGAGAGCATTTAGCCCCCAACCGTGCTAGGGTACACACTAGGGCAGGGGTCGGCAACCCAAGATGTTGAAAGAGCCATTTTCGACCCAAAATTAAATTCAAAATCTGTCTGGAGCCGCATTTTATTATTTTTTTTCCTGAGAGTGTGCAAATGTGAACCAAATGGACCCTGGCGGGTCCATTTGGTTCCATTTGCACACTCTCAGAAAAAAAGGTCTTCAAAGAAAAATCATTAACATGGTGAAACACAACCTTTCGTCAGAAATGGAGTTTCTAAAAAAAATAAAAAATAAAGGAGTTTTACACAACTCCATTTCTAGTCCACACAACATCTCTAAGGTAGGCCTACATTAATGACATAGTAAACTGAGTAAACTGTTGAAAATGGGTGGTTCAGATTGAAAGCTCCACCTCTCATAACTGCTGGGCTTTTTTGACATGGCCAAGTGCTACTTTAACTGGCAACTGTCAGACAGCGCAACGCGTTTTGGGTGACTGAAATGTTTATATTATGTTGGTGCGGATCACCCCAGTGTGTGCATGTAATAATGCTACAGCCACTGAGCCACTAGGGCTGTGTTCTGGAGCCGCATGCGGCTCCTGAGCCGCAGGTTGCTGACCCCTGTCCTATGTCTACTGTTATCTGTCTGTATGTCACTGTATGCAGCTCTGACTCCAAGACATATTTCTCCCACGGGTGACTAATAAAGCTAACCTTGAACTTGAACCTTTAGCTGTTTCAGCAGACAGTCCCATGGTGGGAGTTCTGCTCTTTAACCACAGCAGAACTCCCACCACAGGACTCTGGACATCAGTTAATAAAGTTAACACTATATTAATGGCAAGTATTTCATACAGCCTAACTTCAAACACTGTGGGCTCCATTTTCGTCACCGCTAAACCCCTTAACCCTTAACTTCTTTGCCTTTTAAACTATTAAAAAAGAACATTTTTCAATAGTTTAAATGGCCAGTCTACAAGCTCACAATGTGTCAATATATTGGCACGTTGAACTATTCCAAAAAGTTTTTCAAAATAGTAAAAAAAAAAATGATGAGGGGTTTAGGATAAGGGGTTTAGATGGTAATGAAAATGGAACCCTGTATCTTTTAAAATTACCATACTTTTGAGGAACCATGGTGGTAAATGTAAAGGGTATAACTGTGCGTGCGTGTGTGCGTGTGCGTGCGTGTGTGTGTGTGTGTGTGTGTGCTGTGCACTACGTCAGACGGAGGTTGCTAAACAATATTGTCTGTTTCTCCACATTCCTCCTGCTCATCGCCGCGGTGATGCTGTTCGCTCCTCCACCACAACCAGACTCTTAACGGGAAATACATTCTCAAACTGTGTGCGTGTGTGTGCGTGTGCGTGTGTGTGTGTTATGTGAGGGTGTGTATACCGTACACCAGTAGTTTTCAACCTTTTTTCATACCAGGACACACTATTTATTCTGAATGTTTGCTACAGACCACCATTGGACGTTGAGTTTAGTGTCTTGGACCCAAAGCTAACGATTTTTTTAATCAAGTTTTTGTCTACAATTTAGGAGATATAATCTGAGTCATTAAGTCATTCAGCTGTTTAAATATAATTTAACTCTTGAGAGTTAAGAGTTACAGTTTTATAAAGGTCCACTATGATTTTTTTTTGCATTTGTGTGTTTTTTTTTACGTCCACATTGCTGTGTGCATGCATGCACGAATTCTACGTGTATGAGTGTACAAGTGCATGTGTGTGTGTGTGTGTGTGTGTGTGTGTGTGTGTGTGTGTGTGTGTGTGTGTGTGTGTGTGTGTGTGTGTGTGCGTGCGTGCGTGCATGCGTGTGTGTGCGCGTGCGTGCGTGCGTGCGTGCGTGTGTGTGTGTGTGAGTGTTTCAGTGAGTGTTAGTTTAGCACGGCGGACAGGCTCAGCTGAGCTATTGTTATGCTAATGAGGGGGTTAGGTATTGACGGCGGGGGGCGGGGCTCTGCTGTTTGCTTTGACCACATAAAGAGGAGTTTTCAAACCCAACCAAGTTCACTTGTCAGGACTAATCTCATTTAAAGGTCTTGAGGGGGGCGACGCGCCCCGCCCCACGCACACACACTCTATTCACCACCATAAGTGCATGTGAACCGCTGCTTTGTTTGGTTAGGAAACACACTTCCCTGCGACGGGCGAGAGACAGAGAGAGAGAGAGAGAGAGAGAGAGAGAGAGAGAGAGAGAGAGAGAGAGAGAGAGAGAGGGAGAGAGAGAGAGAGATTCCAATATAAAGGAGGTGTCACAGGGGCGGATCTAGGCATGGGCATGGGGGGGGCAATGCCCCCCTAAATGCCTAGTCTGCCCCACCAAACATGATGGCATGCAAAACAACCTAAGATATTTGAAATTAAAGTGTCTATAACTAACTAACTACAGCTGTGTCGCCACTAAACCAACAGCATTTCATCATTGAAAACAGAAAACTCTCTGAGTCAGCCCTTTAGCTTTATGCATGCTGCGTGTCTGTTGCAACTTCAACAACAACTGATGTTATTAATGATGCTTTACTTGACTAATAAAAGTCCCGTAACTGAAAATGGTATGGGTGCGACTTCATCACCTGTGGCGCGGGTGATGAAGCTGCACCCATACCATTTTCTCTTGCCCCTCAACATGTTCTCTTCCCCCCCCCCCCCAAATGGGCCATGTTACATCCGCCCCTGAGCTGTCAACGTTTTGACCAGGAAGGGCGAAATCATTTTCTGACCGCGACCACTATAGTTGTGACCAGAGATGACCGCGGTGTAACTAGTATAATATAAAATAAAATATAATACGTCCTACAAAACAGTACGTATTACAGTTACTAATTACTAGTTACTTCCATCATGCTGCTGGTTTCAACAGTGTTGTGTTGGTGAAGTGAGATGAGCTAATGCGCAAAAGTAACGTAGAAAAGTGATATGTAATACCGTTAGCCTCATAGGATAAATGCCTAAGTCATTTTTGGGGAAATTGAGATTGAGAATAAGAAAAAAACACATTTTCTAGCAAATTTGCAAAAAAATAAAAAATAAATAAGGCATTTATCCTATGAAGCTAACGATATGTTACAAGTAATAAGTAATGTAATATTATTACTTTCCTAAAGGGGTAGTAAGTAAATTACTCACTCGTCATGGGTGTTGGGCGCACACGGTTTGCACCCGAAAGCGGCGATATCTAATTAGATTTCCCTCTTCTCTTCCACGTAGTTTAAAATCCAATTAGTTCAGAGAGGGAAAAAACAGCAGCTCTTCTGTCCCAAGGTGAGAATACATTAAAAGGGCTGATTTTCAAATGATTGTCCTTTTTTTCTCCTTTTTTTAAGATACTCCATGAACGTTTGACTAGTGAGTAATACATCACTATGAAATCAGTAGAGATGATATTTTCCAATGCCATAATATGCGTATAATAATGTCCATTGCCTGAGCCTGTCTTGGAATTATATATAAAAAAGATTCTATGTGAAGGCAGTCCCTTCCTTTAAAACTTCTTCAGTGTTGGATGTGTTGCTGAGAGTATCACAGTGTATTATGTAACATTGTCCAGACAAAACAATTCCCTATAGACATACAACTTTCTGAAACAAGTTGTTATATTAGTTCATGTAAATGTTAACCAAAACTCTAAATCTATCTTTGTATAGATTAACTGTATTAAGGCTGTTGAAAATAAAGAGTCTAATGGCATTTTATAAACACAATTAACCGTTGTGCACACTGACTTTAGTTGTATAGTTATAGTTGTGTGTCGACAACCATTGGGGGCTTACAGATCCATTTTGATAAATAAATCAAAATCATTCAATCATTCAATGGCATAGTTTTGGTTTGACCACGAGAACTACAAATTAAGAATAAAAAATGATCTAGGTCTCAGACGCTGCATTGGACTCAGTCTTGGTCCCCTAGATAGTTGTTGGTCTCAGCCTTTGTCTCGACCGTCCGAGTCTCGTGGTGGTCTCGGTCTCGATCTCGTTTTGTTCTCGACCACCCCCCCCCCCCCCCCCCCCCCCCGTAGGTCTTGGTCTTGTCTAGATCTCGGTTTAGGTGGTCTTGACTACAACCCTAATCGGAGCTGCAATGGTGACACCACACACCGCTCACCTTTGTTGGATGCTCTCTGTGTGTTGGTGTCTCTTCCACACTATGTGGAGCAGCAGCGTTGCAATCAGGTTGCATCACATGGACCTGCGACTGCATGTATTTACCTGCTGTTGTTGCTTCACTTTGCAGCTACACTGCTGCTGTCAGTGCCGGCTCTAGGAGTTGGATGGCCCTAGCTATGCGAGAGTATTTTACTGTATGTGGCTCCCCATGCACTGCCATGCCGGCTGCATTATGGAAGGTGGAGGCCACATGCTCCCAGGCCACCAGTATAGCCTGTGTATGGTATAGGGCAGCAACCTGCGGCTCACGAGCCGCATGCGGCTCTAGAACACAGCCCTAGTGGCTCCCTGGCTGTAGCATTATTACATACACACACTGGGGTGATCCACACCAACATAATATAAACATTTCAGTCACTGACAGCACCCAAAACGCGTTGCGCTGTCTGACATTTGCCAGTTAAAGTAGTACTTGGCCATGCCAAAAAAGCCCAGCAGTTATCAGAGGTGAAGCTTTCAATCTGAACCACCCATTTTCAACAGTTTACTATGTCATTAATATACCTTAGAGATGTTGTGTGGACTATAGAAAAATGACAGTTTAACAAACACTGTACACTTTTTGGGAAAAAATCTTACTTTTCATATAACATTAACACCTGATGATCATGTTTTAGGGTAGAAAAAATTCATGGCACTCTATCTTTAAAGTGTGTGAGTGCGCATCTGCACACAGAAAGTAGCTGTCACCAGTCATGTACAGTAGACCTGTCACTGTCATTGTTGGTATGTGGACCTACCAAAGTACTGTACTGTAAAGCACTATACCAGCAGGCCACAACCTGACCTGGCCGAGACCTGTGCCCAGAAGGGCACTTTTTCTAGATAGCCATGTGTGTTAGTTCCAGTCTACTGGGCTGCTGCTGATACAGTATAGGGACAAGATGATTCACTTACCTCATGATACGATACAATATTGGTATTTAGGGTGCCAAATCGATGTATATTGCAGTTTTTATCATGCTAGAACATTTTAAAAACGTTTTGAAACAATATGGATGTATGTAAAAGGATCAATCAACTGCAGCATTTTAAAGCAATACACTCAACAACAATATATTCTATGAAAAGTCATACACTTCAATGTAGCCAGATAACCATCAGTCAGTCTTTCTGAGATGAAAAAAATCATGAATGCATAAATATAAAAACATGCATGATTCTGAATCTCGCAATACGATATTGATGTCCTGGGGCCTATTTCACGAAAGGTGGATTAGGGAAAAAGCCAGGATTTAACTGATATCCCGGTTTATTATATCCTGGATTAGCGTTCATTCGGTTTCATGAAAACTGGTTAATCTTGCCAGATTAACTTGACCAGTTAACCTGGATATGTTGAGGCTTGATTTGGTTTCATGAAAGCAATACCACATTAGTTCCCATGGAAACTTATGCTATGAACTTATCCTGCTCCTGACCAGGCTAAATGTCAGGTTTAACCTAATCCTGATGTCTTTACTGGGCATTAGACAGGCAATCTGATTACAAACCAATGAGTTTTAACACTTCTTTAATTATTATGGGTTTATGTTGCCTTATTTATCACTCTTTAGTCATACTGTAGATCAATAAATAACACCATATTGGTCATTAAAGAAAAAAAATAAGTCCCATATTTCAGTATATACAGTATGGCACAGTGCAGTATGGCACAGTACAGTATGATGCAGTACAATACAGTGAAGTACAGTGTGGCACAGTACAGTACCGTACAGTACAGTACAGTACAGTATGATACAGTACAGTACCACCTTGTGCTTTCCTGTACTGCATCATACAGTACTGTACCACAATGCTCTGTACTGTACTCTATGCACTGTACTGTATCATACTGTATCATACTGTATTGCACCACAATGCACTGTATTGTATTCTATGCTCTGTACTGTATCATACTGTACTGTACTGTACATACTGTACTGTACTGTACATACTGTACTGTACTGTATTATACTGTACTGTACTCACTGTACTGTGAGTACAGTACTGTGACAGACAATACTACTATTGTACTGTGTCATAAAGTTCATAAAGTTACTGGTATAAATAATTGCATTGAAAATACATAAAAATGATTACTTTTAAGGATTCAATTTAAAAATATGAGGATTTTTATTCGGATTTCAATTCAAATATAGCAAAAATAGACACTCTACAAGCTCTATTTTTGGCAATGGCAGTAATATGCATTGTGGCCCCTCTTGAGTGAGTGTGGAAATACTGTACATGTATCTATTATGGCATCAGTATTTGTCTTAGAAGATTAAGTCATTGTATCAATGTAGCAGTAAGTCTGTGGGATAGATGGAAGTTCTTCTACTAAGTAAGATATACAGAATAAGGAGGCGGTAATGCAACTATTAAGGATGGCAGCTTCCATAACACCCCACGAAGAAGAAGGATCAGTGATTCTGCCTTCTACCAAAGGGGTCTAGAAAGAAAAAGCCAAGCTGTTTTTTTAGCCAGGCTTGACTATCCTGGCTTGCTAAATCCTCCGATTTTAAGCCTTGCTTGGCTTTAGTGGAACAGAATAAACCAGGCTCTACAGACCAGGCTTTAATAAGCCTGGTTTTGGCTTAAATCCCCAAT
>CM076972.1:9185720-9230720 GCA_039105355.1 Benthosema pterotum
GATAGATATTAGATAGTAAAAAGGAGAAAAATATTTACTACTAGATGATGCACCGATGTTATCAGTCCACATATCGGTTTGGTCAATATAATGTCCTCATCGGCAAATAAAACGAGACATTAACCGATGGTAGGATGGTAGTATAGCCGACGCTTACCGTGTTGTTGAATATGCATTGACTATGTTGGTCGTGTTGGTCTTAATACTGTAGTTTAGAAGCTGTGGATTCTGTACATTTATTTCTTGTATTGAAAGCGTACAGGTTCAATGGCACAAACAGAGGAAATAGAAACAACACCAACTAAATAAGCACATTGATATTGGTCAAGAACCGAAAACCACTTGGCCCAACAGGTAGAGGGGAGGGGGCCAGGGACACACACACAAACACGTCAGGGCTTGACAGTAACACTTGCCCGCTTGCCCGGGGCAAGTAAAAAAAATGGTCGGGCAAGTGAAGACTGCTACCTGGTTGTCCGATCGGGCAAGTGTGCAACTTAGTGCACTATAACACAACACAAGATAAATCTGTCTTGAAGGCAGTCATTGCACTCTGCCTCTGTGTCTTTCCCTGCTTTCTAGCTATCCACAATTCCAGGCTGGATTTGGGAAACAAAACAGGCAACTTAACATACACATCAAAATGACCTAATCTTCTACATTCTCTAGTTGTGTAGACCTGGGCTAATTAAGATGATGAATTTTAACTCTTGAGAGTGTAAAAATGAAACCAAATGGACCCACAAGGGTCCATTTGGTTTCATTTTTACGTTCTCAAGAGTTACATCTGCAAAATTTACAATATATTTTTGGGGGGCAAGTGACCATGAGCTGAGGGCAATTAGAATCTGACTTGCACTTGCCCGATGGGCAAGTGTCTCCGAGACCTTAGTGTCAACCCCTGCACGTGCGCACAGGCTTTTATTAGGGGTGTAACAATACATTTTAACAGCAATTCGGTACGTATCCCGATACATTGGTAATACGATTAAAGGGGCGATGTTGGTTTATTCTGGCGATATGAGTCAATTCAATGATCTAAATTTGATTTTACTTTATAGAAAATACATTAAATTTGTGTGAAACATGTGGATACTGCAGGTTTATGAGGGTGAGTGTATTATAATGGATATAAATAAGTAAAAATAGGTGGACATTGTAAGTTGTAATTGAAGATGCGTTATTCTTCTTAAAAATTGCTAAATACACATGTAATACCTACTTAGTATACCAATTGTTTATACAAAGTCAAACGTTACAGTGCATATTTTCCGTTTACATAATATACTTAAAATTAAAAATGATATTTCATTGCTTCACGGTGCATGTGACGGGTTGTTTTAGCTTGATGATCTGCGACACAGTGCGATAAAGTCAAATCTCTGCCGGAATTCTATGGAAAAAAAAAAAACATTTCCATATTTTCCCACATTTTCTGGGTTTATTCTTTTTACTGTTATTAATTCTCCCTCAGCAGATGGAGAAAAGTTACAGCAGGAAAGTTGGCCCTCAACTCCTCGCGTCTCTCTGTCTTATGGGTGGCTTCTTATAAGTCTTCTTTATTCATGTGTTATTTGTTTATATGGATTAATAATTAAAAATATTGCTGCATTTTTACAAAGGTTCCAGTGTGCGGATAATGAATCCTCCTCCATTCTCTCCCAATGGGTTGTGTTTGTAATTTTTTTTCCTCTCCCCCTTTCTTGAATATAAAAGTTGCATAATTCATGCGTATCGGCGGGCCGCATCCATTAATGATGTCAGTCTTTTAGGTGCTCACATCTTTACCATTTCTGATCCTTTTATCCCCCCCACCCCCCTCTCTCTCTCTCTCTCTCTCTCTCTCTCTCTCTTCTCTCTTCTCTCTCTCTCTCTCTCTCTCTCTCTCTCTCTCTCTCTCTCTCTCATTCCATCTCTTTTTGAATCACAACAACAGTAACAAAGGAATGCATAATGTCCTTTCTACACTGGCGTTTAGTTTCTTTCTTTTCGGGGGACGCTGCCGTGTCCTGGAGGTCAGAGGGTCAAGACTAAGCTGTCCCAGTTCAAACGGAGGAGAAGGGGAGAAAAAAGCGTGATCGTTTTTTTCCCCCCATTTATTTATAGATATTTATATATTGTTTAAGTTTGAGACGCAGCTGCGATGTAAATGCCCTTATTTAGTAATTTATAGACGGGGGGGAATTGAGCACAAACTGTGCGGAGCGTCATAAAGTATTGATGCGTCTAATCTTTTAGATCCTGCCAACATGATCATCATGATATGTTATTGTGAGACGCACCCCCCTCCTCCCCAAACTCCCCCTCTCTCCTCCTCCTCTCTTCCTCTCCTCTCTCTCTCTCTCTCTCTGTCTCTCTCTCTCTCTCTCTCTCTCTCTCTCTCTCTCTCTCTCTCTCTCTCACCCCCATGTGTCTGTCACTCTCTCGCTCTTCTCACTCAGTTTCACACACTTCACACACAGCAGTCAGAACTCCACTAACTGTTGGCTCCTCGTCAACAGTGTCTTCACGGCGGCTTGGTTTGTTTCGCTATACCTGCAGTACATGCAGTGGTGGGAAAAAAGTTGTTTTTCACTAAAATATTAATACTACAAAGTTTATATACTCTGTTGGAGCACCGTTGGTCACACCATACACTTTTATTGGAACGGAGCACTTTTTTTCTGCAGAAATCTGCAAATGACTGAAGAGGGTTTTTTTAAGCATCAGCAGTTAGGTTGCTGAAACAGATGAAAGTTGAATGACTTTTTTTTGGTCGACTGTAACGGATGCTTGTTTATATGATTTTATTATAGTTCTATGTTTGAATCTGCTAAATCAAAGCATTTGTTTTATTGTTTGAACATCAAGAAATACCATATTTCTGTTAAAGGGTCCGACGGACCCGTTTTCTAGTTACAAGAATTATTCCTTTCATTAAGATAAGTAAAGCACCTGTGTCACTTTAGATTTTAACCACTTTACTAAAATTCAAAAACATCGACTATGCTCAAAAATATATATCTGATCGACAAGCTTATAGCTTCACTCAAATCTTTTCTTCTGAGGGGTCCAGTCCGGAAACAAAATGTTTTGAGATGAGGGACCAAAATGCACACGGCGTCCATTTAGCACCAACAATAAAAAAACATAACAATTTTCAGAAAACTGTTTAGATTAGGATTTAGATGACCTTCACACACTGCATCTAACAAAAATAATTTCAGAAGAATAAATGGGACTAAGACTAATGACATATTTTCTTCTTTTTAATTACATAAACACAAGCACATGAGTATATTGTACAACTAAAGATAATAACTTTTTCACTTGTTCAGGCTCAAGAGTAATGTGTTCAGTGGATCTATTTTAGACCCAATGAATGTCATATCTGCAGTATGTTTTGCATAGCTTTTCAGGAGAGCAGATCATACCATCAAGCATCAACCATCAAACACTATTTCACTATTACTATTTCAGTCATTTGATACCAAAAAATAAAATTAGACATGTTCTCTATTTATCTGTCTGTGATGCATATTAAAACCTAAAATGTATTTGACTAACACTAAAAGATCTAAAGATAAGGGCTCCATTTTCGTCACATGCTAAACCCCTTATCCCTAACCACGGGCGTCGATGGGGGGTGGAAGTTAAAGAGTTTTAGGGACCCAAAGCCAGGTGGGCCCCAGAAGGCTCAGACTCATGGGGTTATATTTGTATTTCTACTGCAAAGCTGCACAGTGGGGGCCCTGTGATTAAAAAAAAATCAGGGGGTCCAAAATTTGCTGCGACGCTCCTGCCCCTAACTTCTTTGCATTATTTTCCGTTTTTGAAAAATATTTTTGAATAGCTCAACTAGCCAGTCTACATTGGCATGTCTTGAGCTTGTAGACCGGCCATTTTAAAAATAATTTAAAAATAGGCAAAGAATTTAGGGATAAGGGGTTTAGCCATTTTTGATATTTCGTCAACTAATTAAAAATGAATTTGAGAAGAATAAGAATAAGGCTCAATCAAAAATATTCTAAAAAAAAAAAAAAACATCAGTCCTCAGATGTTGCTTTAGACATGGACGATGCACATTAATGAACATCCAATACATGAACATGATCTCAGGCAGCTGAACATGATCTCACGTAAACATGCCAGATTTAGCTAGAAGCTCATTATCATCCATAGCTCCCCCGCACGTCAAAAACACCACAATAACAACATGACAAAAACACACAGAGAGAACACACACCTGCCAAAAAAAACATAAAACATTTTACACCTCATGTATACATTTTCCTATCGGAGCTGATGTTTTCCTTTGTTTCTCTCCTCCTTTCCTGCAGACCAGGGGCGGATCTAGACATGGGTATGGGGGGCAATACCCCCCTAAATGCCCAGACTGCCCCACCAGTCTGGGAATGCAAAACAACCCAAGATATTTCCAATTAAAGTGCTTATTTTGTAAAATGATTTGAAACACTACTATTGCTCCTGACTAACTACAGCTGTGGCACCACTAAACCAACAGCATTTCATCATTGAAAACAGAAAACTCTCTGAGTCAGACCTTTAGCTTTATGCATGCTGTGTGTCTGTTGCAACCAACAACAACTGATGTTATTATTGATGCTTTACTTGCCTTATACCATTGCCCTTATACCATTTTCTCCTGCTCACCCCCCAATTAGGAAATGTTACATCCGCCCCTGCTGCAGACTATGATGTTAGCAGTTTATTTGACAATACATTTCACACGCTGTTTTTTCCACACCTGTAAAATCTGTGATGTGACAATATGTCGTGTTAAAAAACATGGAATGATATATGTTAGGTGATATTTGATTTGTTAAAATGAGTGTCAAAACTCTATACTTATACAGGGCTCTCCTCTGAAACAAGATGCTGCGTCTAAGGGATGCATCCTCTCTATGCAATCCTGACTATTTCTATACCAGGAGTTTTCAACCTTTTTTGGCCCAGGGACCACCAATCTGATTAAAAGCAACCTGGGGACCATCACTATTGTGTCGGGTGGGTTGACCAGGCCTGTCACACATCTTGCACGATGGTCCCCAAAGTAGCACTACTGTTCTTCAAAGCTAGAATTAGATCAAAATGAGGCTAATTTTCATTGGTTGTATTAAACATTGTGATTTGATTCATGGACACCGGTATTTTAACTCTTGAGAGTGTGAAAATGAAACCAAATGGACCCGCAAGGGTCCATTTGGTTTCATTTTTACATTCTCAGGAGTTACATCTGGTTAACCAACTTTCCATCATTTAGCCTGGGGACCACCTGGAACCAGTAACTGCTATGGGTCTGCTCTTTGGACAGGAAAGAAGAAGGCCTGTTCGATGTTCTAAGCATTATGTTGCGTACTATAGCTATTGAAAAGAAATTTTTGGTAAAAATGTTTTTAAAACGATCCAGGCTGTGCCTAATATGACAAATATGGCTTTGATTACAACATTACATGGGTACTTATTTATAAAAAATATATATAAATAAAACCACCTTGAAGATTTTATTTCTTCCATGAATAAAAAAGGCGCTGATCAGTTTGATGATGTCATAAGTACAGTATGACATCAACCTGCGACAGGAGCTGTCACTATTGAGTGAAATATTCTGAATTTATGAAAGAAATACAACATTTATTATGTTTTTTTTATTCTTTTATTTCAGTCATATAGGTCAAGTATAATGTTTTAAGCCACGTTTGTCCTATTAGCCAGGGATCCTCTCAACTCAAATATATTTTATCTGAGGGGGGAGTTCCCTGGAACTACATACAGTATTTTCAGATTGGGGTCGGCAGATGATTTTTGCGGTCTTTGACATGAAATATTGAGGATCACTGCGCACAGAAACACAAGGCTTTTCAGAACACTTTGAAGGATCATTTCTCAGGTAGAAACTGGAAGTGAAAAATTAGGGGAAATATATATGATTTGAATGTTGATACGTTTACTGAGCAAGTGCATTTGCACGCGCGTGTGTGTCTGTCTGTCTGTCTGTCTGTCTGTCTGTCTGTCTGTCTGTCTGTCTGTCTGTCTGTCTGTCTGTCTGTCTGTCTGTCTGTCTGTCTGTCTGTCTGTCTGTCTGTCTGTCTGTGTGTGTGTGTGTGTGTGTGTGTGTGTGGGGGAGGGGTGCGCACGGGTGTGTGTGTGGGGGAGTGCGTGCATGTTTGTGTGTGTGTGTGTGTGTGTGTGTGTGTGTGTGTGTGTGTGTGTGTGTGTGTGTGTGTGTGTGTGTGTGTGTGTGTGTGTGTGTGTGTGTGTGTGTGCACATGGCAGCAGTGCTCATGGTAGTCTCAGGGGGCAGAGAGTTGGCTCGCACCACAGAGCTTATTCACCACCTACACACTATGTAGAACGGATCCCCCTCCCCTCGCCCCCTCACCGCTTCCATGTCGTCTTTGCGATTACATACATTTTTCTCTATTAAATCAAATTAGACCAGTGCATATCGGTGTGGACAGACAGAAAAGTCTTATCTTTATATTCTAACTTGTTGTCCTCCAGGACTGCCCCAACAAACATGATGGCATGCAAAAAGGTTGTAGTCCTATTGGGTCACAGATGTTATTTCTGGTGGTCAGGGGAGGATGTTGGACCCAGGCCCAGGGCCCTGCAGGCTCCAACGTGCAGCCCGTCCATTTGGGGGCCATTTATAGACTCTCGGGAAATTCTCAGGAAAAAAAGGTCCTAAAAGAAAAATCATTAACAAGGAGGTGAGACACAACTTGATCATCAAGTTATGTTTCACCTCATTAATGATTTTCATTAATGCATATTGCTAGCAGTCTGCAAACTGACAGTATTGTACAGTAACAACTAAAGTCTCTGTAATGGGTTATGTTGTAGGTTACTATTACTATAATCAAAAATTGTCTTTTTGGTCTCAAGCTGGTCTTAAGCCTGGGTCTCGACCAGGGGCGGATTGGCACATATTTTCCCACCGGGACAATTTTGCCTTTGCCAGGCCACCCTGGTGGGGGCAGCTGGTTAACCAGATGTAACTCTTTGAGAGCGTAAAAATGAAACCAAATGGACCCTTGCGGGTCCATTTGGTTTCATTTTTACACCCTCAAGAGTTAAAATATTCATCATGTGAATTAGCCCAACTTAGTCTACACAACTTGGCAGTTGGCAACACTGCCTCCAGCAGTGTGAGCACACTAGTTTGCCTGGCCTGGCACCCATGGCACCCTGGCCTGCCCTGGAAAAAAAAAAGCTGTCCATCCGCCCTTGGTCTCGACCCCTCTATGTCTTGGTCGCGACCCCCTCTAGGTGCTGCTCTAGCGTCTGGTCAGGGACTTGATTTAGGTGGTCTTGACTACAACACTATATACCCAAGACCAACCTCAGAGTATTCTACGGACCGTACGGGGGTCCGTTCTGCTGAACAGCTTAACAATCACATCAACAGAAGGAAGGCCTCCATACGTCTAAATAATAGAACCAAAACAACCTCCGGGGGCTGTAGCCCCCTCAGGGCTGGATGCCCTGCAGCTGATTTGTATACAAAACAAATCTAATGTATGCTTTCAGCATGTATTTAACATATGCCACTCACTCATGCATTATGGAAGAAAAAAGGGAGCTTTTTAAATGTTTAATCGCTATATACTTCGATTCATTCTTCCCTCCCTTTATTCCGATAAGGGATAAGGTTTTCACAAAGACAATAAATAAGGCCCAATATGAGGAGAGAGTCTGCTAAATCTGATTTTGTTGACGGTAATTGAATGTAATAGTCATGTTAATGTCATGTAATGCAATGTGCAAACGCAGCGCACATAATGGAAATGAATGGGCTTGGATGAAACATTCAGGGTTTTTTTTTCCCTCCCACAATTTGTGTCTGTATCTGATGAATTCTGACATCTCTCTTCTCTTCTCTTCTCTTCTCTTCTCTTCTCTTCTCTTCTCTTCTCTTCTCTTCTCTTCTCTTCTCTTCTCTTCTCTTCTCTTCTCTTCTCTTCTCTTCTCTTCTTTATTTCATTAGCCAACCTGTCCTAGTTGGGATTGCTGGGATTTGAGCAGTCGAGATGGAACAGCCGTTACCAACTCCTATACACTCTACACTCTAAGGCCTTGATTTGCCACCGCTTTTAAACATTTCAGTGGTTAAAATGGCCAGTCTGTATAAGCTCCCAACATCTCAATAGATTGGCACGTTGAACTATTCCAAAAATGTTTTTCAAAATAGCAAAAAAGGAGTTAGGGGTAGGGTTTGTGTGACGAAACACACACACGCATAGACACACACACACAACACCCAAATACAAACAAGCAAACAAACAAATACCCATAAAACATCCATTTCTCTAGTGTGAGGACGAGGGAAATGGTTCCTAGAAGTATGGAGGCATTTGCCCCTTGCAAGAATGGTCATACAACACACACACACACACACACACACGCACGCACGCACGCACGCACGCACGCACACACACACTGGGGCGCGAGATAGAGAGAGTCCAACATTACTCCCATACAGTACAGTATCCACGTCTGCATTGAGTAACACTGGGAGAGCCTGCTGATGCGTGAAGGTCAGGTGTCTGCTCATTGGCTGATTAGTGACATGCAGATGGATTAGAACGCAGCCATGCGGACTGCACTTCAACACTACACACACACACACACACACACACACACACACACACACACACACACACACACACACACACACACACACACACACACACACACACACACACTGACGGACGCACAACCTGGAGCCAATGGCCATGCAAAATGATGTGCACACATACATGCATACATACATGAAAAAACACGTGCATGAATGTATGGATGGCATACTATACATACAAACACACACATGCACACGAGTGGGATGCAGGTAGTATGTAGTATATGTGTGTGTGTGTGTGGGCGTGCGCGCGCGCACGCACACACACACACACACACACACACACACACACACACACATGTGAGCACATGTGTCATGATGTTTGTTACATATGATGGTTTCTTGATGAAGATACACACATAATGCACATATAATGAACATAATCCTGAATTCTCAGACATTATATCAGGACTCAGACATTACACATCTGAGTTAGTTAATGATGATATAAAGTATACACCGTGTGAGCGTGTGTGTGTTTGTCTCACCATCAGCAGAATCCGTTTTCACCATGCCCTACAGCCATGAGTTCATGACCCCATGAGAGATAGAGAGAGAGAGAGAGAGAGAGTATTGTATTCATCTTTTTGAATCTATTCGATGACATTCTATCCCCACAAATAATTTTGAACATCATGCGCACGCGCGCGCACCTGCACGCACACACACACACACACGCACGCACGCACGCACGCACGCACGCACGCACGCACACACACACACACACACACACACACACACACACACACACACACTACACAAATCTTGCACAATCTTCCGGGCACAGTTGGGGGTCTGCCTACAAACTACATATTCATTTTGGGAATCCTTGACATGGAAATATTTGAGAAACAAAAATTTAAATAACATTAGGAAGCAATCCCAACTAAGCAACCAAATAAGCACTTTAGGAACAAGCCCAGAATAGACAAGGCAATTCAACTAACTTCCAACATTTACAAGTGATGTTTACCAGAAAACACTTTAAGGTAATAGAATAGAATAGAATAGAATAGAATAGAATAGAATAGAATAGAATAGAATAGATCTTTATTTAGTCTCCCAGGGGAGAAATTGGTTCTGGGCACGGGTAGACATTGGCGTTATATAGAGGCCACTTTAGTGTGTACAAACACTGTGTTTAAAAACAGAAAAAACTCCACCTCCGCTCCACTCTATTGGCTCATTATGAACCTGCTGGAGACTGTTGTGCCGCGATTGGCTAAAACACAGCCTCACCCCAAATACCCCCCCCCCCCTCCCGCTCTAAAAAATGCCTCCCTAATGGAAAACCAAGCTGAGCCCAGTAGTGTGTAGAGATGGGCCTACATGTCCCATAATGCAGTGTTCAAAACCCATCCCCCATGACCTCACACTACCACTCTCTCTCTCTCTCTCTCTCTCTCTCTCTCTCTCTCTCTCTCTCTCTCTCTCTCTCTCTCTCTCTCTCTCTCTCTCTCTCTCTCTCTCTCTCTCTCTCTCTCTTTCTCTCTCTATGGATGTTGTTTGCTGTTGGGTAGAAACCTCTTACCTCCACATTTTACCCATTTCTGTTTGTTCTGACATTAACATTCAACTTTTACATAACACAAAAAGGATAAACGGTAGCAGATCCACAAGCTCCGATAACCAGACAGGATAACTATAGCGTCACCTTTAGAGCTTGTAGAGCTGCTGTTTTTCACACTTTGACATCCAACCTGAAGCGCAGCACACATCGTTCTGGACATGTGAGGTTTCTTTCCACCCAACCAACGACGATCAGCAAAAAGGAGCAGCAGCAGCGTCCACTATTCAGCTTCATAATTACATTTCTGTCTTTTGTTGCCGCAGACAGACAGACAGGCAAGGACAGTTATTTTGCAATAATGGATGGACAGATTATGTAAGACACTCTTTATGGAGGTGATAATGGTAGAGGAGATGGAAGAGTGGCAACCTGGGCCTCTCTCCCTGTCTCTCTGCCTGTGTGGATCTGTTTCATGGAAGGCACACGGCCTGTTGAAAATGATAATAGTAAGAGAAAGTGCTCCAACTAGCCAGGGAAGGATCTAGGCATGGGCATGGGGGGGGGGGGGGGGGGGGGGGGGGGGGCAATGCCCCCCTAAATGCCCAGTCTGCCCCACCAAACCATGCAAAATAACCCAAGATGGTTCAAATTAAAGTGTTTATTAAAATGATATGAAACACTACTACTGCTACTGACTAACTACAGCTGTGTCACCACTAAACCAACAGCATTTCATCATTGAAAACAGAAAACTCTCTGAGTCAGACCTTTAGCTTTAAGCATGCTGCGTGTCTGTTGCAACTTCAACAACAATTGATGCCTAATATAAGTCCTGTAACTGAAAATGGTACTGGTGCGACTTCAATCCCCCGTGGTGCGAAGTGACACGGGCGATGAAGTCGCCCCCCCATACCATTTTCTCCTGCCTCCCCCAATTGGGAAAGGTTACATCCGCCCCTGCAACTATAGCTGCAAATGTCCCTCATGGTAAAAGGGTTTGGTGGGGGGAAGCGACAAAGCTGAGGCCGGTCCGGCACAACTGACAATGAGCAGGCTAGTGGGTCAGTCAGCAATGAACAATGTACAGGGAAGTATAGCCGTAATGCAGGGAAGTGAGGACAGAGGATGAGAATGGTGAAAGCAGGACACAGTCTGAACACAGAGAGACCTGGCCCCCAGGAGAGGACAGACTATGTGCCCACTGCACACAGAATGGGGTAGAGACTGAGCTACACTTCCATACAGTCTGTCCACTGTACAAAAACATCAGAGGCACATACTGTCCACTGTAGAGGCATACTGTCTCTACAGTATGTCTCTACACTCGGTGCTTTTCAATCACGGAAAGATAAATCACTCATTAAATAAATTAGATTAGTTCTTAGATTATTGTGTAACCCCTGATTACACAATATAATTTAGCCCCTGGTTCCAGGAGGCACAATTGTGGGACATAAACATAATAGTGCCCATAATGTTTCTAAATTTTTGAGAACCATGTACAAATGTGATGTGGTTCACTTCCATTTCTTTTCCATCTTTATTGCTGTTTGTACATGCCAGAATTGTTATTGGGAGAATGGGGAATCAATCTGAACCAACCCAGGGGCGGATGTAGCATTTCCCAATTGGGGTGGGGGATAGGAGAAAATGGTATGGGGGCAGCTTCATCGCCCGTGGTGCGAAGCGACACAGGCGATGAAGTCGCACCCATACCATTTTTGGTTACAAGACTTTTATTAGGAAATTAATTAAGCACCAATAACATCAGTTGTTGTTGAAGTTGCAACAGATACGCAGCATGCATAAAGCTAAAGGTCTGACTCAGAGAGTTTTCTATTGGTTTAGTGCTGGCACAGCTGTAGTTAGTTAGTAGCAGTTGTAGTGTTTCAAATCATTTTAAATATAGGCACTTTAATTTGAAATTTCTTGGTGTTTGGTGGGGCAGACTGGGCATTTAGTGGGGCATTGCCCCCCCCCCCCCCATACCCATGCCTAGATCCGCCCCTGAACCAACCTACTGAGAACTAGAGGGGGCGGAGCTAAAGCAGGAAACAGAGAGACAATCTAGAGAGGGGGGAAAATGTGGAGAAACAGAAACATTAAGGGCCCGATTTTGGTTACATTAGCCCTTATGCGCAATTAACGCACATAGCATTGGGGAAGAGGCGTTCCCCCACTAAAGTCGCTAATTTTCGTACCATGCCATCTCCCTTAAATACCTCCTTTACCCGTTAAATTATGCATAGGTGTGGTTTGGGCGTTTTTAGCTTTCATCCAATCCGTGTTGGTCTTGCCATTCCCTTTAATTCATCCCTTATCTATTTCCCTTATCCCTACTGCTATGTCTGACCCTCCGAAGCACGCAGCCTGGCTGCGGGCTTAGGACAGACGCCTATTCTCAAAGATCATGCTCTCATTTTCAAACAATTGCTCGGTCAATTCTCAATCATTTCTTACCATTCAACATGTTATGTTGAAAAAACATGTTCCATGTTTTTTTTGCTGTATGTGGCGTGCATTTATCCCAAGTCTGCGAAATGTTATAAAGTAAATTGCAAAAAAAGTCGGCAATTCGCGGCAGAAAACGTTTTTTTTAATCATTGATTTCTCGGTCAATTCTGGACCATTTTTTACATTTCAAAGTGCAGCGTGACGGCAAAGACCTCCTCTCTCAGATGCTGTATAGTATATGTGGGTAGGTCTTCTCTACGATGCGGGATCTAGCAAAATGTAAGTGTCGGGATTTTGGTGGAAACGGTCCACCAAATCCCCGACACTTACATTTTGCTCGATGCGGGATCGTAGAGAAGACCTACCCACATATACTATACAGCATCCGAGAGAGGAGGTTTTTGTCGTCACGCTGTATTTTGAAATGTAAAAATGGTCCAGAATTGACCGAGATATCAATGATCAAAAAAAACGACTTTATGCCGCGAATTCCAGAGTTTCCACGTGGAGTCGTGGACATCTCCAAAGGCGCACAGACGCACGCACTGTGCGCACGTGGCTCTGCCTTCTCTTATCGGTTAAGGGGTGGTCTCTGATGGCGTTATCTAGTTCCCTAATCTATCTGACGAAATTAGCAACTTAAGGGACTGCGCAACAAACACGCCCATGACCACACCTCCAGCCACAAATAACGGTGTCGGCATAAAGAATAGTGGCTAAGGGAAGAGAAAAGGTGACCAAAATAGCAATAAGGGAATTCGCTGCGGGTATCGGGTAACGTTAGGGACAAGGGGGGGAATGAAAATCGCGCCCTAACAGTTCAAATAAGTTCTGCATATTATAAAGTCCTGTCTCATCTCTGTCAGTAGCCACAGGCTATTGTGTGCAGTTGGTTGTATTTTAGTTTAGCACTGTGAAGAAAAAACAAAACACACAGTTTCAGTTTGTATGTTTAGTAAGCTTAGTCTTATCACCTGCAGTGAAAACCAAATGAATGCTAGGTAGCTAAGCTAAAAACAAACAGAGCAGTCCAGTGTCCACAGACAGGAGAAGTGTGTTGGAGGATATACAGTATATGGATTAGAACCAAGTTTAGAGTGAGTATGATCTTTGCACTTTGCAGTGTTGTATTTGAGAGCTGAAGAAAAAAAAAAAACATTTATTGTAAATGATAGAAAAGTTTGTGTGTGTGTGTGTGTGTGTGTGTGTGTGTGTGTGTGTGTGTGTGTGTGTGTGTGTGTGTGTGTGTGTGTGTGTGTGTGTGTGTGTGTGTGTCTGTGTCCCTGTCTGTGTTCCCTTCAGGAACTTCAGGACATTGCAGCAACATTGCTTACAATACAGCCAGAAGCTTGCCACTGTATACAGAGGGTCCACATGCACACAGAGCAGAGCATCTGAGTCTACCTACAGTACAGTACAGCACACTTTCACCTGGAACTAGAAGTTGACCAGTTGCTGCTCAGATTTCTAAGGAACTGTAAGTACAGACAATCCATATAACTGATTTCTTTTCTTATGAGCTCTATTTTTTTTTCTTTAATTAGTTAATTTCAGGATTGTTGAGGCAGTGGGCAGTTATTCAATTTCCATATTGTGAAATTCATACATACCATTTGATTGTGTTGGGTATTTCATGGCTTTCATGGCGGCTTATGTGTGCATGCTGGTTGACCAGTGAGGAGGGAGTTATAGTAGTCCAGTTTTGATATGACTATTATCTGGATCTGAAGCTGTTCTGACTCTTGGGTGATGGAGATTCTAATTCATCTGATGTTGTGGAGTGTGTACAGTGGAGTGTGTACTGATACAACAGTACCTGTGTACCGGTATCTGTACAATAGTCCTGTGGTTTTCAACCATTCTGATACCAGGGCCCAGTATTTATTCAGCATTTGAGCAATGGACCACAATCTGAGGACATTTTTTTTTACCCTACAGACCACAGAACTAAAGATTTCTTTTGTTTTTGTCCACGATTCCAGGATGGATTTTGCAAAAAAAAGGCAAAACGTTGATCAAAATCTTAATTGTGTGTTGGCTAATTCAGATGATGAATATTTTTAACTCTTGACAGTGTAAAAATGAAACCAAGTGGACTTGCAAGCTCTCAAAGCAACTTTCCATCATTTAGTTGGGGACCACTGGTGGTCCCCAGACCCCTGGTTTGGTGGTTTGGGGAAAACCACTGCAATAGGCTAACTGGGCCTTTTTGCTCCTGATGTGTGTGTAACCTTTAACTATCACAGTTGTCACATCCTGATACTTTATTGTGAGTGGGCTACAAATAATTAAGAGAATAGAATACTGTACACGTTTTACTCCTTATAAATATTTACACATATAGACTTCAGGTACACAACATGTCTGGCTGTTTAATTCATTTTACCGTATTATTGGACAATATTCTAAAATGGTAATTGGAGGAGACTGGAAGTAACTAAACATTTTCCTTTAATGCTTCACACACTCGAAAACACACACATACACACACACACACACACAGTCTCTCTCTGTCTCTCTCCCTTACTTTCACACACATGCACGCGCATGCTCTGAGAGAGACCATTGATAAAATAGCAGAGGGAAGAATATAGGCCAATGGACGGCGATAATGCTGATGCAGAGGTTATGACCACTTTCATGGTATCATTTATTCATCCGTTGTTTGCAAAATGCTGTATGAAATATAGATGTCTGTAGTTTGAGCTTTAATGTTTCATAGCAGCATGGCTGAGGAAGCTGCAAGACCCACGATGCATGCGTAGCCCAGACCACTATTCCACAATCTACAAGTACACATGCTATAGGTCTGGAAGTACACTTCCTGAATGCTATTATATAGTCTGGAAGTACACCTTCTCTATGCTATTATATAGCCTGGAAGTACACCTACTGAATTCTATTAGTCTAGAAGTACACTTCCTGAATGCTATTATATAGTCTAAGTACACTTCCTGAATGCTATGTACCGAAAATCAAGCAGTATAATTCCCAGTAGCTTTCTTATCATGACAATGTTGTCAGTCTTGTCACTGCTGCTGAGTTGATAAGCGTCTTCAACTCTAAGCTACCTTGGTTGGTACTGCAAATGCTGTGGGTTGATATGTACTGCAGGTGCTATGGGCTGAGATGGAGTCTGAAGAGTTGTATTTTCACACTGTAGTGGAATGCGGGTTTGGGTTAGGGTTATGAGTCTGTGGTTCTGATTGCAACAGGAAGTGCATTCCATAGTTTTGGAGTCAGGAGGGAGAAGAGCTTGGGGTGAGTGGCAGACATTGCACATTGCAAGAGATGTTTGGACTATAATGGTTTAAGAACTGCTGTGTTTGTATTGTGTTGGTATACTGTGCCAGAATGCAGTTTTATATGCGTTTTAGGGCAATTGGAGGGTTTGACCTCCCCCAAATCTTCTGGGCACGTCCATTTCTGATAGCTCCGGCAAGAATTCCAAACCACTTTCACCACTGCATGGCATCATATCTGCTTTATCACTTGTTCATGACCAGAGCTTTCGTTGCTCTAGACTAGACTGTAAATCAAGCCAGCCGATTGACGGGTTGTGGTATGGCATGTATTGGACTGAACTGGACTTTAGTCGTTTATTGTTCCTACCTGTGCAACTGACAGGTAGGAATTGCTGTGCACTTTATTCTGCCATGCACTATACACAGAGTATTGTGTAGCTGTAGTATCTAGTAGAACTATGCATGTCCCTCTGAGGGATTAATAAAGTCTATCATATCATATTGTATGACTGAAGCATAATTTGGAGCATTGTTGGAGGCAACATTTTGTAAATAATTGTAGTGGATTAAAAATGCAATATTTACCTGATGTAGTGGAATCAGAGAGTTTATCCACAGTGTATGTGGATGGATGGATGGATGGATGGATGGATGGATGGATGGATGGATGGATGGATGGATGGATGTGTGGATGGATGGATGTGTGGATGGATGGATGGATGGATGGATGGATGGATGTGTGGATGGATGGATGGATGGATGGATGTGTGGATGGATGGATGGATGTGTGGATGGATGTGTGGATGGATGGATGGATGGATGGATGTGTGGATGGATGGATGGATGGATGGATGGATGGATGGATGGATGGATGGATGGATGGATAGCTAGATAGAGAGATGAACAGTAGAGCAGTGTTCCGCTACATGGCTGAGTGGACAGAACGGATGGCTGGGTTGTAAATTGACCATCATTGATCGTCTGCAGCTGTGGATTTCTCATGAGGCTGCATGTGATAGTTAACATGTCAATGTACAGTTAACATATACAGTTACGGTATATCATAGAAACGTCTCCAATATTCAAACTTATTTAACACGGTGAACAACCATTTCAGGTTGTTCTGCTATTTATTTTCCTTTATTTATTATTATTATTGATTTTCATGTTAGAGTTTTCCACAAGACAGGGACGATACAGTATTATAATATTTCACAAAGTGAATTATACACAAGCAGATTCACATGCTCGTCTCTTATGACACTTTGTTGTAATTCAGAGAACGTCTTCACTTTTCTTGATTTATATCAATCTAATATTTTGAAAATATTTTGATATTTACAAACATTGGGCTTCATGCGCCAATGAGTTAAATTTCGTCCTAAGAGAATTTCTTAGCAAAATCCAATCAAATGTATGAATCGTTCTTAAGCACGTGTTTTCTTTTGATGATGAATCCAAATCCATAGGTAGATGCCCGACCTATCCTAATTACTAGGCCTGCAAAAAAAAAATCGATTCGAGTCAAAATCGCGATTCTACTTCCGCCCGATTCAGAATCGATTCACATTTTCCCTGAATCGATTTTTTTAAACTTATTTTTTCCCCTTCTGGGCCGCCGTAGTCTCCGCCGAGTATAGACAGAGTTACGACAACTCCGTCCACTTCATGGGGCCAGTCCAGCGGCGGCAGTTTGCCCCTAATCGTGCTGCATTAACAGCGCTCGAGCGCTCCGTTTCTGACCCCTTAATGTCGCAACTCTTCTACTAGATGGCCCCATATAGAGTAATGATGGCTCTGACTTCCGCGATGGGCTACTGTGGTGTTGTTTTCTGCAGTATGCGCGAAATAGTTTTGTTAACACTGGCAGCCTGCCTGCCTGAGCGAAGCCTGTCCAGAGGGGAAAGGAGCCGGCCGTTTGTGTGTGTGTGTTTGTGTGTGAGAGAAACAACGTATTTTCCGACCCGTTCGCAAAGAAATCTATGTAGAAGAGCCACCATTGGACTGGCCCCATGAAGTGAAGGGAGTTTGGTAAGTCTGCCTACACATAGCCTCGATCTCCAGGCTCTCATCTACGCTGGTCTACACATGTAGTATAAGAGGTGCGACATTGAGGTGTCCGAATTTGGATGGCCTGAATAGGGACACACTGGAGTTCACGACGGGTGCTCGTATGGAGTCGAGTCGTAATAGTTCATATTGGCTGCAGCGATGTGTGTGTGTGTACTGCTCAAATGATCAACTGACGTGGGCTTTGGACAAACAAATCCTGCGTGAACGTTTTGATCAGAGTAGCCTAGTTTAGAGTAGTTCACTGTGTTTACCTGACGCTAAAAGCATGCTAATAATGACTGCTAAATGTAAACAAATGTATGCTACAGAACAGTTAGACAATCAGCTGATGGTCAATTAAGTTGCTGATGCTCGGCCATCAGATATTCAAATGATAATCATGTGGCTTTTGTTTAACTGCAAGCTATAGTGTCAATATGCATAGAGTACATTTAGACCAATTGGAAAACAATTGGGGAAACAAGACGCTGAGAACAACAAATCATTACTATTTTTTTTATACCAAACTGTAAATAAAAGTACCAAATGAAGAAGAATGTTTCTGTAAAACATGCATGCTTACAGAAAGCACAATACAACATGGGGGTAGATCATGCTGAAATCCCATTGAACCATTTTGTAAAAAAAAAAAAAAAAAAAAAAGAAGAAGAAAGCTTTAGAATTGTGGGGGGCATCTTTTTGAATCGAGAATCGAAAAAATCGAAAAATCGTTTTTGAATCGAATCGTGACCCAGAAAATCGATTCTGAATCGAATCGTGGGACACCCAAAGATTCACAGGCCTATCCTAATTACCATCCTAATTGCAATAGGGAATCACCAAACGATTCCCATATAAGGCATTGGGTAATATCTTTTCCCTGTGTTTTACCCAGGTGTGAGTGGTTTTGCATAACTCCCTTCAGTCAATTTTCCTCATAAGAACTTCTTTAGAACAGTTGACCCATGAGGACCAAAGGGTTTTATTTTTTTTATTCCAAAGATTACAGTATCTGTTGCTCTGTGTCAATGTCTGCCTGTCTAAAGGCCTTGATACACGTGTTTTGATCAATAACTCCCACAGATAAACTTTTCTGAAAACAACATGGCTGCTGCCTCACTGCCGTGGACAGAAAGAAAGGATTTTGTAACTTTTTTTATTCTCCTAAATGAACATTTTGAGAACTGTTGGGTGAAAATGATTCAATTCAAACTAAAAACAAACTGTAAAAACAATTTGAATTATAATTTCTAATAATACTTATTACACTAAGTCAGGGGTCAGCAACCTGCGGCTCAGGAGCCGCATGCGGCTCTAGAACACAGCCCTAGTGGCTCCATGGCTGTAGCATTATTACATTCACACACAGTGGTGATCCACACCAAAATAATATAAACATTTTAGTCACCAAAAACGTGTTGCGCTGCCTGACAGTTGCCAGTTAAAGTAGCACTTGTTGGCCATGTCAAAAAATCCCAGCAGTTATCAGAGGTGGAGCTTTCAATCTGAACCACCCATTTTCAAAGGTTTACTCAGTTTACTATGTCATTAATATACCTTAGAGATGTTGTGTGGACTAGAAATGGAGTTCTATAAAACTATTTTTTTAGAAACTCCATTTCTGAAGAAAGGTTAATGTTAATGATTTTTCTTTGAGGACCTTTTTTTCTGAGAGTGTGCAAATGGACCCGCAGGGTCCATTTGGTTCGCATTTGCACCCTCTCAGGAAAAAAAAATAACAAAATGTGGCTCCAGACAGATTTCGAATTTAATTTTGGGTCGAAAATGGCTCTTTCAACATCTTGGGTTGCCGACCACTGCACTAAGTATTAGTGTTAGATTTTTTGTTACCATGGTAATGATTTTTCTTTTAGTCTCTTTTTTTTCTTGAGAGTGTACAAATGTACATATGCACGCTCTCAGGAAAAAATGTAAAATGGGTGTAATTCCCTTTAGTGTTTCCCGAGGTGTTCCCTGTTGCCATGTGTCTCATCATGTTGCTCATTGATGTTTACATACTTAGTTGATATTGATCAAAATATTAGTGTATCAGGGTCATAACAGTTGATCTGTTGCTCTGTGGCAATTTGTCCAGCAAATACTGAACTGGGAGCAGGGGCCGATTCGCACATATTTTCCCACCGGGACAATTTTGCCTTTGCCAGGCCACCTGGGGAGGCAGCTGGTTAACCAGATGTAACTCTTTGAGAGCGTAAAAATGAAACTAAATGGACCCTTGCGGGTCCATTTGGTTTCATTTTTACACCCTCAAGAGTTAAAATATTCATCATGTGAATTAGCCCAACTTAGTCTACACAACTAGAGAATGTAGAAGATTAATGGTCATTTTGATCTGTATGTTCCAGGCGAGCATCTAGCACATTCTAGAAGTGCCACTAGTGCATTTTGGATCTTGTCCAGGCCACTAGGTGTCGCAGGGCACCGGGAAAACTCCCTACTCCGTACTCCAGATGGCCAATCCGCCCCTGACTGGGAGGCTTTGAGGTTTGCAATCGTTTAGAAAATTAGAATGTTTTCAGTTCATTAACCATTTCCTCTTTATGGTCTGATATAGAGCTGAACAGTCCCGCCCCCCTTGTGATGTCGCTCCAGAAATAAATTCCACATTTGTTTTCCTCATAGACTTTTTGGAAATGATTTATTTATAGAAGATCAGTCTGCGCCCGCAGACAAAGCCAACTCGGGTCGTGACATTTTTGAAAAGTCTATGAGGAAAGTGAATGTGGAAAACATTTCTGGAGCAGGGCAACGTCACGAGGGGGTGGGACTGCTGGGCCCTATTCCTCGACCGCGCTAACTATACTGACTGTACTGTACACAGTATTTGGAAAGACATAAATGGAAATGGTAGATTCTGTCTAGAGCAGAAACAAACAAGCATAACAATCAAATAATATTAGATTAATGTGACCGTAAATTATAAAATATGTTTTTTTTTTAGTTTTCATTGGAGTCAGATTAAAATGATGATGCTGAGAGGGCTTTGGGCCTAACATGACCAGGAAGCACCGACACGCTGCAGACACACACACACACACACACACACACACACACACACACACACACACACACACACACACACACACACACACAACACACACACACACACACACACACACACACACACACCTCTGTACGGACCGCTGCAAAGCATGATGGGATGTGACAGCAGGGCCCAGGGCGAGAGAGCGAGAGAGAGAGAGAGAGAGAGAGGGAGAGAGAGAGCAGTGTTGCCAACTTGGCGCATTTGTCACTAAATTTAGCTTTTTTCCAGTCCCCCCTAGCACCAAAATTAGTGAAAATCTCCTGACGGAAAATCTAGTGCTTTTTTAATGGTGAGTTGGGGCTGCTTTTTTAATGGTGAGTTGGGGCAAAAAAATAGAAATAAAACCCTTGTTTTTCATCATTTTTCCTCCTGTGATAGAGTCCTCCTTCCTTCCTAGAAAGGACCATTGGTAACCAAATGGACCCTCATAGAGCTGTAACTCTTGAGAGCGTGAAATGAAACCAAACGGACGTTTGGTTTCATTGTACGCTCTCTAGCGCTCTCTAGGGCATTCTAGTAAATTTTGGATTTTGGCAGTTGGCAAGAGGGGAGGATGTAACATTTCCCAATTGGAGGGGCAGGAGAAAATGGTATGGGTGCGGCTTCATCGCATCGATGAAGCTGCACCCATACCATTTTCAGTTACAGGACTTTTATTAGTCAAGTTAAGCATCAACAATAACATCAGTTGGTGTTGAAGTTGCAACAGACATGCAGCATGCATAAAGCTAAAGGTCTGACTCAGAGAGTTTTCTGTTTTCAATGATGAAATGCTGTTGGTTTAGTGGTGCCACAATTAGTAGATAGTTAGCAGCAGTAGTAGTGTTTCAAATCATTTTAAATATAAGCACTTTAATTTGGGTTGTTTTGCATGCCATTGTGTTTGGTGGGGCAGACTGGGCCTATGCTCATGTGAGGGTATCTACCCTAGGAGACACGGGGAGAACATGTGAGGGTACCTACCCTAGGGGGGCAGACTGGGCCTATGCCCATGCCGCCCCTGGTTGGCAACACTGGACGGCGAGACACAGAGAAAGAGAGGGAGGGAGAGAGAGAAACGGGGGAGAAGAGGGAATCATCCAAGGGAGGGATGGTAGAGGAGCTGTTCTGTTACATCAGTGTATACATACTGCACTGTACATACATAGATTTAAATGCACACATGAAGCTCAGAGGAGAGCGGCCAGCCAGATCATCCTCTCTAATGCATCTGAAGCTGTGATTCTATACCCCATGCTATGTATTTTTCATGTCCTTGCTTTCCGGAAAGAAAGAAAAAAACACCCTTTACATCTCTGTGTTGGTTGAATAAATATTCAAACAATACCATGTGTGGGTTTATAGGCCTATATATTTCACAAATGGAAAGTTTTTTCTTTTCTTTTTTTTTAATAATGTATTCATTGAAAGTTTTCTCTTTTTTCAGACAGACAATACAACAATACCATACATAAAACATACATACAATAACAATAACAAGCCAGACAGAAAAAGATAAATAATAACGAGCAAGAAAGAATAAACAATCATACAGAAATACAAAAAGGCATTGTAATATACAGTAACCAGGTCACGACAAAGACCTCCACAAAGATGGGAGTTCATTTCTTGGAAAAATGAACATTGTTTTGGTGGTTTCTTCCAGCCCAAGCTCTTCCACAATCTCTGAAAGCTACAGTGTACAGTATACTATACTTTATATGGAGGAATTACCTGGAACTACGTACCTCTCCTCATAGACCTCTCCTAATTTCAAGGCAGGAAGCTGTCTGTTATTTCCATTCACAAAAAATAGGTTTCAATTTAAATAGGGCTGTTGAATGATTACAATTTTTAATCAAATTAATCACAGCTTCAAAATTAATTTAATCATGATTAATCATCATTCAAACTATGTCCAAAATATGTCTGTTTTCCTTTGCAGGATTTGAACATTTAAAAAAGAAAGAAAGTTTTATTTCATAAATATTTATCAGTTTTATTTCATAAATATTTATCAGTTTTATTTCATAAATAGGTGATCTACAAACCCCTAATGCTTGTAAATCTTGATCTACGGTATACTCTATGGCTCTGGTCACAGGGAGACACACAGCTATATTTCTCCGTAAAACCATGCTCTATATTCTTTTCAATGCTCAGTGGCTTGAGTCAGTTTGCACATGAGTTAATTGCGTTAAAAATTTGAATCACAGGGCTTGACACTAACACTTGCCCGCTTGCCCGGGGAAAGTAAAGAAAATGGTGGGGCAAGTGAAGACTGCTACCTGGTTGCCCGACCGGGCAAGTGGGCAACATAGTGCACTATAACACAACACAACGTAAATTTGTCTTAAAGGTGGTCATTGCGACCTGGCTAATTAAGATGATGAATTTTAACTCTTGAGAGTGTAAAAATGAAACCAAATGGACCCGCAAGGGTCCATTTGGTTTCATTTTTACGTTCTCAAGAGTTACATCTCGTTAACCAACTTAGCTGGGGACCACCTGGAACCCTCTCAGGGACCACGTGTTGAAAACCCCTGTTTTAAAGCACCCAAGTAGGAAGTAAACTTAAATGCAAAATTTACAATATATTTTTTTGGGGGAAGTGACCATGACCTGAGGGCAAGCAGAACCTGACTTGCACTTGCCCGATGGAGAGCTTAGTGTCAACCCCTGAATCAGATTAATCAACAAAATTAATTTAACTAATTAACTCATTATTTTCAACAGGGGGGGGGGGGGGTTAGCTTTGTGCATGCTGCATGTCTGTTGCAACTTCATCAACAACTGATGTTATTATTGATGCTTTACTTGACTAATAAAAGTCCTGTAACTGAAAATGGTAGCCGAGTATTCTGATTGGTTTGTGGTTTGAGGAAAAAAACACTGACTAAATCACGTTTGTCCACCTGGCCAGACTGATCAGCACTGTTTTATTGTTATTGTCCATAATAGTATTTCTTTTATTTTTCATTCCTGTAAGTTGAAGTGATTGGTTCGTTGATAGAAAACTACAAGCCAAAATGGCTGCCAAGCAGAGTCAACGCTCCAACACTGCTGTCCTATCGGTTGATGCCTGCGGGCACAGTTCACCAACACTTGTCCTCCCGTACAGTGGAAGTGAATAACAGGGAAACAGCGTGGATAGATGACCCCTCTAGGCTCACAGTGAGGAGGGGTCAACCAGGGGTCAACCAGGGGTCGTGGCAGGGGTGACTCCCAGTGACCGAGTCGATCAAACAAGCTAGCGCTGTGTGAACCTTTCTGAGCTTGTCTCAGAAGACAACACGCACGCACACACACACACACGCACACACACGCACACACACACACACACACACACACACACACACACACACACACACACACACACACACACACACACACGCACAGAGACACACACACACACACACATTCTCACTCCCCTGTTTTTATGATCCATGTGGCCATATGCTAATTATGTTTAACTAAAGTTTGCATGGCTGCACTGTGTGTGTGTGTGTGTGTGTGTGTGTGTGTGTGTGTGTGTGTGTGTGTGTGTGTGTGTGTGTGTGTGTGTGTGTGTGTGTGTGTGTGTGTGTGGAAACCCATCATTTTTACATGTGAGTCATATGCATTCATGTGCATGCATCCAAGCATGTACAGTATGTGCAGACTGCACACATGTGCATTCTGTAGGTGTGTGTGTGTGTGTGTGTGTGTGTGTGTGTGTGTGTGTGTGTGTGTGTGTGTGTGTGTGTGTGTGTGTGTGTGTGTGTGTGTGTGTGTGTGTGCGTGCGTGCGTGTGTGTGTGTGTGTGCGTGTGCGTGTGCGTGTGGTTACACCCCTGCAGAGTGAACTGTGGTGTGAAATACTCTAAAAACACTACATTTGTAATTAGCTTATCCATGCCAAATGAAACACCGTCATGTACTGCCATGATTCTATTACAGTATGTCTGTTCTGCATGCCTGCCTGTGTTTGTTTGCCCCATGTGTGCAGTCTTTTTTTTCCATTTTACAACCCATTTTTCACCCTTTGCCAATCACCTAATGTGATCCTGTGCTCTACACACCCTCCACCAACATGGGGAGGCAGCGGACTGACCTCATGCTTCCTTCAATGCATGAGGAGTCCAAGCTGTCTTCTTTTCACCCGACAGAGGGGGGGGGGGATTCCTCTGATCCCCCGGAGCCCCCGGACCCCCCCCCCCCATATTCCCCGGCTGGATTTAGCATGTGGAAGGAACACGTTATTTCAACCAATTCCAGTCCCCTCCATCAGGCGCCCCGGCTGGCCAGGGGGAGGCAGTTTAGACTGCATGTTTTTGTGAGGGTATCTACCCTAAGGGACACAGGGAGAACATGTGAGGGTATCTACCCTAAGGGACACAGGGAGAACATGTGAGGGTATCTACCCTAGGGGACACGGGGAGAACATGTGAGGGTATCTACCCTAGGGGACACGGGGAGAACATGTGAGGGTATCTACCCTAGGGGACACAGGGAGAACATGTGAGGGTATCTACCCTAGGAGACACAAGGAGAACATGTGAGGGTATCTACCCTAGGGGACACAGGGAGAACATGTGAGGGTACCTACCCTAGGGGACGAGGGGAGAGTCTGCAAACTCCACACAGAAAGGCTCTTTCACCAACCCTGCCTCGGGTATGTGATGACGTGGAGGAGGGGACACACCGCCAGCGCCCGCAGTGCTCATTGGTTTAGCTATGAGATGATAGCACTACCACTGTGCCACCCCCTACCCCCAGTCAGGACAACTCAAGAAGGATTTAATATACAGTATAGCGTAACGACCATGAAAAAGCTATAGCTCCACCAAGGGAGCTATAGCTCTCTCGGCGCGGCTTCTTGCTTGCCTGGTCTACTGAGTTGGAGGCTGTGGGTTCAACTCCAGGTCAGGGTGATAACCATAACAATATTTATGGAATATACAGTAAAACGAGCAATATAATATTAGAATATTTATTATGGTTGGTCGGATGAATTGGGTGAATGGTCATTTTGATCTGTATGTTTGACTGTTTTGTTTCCCAAATCCAACCTGGAATTGTGGACAAAAGCAAAAGAAATCTTTAGTTTTGGGGTCTGTGAGGCTAAATGCGTAAATAAGTGTGCTCTGGTGTCAAAAAGGTTGAAAACCCATGCTATATAGCATTGCAGTATTGTGGAATAGTTACACACACACCATTGAGGACCACTGAGGACCACTGTGGTAGGATACAGAACCGTATAAGGCATGAGGACCACAGTAAAGTACAGTATGAATATTTCAGGGAGAGAACGGTTGTAAAGTCTGTGTTGCCGGGCAGACTGGGAGCCCCTGACTTTTACTCCCCCACTCCAACCCCCCTCCCCTCCTCCTCCCCCACACCCCCGACTCCCATTAGAATCATTACGATCACATGACATTCGGCTAAATAAACTATTATATCAAACACAATCACATCATGGAGGCTGAAAAGATGTCGTGTCCACTCACATCATTTTGGGGCGCGTTATTTGGCCGAGGATATACGTACATGCGTGGAAACGCGCGCACACACACTAGAACTAGAACTGAAGCTGGCAGTTGATGATTCATCATGATGTTTGGATTTAGGCATGAGCAGACTGAAATTGAAAAATAATAATTAAAAAAATAGAATAGAAAGCTGAATAACTTGAGTCTGTCTGTCTGTCTCACATTTTGACTGACAGACATCATTGTTAAAATGTCCTAATATGCGGCTTTCTGTTTTCTCGTTTCCCGCTATAGATGTGTTTTTAAGTCTCTTAAAATAACCCCAGTATTCCCCTGGTGCTGCTATACAGTGTATGTGTGTGTGTGTGTGTGTGTGCGTGTGCGTGTGCGTGTGTGTGTGTATTGTGTGTATACTCTGTATATTTACACAATCACTCCAGAGAAGCCACATTGCATGTACTGTTGTTTCAAAAGTACTTGACTTACAAGCTCAAAACCTGTCACAACGTGTCAAAATATGACACGTTTTGAGCTTGTAGATCAGCTATTTTTGCTCTATTTGAATCAAAATGCTGATTTTTTTTTTTAAATATGACATCAAGTTCTTAATAATTTGCTAACCGTGTTAGCAACACGTTTTCCCACATGTCACACACAGTTTGGATCTGATCACCCTATACGTAATAATGATGTTAAATCTGTGCACATTAAGGAGTCAAACATTGACTGTACTTATCCAGCTCAAATCAAACATAGAATTCATTTTGTTAGATGAGCACTAATATGATGATGACTCCAATTCACTTTGCACAGTAACACCCTCAATGTTAAATCATGCATTTGTATTGCGTATGTAGAATTTAACCAAATGGAGTCTACGTAAAAAGCTATTGAGTGATCTTTGCTCGCCTCGTCAGACATGCAGTGTACATTAAAGGAAACCCATTATACTGTTGTAATATTTACAGTACCTGTTAGAGGCGGCACATTACTGCACGGACACACACACACACACACACACACACACACACACACACACACACACACACACACACACACGCGCACACACGCTCACTTTCTCTCTCTCTTTAATTAATGTCATCGCCGGTTTAAAAGGTCATGAGCGGCCACAGCGTAACATGCTAGGAGCATGCAGCCACGGCACGCGACTATTTATGAGTCAGCAGGCAGTGACGATATACGTACACTACAAAAAAAGACTACAGGAAAAAAGATTTGGTATATAAGAGAATGATAATACTGGATGTGAGAAGACAGAGACCACAAAGACAGACAGACAGACAGACAGACAGACAGACAGACAGACAGACAGACAGACAGACAGACAGACACTGCGTTTTAGTCATTTGTTCAGTCACGTGCGAGAGACTCAGAGTAGAGCCGCTGCTTCTTTGCCTGGAAAGGAGCCAACTTAGGTGGTGCAGGTTCATCTGGTTAGAATGCCTCTCAAGCGTCTCTCCCTAGGTGTCACTGGGGCAGGCAAGGGCACAGATGGAGTCACTAACCTGCTCTGGAGGGGGGAAGTCTGGAGCTCTCTGGTGGAGCTCGAATGGATGGGTGTCTGGAAAATAACTGAAAATAAGTGTTTAATATCTTGAAAAATCATATGCTGAACCTATAGTATCGCAATTCGCATTCGTTACGTGCCTAAACATCACACGACTCCAACCCTTGTTGCATAATCCTAATCATCTAATAGTGGAACAACTATTCTGTATTACATATCAATGATGGCAATAATGAAACATAGAAATACTAATCGTAACTAGAGCATCATGATGGCTGTTTGCCAGTATATTACTATACTTGTGCGGATCACAGTAACTATGACTGGACATTCTGGTTACCTGGAATATTAGTAGTAGTAGTACAATAGTAGTGCGGAATAGTATAGTAATAGTAGTACACACAGACACATGCGCAAGCACAGGCACACACAGACACACGCAGACACTCGCACACACACATCTGGACCACAGGCTGGACAGGAAGAGTGTGACTACATAATTAATCATCACCACACACACACACACACACACACACACACACACACACACACACACACACACACACACACACACACACACACACACACACACACACACACACACACACACACACACACACACACACACACACACACACACACACACACACACACCATCCCCCTGCCTACCCTTCCCCATAGCATCCTACACCCTGCAGCATCCTCTGCCATACAGCTGCCAACCCCACCCCCTTACAACACACACACACACACACACACACACACACACACACACACACACACACACACACACACACACACACACACACACACACAGCCACATGTTTTTGATAAGGAATACCTTAGGAATGCAGGCTGACGCATGCCATCATGGCGTGAACATCCAATAGCCTGCTGCACTTCCACTTTTGTCCACTAGGGCCCCACTGGTTCAACACTGGAGAACCTCACTGGGGCCCTGGGTGTAATTATCCTTGACCACTTCTCTCAGATACTGTGTAGACCGTGTGGAGAAATTTGTAGGTGGGCTGGAACAGTATGCAGATGATACAGAACTTAAAGGGGAAGTCCACCCATTTTCATCATTATAATATGTCATTAGTATACCCTAGAGGTGTTGGGTGGACATGATAAAAACATTCCCCCATTCTGTGTTCCCAAGAAATGGAGGTCTGAAGAAAACCACTAACATGGTGAAACATCTTGATGACATCATCAAGATGTATTTTCACCATGTTAATGGATTTCTTTAGACACTTCTTTTTTCTGAGAGCGTACAAATGGAACCAAATGAACCCGTTAGGGTTCATTTGGTTGGATTTGTACGTTCTCAGAAAAAATGTTGAAAATGGGTAGAATTCCCCTTTAAAGCTAGGGTAAGTGATTTGAAATTCATCGTGTAGTACCAGCCTGGTGCACTAGGTGCGCCCAAGAGTAGCTACACTATGTGAACCTGCTACTCGATCCTGATAGGAGAATTCACCCACCACCTGGGGAACTTTTATTAGCTCCTCTGCTGACGTGGGGGAGGGGGAAACTCCATATATGGTCTGCACACCTTATAATAGAACATTTTAACAGATTTTTTTGGGGGGTGATCTGACAAAAGTAAAATCACTTCCCCTACCTTTAAAGGAGAATTCCACACCAAAAGTTTTTTTAATATTCATTTGCAGTTCTTTTTTTTTTTTTTTGGAAAAAAGTGGTCCAGGTGTTATTTTGTGAAGACACTCCTTAATGGCTGTTTTCCCTATCCCAAAATAAGCTTATAATGGGGCTACACTCACACTTTCACTTTCACTTTCGTTTCAACAGTGGTCCAGCCATAAACCATGTGCCACGCCCCCACCTTTTGAGACAGCTGAATCACTGCTGAGCCGAGAGTAAAAGTGTGAGTGTTAACACACTACTGACATGGTGGAGAGACAATATATAGAAGAAAATTGCATTTTGGAGCGATGCATTTAGGTGAACTTGAACAACACCCCTTTATTGTGGGATAGGGGAAAGAGCCATTAACACCTCAACCACTTTTTTTCTAAAAAATAACTACAAATAAAGATTAAAAAAAAAAAAAACCTTATGGTGTGGAATTCTCCTTTAATGTTTGATGGTGGTGGTGAAGTGCTGCCAGCGTTTGGCACAGGCAAACCAACTATGTTGGATCCATTGAAACACAATATATACTGTAGGTTCTCTCTTCCATTTCCTGAAAAGCGAGGGATTTCCACTCGACAGCAAACCACATGGAGACAGAGAAATTACTCATCACTGCTCATTATGGCTGTTGTCGGGCAGAATAACCCTGTATCTCCATAGGTCAACTTGTTATGGCTGTTGTTTGTTTGTTTAATGCATTTTAAATGTGCTGTTAAACAGGGTTCTAGTATGCTAAAACTGACTAAAAAATGAAAACTAGAAGTTAACTGAAACTAATAAAAAATAAAAATACATTTTAAAAATGATCTGTAAACTGAAACTGTATTGTGTGGTCACAAAACTAAAACTGACTGAAATCATAGTCAAAATACCCTTAGTTTTAAGCAGCATATTATATGCCTTTCAGTTATTTGTTATATAAACCTTTTAAATTTGGTCTACAGATTGCAACGATCAATGATTAAAATGCTGTAAAAAATTAGTTCATGTTTAAATAGTATATTTTTTGAGTTGAACTAAAACTAACTGAATTAGAAAAAAAAAATAGAAAACAAACTAAAACTAAACTAAAATGAAAATCCAGTACAACTATAACAGTGCAGTTGAACAGATATGTGGCTGTAGACATTTTAATGAGATAAAAGAAAGAAAAAAAAAATACATATGTGTATATAAACCATCTTTTTGCGTGCACATTTGGGAGTGCAGATCAATTTAAAGAAGGCCTGGGGTGGTGTTTGCCCTGTGTTTAAATACCAAGCGCATGCTAATGGCATTTACTGTGACATTTATCTGTTCATGTTGTCCACAACCGTCCACACATAACAATTCATTCCACATGGTTTTACCTTCTGCCTCTGTGACACACACACACACACACACACACACACACACACACACACACACACACACACACACACACACACACACATACACACACTCTATACACACTTATGTTTGTGTTACTGTACTGTTTTAGGGCGGTAATTTCAGTCATGCATGTCGTTTTCACCACTTATGTATTTGCCTTTGGTTGAGCCTGCTGAGGTGCCTAGTATGGGTTTAATTGGTGTTCTATGGGTCTTGAAAATATATGGTTTTGAAATCGTTTTGAAAATATATTTATATTTTTATTATCAGGAGAACGATGGCTGCCATTTTTTGCATTACAACTTTTCAGGAATAGAAAAAGTTTCTGTTAGCTTGGATTCCCCATTGATGATGCCACTGGAAGACAGGTTTCTGAACTGTGCACAGCCCTCCTGTGAGACACATGTAGAAAACAATAGTGGTATTTTATCATGTACATTAGTGAGGATTATATGAAAATATGTTAAAGTGATGAAGTGGTTCTTTGAATGTAACATTTTTGCAAAGATGATACAAGCATCTGTCCTTATGTTGAGGCCCAGGAAAAATGGTCCTCAGAAATGCTGTTTTTCTCAGATTCTCCTATAGCACTTTTGGATAATAACATCATATGCTGTGTTTGTAAAAATGATTAGACCCTTTTTATTTGTTTATTATTAGGCACAGTTTTAATAATATAACAATACACAAGAATGTACAAAATACAAAAGCGCCAGTAGGAGGCTAGATGCTTATACGAGGCCTCATCCCTTGTGAGAAAACATTTAAAAAACATTATTTGTAAACACAATATACATATTATTTGCAAATAACATGATTAAGATGAACAGAGCTGTCTTCACAGACCTGTCACTGGATCACATAATTGTTATTTTATTGCAATTAGAGTTAATCAGCCTCATTATGCATAACTGTCAGAATCATTTGAGATCATTTGAGATATATTTCCCCACAAAAATAAAATAAAAACGAAAACAGTTACAGTTAAATCTAACTAACTCCTCTCTTTGCATCTTACTCTTAATTTCAAACTAAACCAAAATCATCTTGATTCATAATGTTCCAATGTTTCATGCCAAAAAAAAACCCAAAATAGAATCGCTGCTATCATCACAATTATGTGTTGGTGACAACGGATCGTCAACTTAAATGATTTTAATCTCGACAGCCTTAGCCCTCACAAGTACACGCATGGACACGCTCGCATGTCCACACACGCACGTGCACACACACACACACACACACACACACACACACACACACACAATAATTCACGCACATGCATGCATGCGCGTGCAGCCTGTGTGCGTGTGTGTGCGTGCTGGTCAGTGTGGACATGGCTGTGGAAGCTGCATGCCCCCAAGACTGGGGCGAGTCTAGACGAGAGGCAGCCAAGCTGCCCTGATGACCTACATCTACTGTTATACACTATGAGAGAGAGAGGGAGAGAGAGAGAGAGAGAGAGGGAGAGAGAGAGAGAGAGAGAGAGAGAGAGAGAGAGAGAGAGAGAGAGAGATGCCAGAGAGAAAGAATTAAAGCCTAGACTGGAGAGTGAGACAGACAGACAGACAGACACAGACAGACATGCAGACAGAAAGTAAAAGCTTGTGCAGATAGAGTGCAAAGTGAGTGAGAGAGGAGGAGAGAGTATGTGAGGAGAGCGAGAGAGAGGTACGGGAGTTGACATAACAGCCATGTA
This sequence comes from Benthosema pterotum, assembly GCA_039105355.1. Lineage (NCBI taxonomy): Eukaryota > Metazoa > Chordata > Actinopteri > Myctophiformes > Myctophidae > Benthosema > Benthosema pterotum. The sequence continues at coordinate 9,218,396 of CM076972.1, forward strand.
TGCACTACTATAGGGTGACCAGATCTAAACTGTTTACCTGAGGCACAGAAGTACAGGTGCTGGTCAACGAATTAGAATAATTTGAAATAGTGCAACCTTAAAATCTTTGAATGCATTTCTTGTGCAGAAAGCAAATCAGGTGTTCACCGCACCTGTCCTACTTGTTAGAGTAATCACAGAACTGTTACCTGTAAAAAAAATTTGCTCAGCTGAGCTTTCCAAAAGGCCCATTTAGGCCATTTAACTGTGACACTGTTGTTTCATTGAATTAGAATAATGGAGAAGCCGTTTCATTGAATTAGAATATTTTTTATTATAATTAGAATCATCACTTTCTCAGTATTTTGTGGCTGCCCCCTTGGCTTGTATGACTGCCTGAAGTCTCCGTGCAGGGGTTGACACTAAGGTCTCCGAGGCACTTGCCCATCGGGCAAGTGCAAATCAGGTTCTACGTGCCCTCAGGTCATGGTCACTTGCCCCCCCAAAATATATTGTAAATTTTGCTTTTAAGTTTACTTCCTACTTGGGTGCTTTCAACAGGTGGTCCGGGGACCACCAGTGGTCCCTGAGAGGGTTCCAGGTGGTCCCCAGCTAAGTTGGTTAACCAGTTGTAACTCTTGAGAGCGTAAAAATGAAACCAAATGGACCCTTGTGGGTCCATTTGGTTTCATTTTTACGCTCTCAAGAGTTAAAATTCATCATCTTAATTAGCCCATAGTGGTCACAGACCCAGTGGTCCCTGACCCCAGCAAAATAAGAGTTTGGAACCAAATGGACCTGGGAGAGAGATAGGTAGAGATAGCTAGAAAGCAGGGAAAGACACAGAGGCAGAGTGCAATGACTGCCTTCAAGACAAATTTACAGGTATCTTGTGTTGTGTTATAGTGCACTAAGTTGCACACTTGCCCGATCGGGCAACCAGGTAGCAGTCTTCACTTGCCCCACCATTTTTTTTTACTTGCCCCGGGCAAGCGGGCAAGTGTTAGTGTCAAGCCCTGTCCGTGGCATCGATTTGAAGAACTAGCTATCTCTATCTATCTCTCTCCCAGCTCCATTTGGTTCCAAACTCTCATTTTGCTGGGGTCAGGGACCACTGGGTCTGTGACCACTATGGGCTAATTAAGATGATGAATTAAAAATGAAACCAAATGCACCCGCAAGGGTCCATTTGGTTTAATTTTTACGCTCTCAAGAGTTACATCTGGTTAACCAACTTAGCTGGGGACCACCTGGAACCCTCTCAGGGACCACTGGTGGTCCCTGGGCCACCTGTTGAAAGCACCCAAGTAGGAAGTAAACTTAAAAGCAAAATTTACAATATATTTTTGGGGGGGCAAGTGACCATGACCTGAGGACAAGTAGAACCTGATTTGCACTTGCCCGATGGGCAAGTGCCTTGGAGACCTTAGTGTCAACCCCTGCACGGAGACTTCAGGCAGTCATACAAGCCAAGGGGGCAGCCACAAAATACTGAGAAAATGATGATTCTAATTATAATAAAAAATATTCTAATTCAATGAAACGGTTTCTCCATTATTCTAATTCAATGAAACAACAGTGTCACAGTTAAATGGCCTAAATGGGCCTTTTGGAAAGCTCAGCTGAGCTAATTTTTTTTACAGGTAACAGTTCTGTGATTACTCTAACAAGTAGGACAGGTGCGGTGAACACCTGATTTGCTTTCTGCACAAGAAATGCATTCAAAGATTTTAAGGTTGCACTATTTCAAATTATTCTAATTCGTTGACCAGCACCTGTATTGCATGATGTATGTGTGGGACAAGCAAATTATTAAAGGTAATAGAGGCCACTTTGTACACTGTGTTTGTAAACAGATTTGTTTTAGAATTTAAAATCTACAGTAACTCCACCTCACCTCCACTATTGGCTCATTATGCTGTGCTGTGATTGGCTAAAATGCTGCCTCACGACCCCCCCTCCACCATCTCACAAATTATCACCGCCTTTCCTGAGCCTGACCAATGTTTTGTTTTCATGATTTGTTGACAACAACAAAGTTCTGGACTGTGCAGCATCAAAGTAGAAGCAACGTATAGGGAAAAAAGGCAAACAATATAGTGAGAGATCTATTTTGACTTTTCTCTAAAAAGTTGCCTATATTAAGAATAACATGAAATTCAACTGTGCATTCAGTCTTTCATATAAGACTTTAAATGTAAATTGCTCTCAGGAACAGCTCGGATTGATTTTGGCCACATAATGATGTCATCAATGCACCCTGCTTTGTAGCCTATAGATATAATTCCTCCTCTCCTTCAATTTGCATTTTCACTTTGTTTATAATGTCCACCATTGTTGATTTTCCAAGCTGCCATGGAATGGTTTTATCTAGCACCAGTATTAGAGTACGGGTCAAGTATTAAAACCTGTGTATCAGCGACCTCACGACATGTGAACACTGAACACTGTCGGTCACAATGTGGGACAGACAGGGTAACTGGAAAAGTCGGGCCGCCGCAAAGTCGGACCCTGAGTATAGACAGCCTGATGTTCATAATTCCCTTTATTTTACGTCATTTAGTACAGCATACACGTTAACAACCCAGCTTTGATGATTATACGTACATCGTTTTATTTTACAATGTTTTATACTACTACTATTTGGCCTACAGCCTATAGACTTTAGTTGTCACTGCATGCTTTAAAACAGATGTTTACATAGCTCTCATTTGCCAATGTTAGAAACAATGTATTTCAAACTCCAGTTTGTCCCTCTTTCAGGCTGAAACAGCCCTCCTGCGCTCAGTTTTCTGACTCCTCAATGTCGCAACATTTCGGCTGGTCCGACTTTTATTTGAGCTGACATTTCCAGTAGTCACAGACAGACAGGGGCTCAAATTGTGGGACACCTGAAAAGTCTTGTAAATGAGGCACTGTCCCACACAGAGAGGGACATTTGGTCACCCTAGTTTGCACACTGTGTGTGAGTGTGTGTGTGTGTGGGGGGGTCTATGGATTATTCAGAACGAGTTAAAAGGGGAGGGGGGGCTGGGAAGTGCAGGGGACAGGGGGCAAGTGTTAGAGACGTGTAGTATAGAGCCAGAGAAGAAGCTGATCTAACTAACACTAGCGCTCACAAGCCATGCAGGGCCGGATCTAGCATGGGCATGGGGGGGGGGGGGGGCAATGCCCCCCTAAAAGGCCCGACTACCACACCAAACATGACGGCATGCAAACAACCCAAATGTGAAAGATGTTTCAAATGAAAGTGCTTATATTTAAAATGTTTTGACGAAGGGCAGAAGGTTTATTAGGTAATTCCCCTCATTCTTTATCAGTAATTAATTCTGTTTCTTTAAATCAGCAGTCTCTCGCCATGTCAACTTCCCTCACACTCATTGGCTGTCGTCTAAGTCACCCAGGTGTTCTTTATAAGCAGTCACTACTCTGTCCTCAGTCTTCCTGCTAGCTGACTCCATGTCACTGTTCAGATGTCAGCGTCCTCCACCTCCCTGGTCTCCTCCGTGTGGCACTAGTCCCAAGTGGTTGATTATAATGTGTTCTATGGACTGTGTAGTGTCAGTCTTAAACTGGACCCCACTGGTTGCTGTAAGTTTTCGAGATCTAGTTTAGACGTGTGCAATAAAAACAATATACTGATGTCCAAACGTTGACTTGGGTTTAAATTCAAGTTCCGTCACTTCAGGTTAAATGCCCACATTAGTCAGAGCGACACAATGACAACCAGTTCCTTTGTTCTTCCATAGGCTATAGCATAGCAAGCACAGCACAGCACAGTCAACAAACTGTTTGCCTCTCCAGTCAGACAGCAACACCTGAGCACAGGTAGAACACTTCCTGATATAGACCAAGGACTATCTAGAAAAGGACAGGACGCCAAGACATGGCTTCCTGTCCTCATGGGAGGAAACAGACATGCGCAGTGCATTCCAGGAAGTTTGACTCTTGAAACCATGCATGCCATTGGTCTCTTGGGTGGTTTGCCAAGCGTCAAACTTCCTTGTCTGTACTGCGCATGTCTGTTTCCTCCCATGAGGACAGGAAGCCATGTCTTGGCGTCCTGTCCTTATTAGATAGTCCTTGATATAGACTAGACAGACATCTGCCCACCTTGAACTTGGCCAAGCCTACCAGTGACGTCATCGAACAGGGGCCAGGGGTGGTTGTAACATTTCCCAATTCAGGGGGCAGGAGAAAATGCTATGGGGGCGGCTTCATCGATGAAGCCGCACCCATACCATTTTCAGTTACAGGACTTTCATTAGTGAAGTAAAGCATCGATAATAACATCAGTTGTTGTTGAAGTTGCAACAGACACGCAGCATGCATAAAGCTAAAGGTCTGACTCAGAGAGTTTTCTGTTTTCAATGATGAAATGCTGTTGGTTTAGTGGTGACACAACTGTTTGTTAGTAGCAGTAGTAGTGTGCCAAATCATTTTAAATATAAGCACTTTAATTTGAAATATCTTGGGTTGGTTTGCATGCCATCAGGTTTGGTGGGGCAGTCAGGGCATTTAGGGGGGCATTGCCCCCCCATGCCCATGCCTAGATCCGCCCCTGGACCTCGCTATGAAAAGGGTTGACAAACCAGTGTTCTAAAACGACTCTGAATCAATGGCTACACTGTATATCTATCCAGAAAGACATAATGGCAGATCCATAATCCCGTATATAGCTTTAGGTGTAGCTTTTGTTGTGGGTTTTGTATGCGGCCAGACGCCGCGGTCTAGCACTCTGTCCATAACTCAGTGTTTACCTTCTCAACCAGAAAGCTCAATGGACATTAAAATCATCTTCCCGTGTGTTGAGTGTCTTCTGACACTCTCAATGGAGTCCAGACACACAAACACAAAAGACTTTTTTACGGGCTGCATTTTTTGTCTTCCTCTCTCTTCTCCTTGATGCATTGAGGAGATGAGCTGGACTGTACTCTAATGGTCTTTGTGTGTGTGTGTGTGTGTGTGTGTGTGTGTGTGTGTGTGTGTGTGTGTGTGTGTGTGTGTGTGTGTGTGTGTGTGTGTGTGTGTGTGTGTGTGCGTGCGTGTGCGTGTGCGTGTGTGTGTGTGCGTTCCAGACAGCAGCACATAAGGCAGGACTTAAGTACATGTGCACCAAAGTGTGTGTAATGAGGGAGAGAAATATCAACCAAATCCTCTGCCTCTCCCTTATACACCCCCCACCCCTCCAGACACACACACACACACACACACACACACACACACACACACACACACACACACACACACACACACACACACACACACACACACACACACACACACACTTCATCAGCGTTATATGCCTGTTTTGGGCATGTCTTTATTTGGCGAGTAGAATTCTGAAATGATTTTCAAGAATCGACCAGAACCGATGAGCATATATGAACTAGATGTGCTATTTTTACTTGTTTAGGAGCGTGTTGATGCTTCTCATGTCCAATCGTGACAGATGATATACATTTATTACTTGCGCAAGGGGAGCGGGCACAAGTTAGGTGATCGGTGCGCGGAGTTAGGCGGCCCCTTGGGGTACTTCGATTGGCTGTTTATTTTTTTTAGTGATGATGTACAGTGGTAAGCACTTGAGATTGTCAGTGGTGGTACCACCATGGCAATGAAGTGGTAACTGCAGGAATGTGGTACCAGAAAGTTCCATGCTGTCACCAGGAGATTTAACAGGTTAAATACACATTATATACATTAAATACACAAGAGCAAGATGTACCCTAAACCAACCATAGGCTTGGCTGGAATGAATTGTCCGGTGCATCATTATTTACCTTAAAAACAAACAAAGTCCATAAACGTGGCTTGTGATGGCTTGTGTTTAATTGTAGTCCCTTTTTTTACATGGGCAAACAGATTGCAGAGTTTTTCATCATTGGTCATAGTTTCAACCTCACATTGAGTGTCATGTAATTTGTGGTCAAGTATGTGTCTCTGGTGTCCTGGTATAGTGGTCAGGTGGTTAGAAAGTGTAGCTCTGTTTCTACCACATTTTGTGTGCAGTGGGTGCATATTCTGTCTTCACGCACACGCATACACATGCATGCACGCATGCACACACACAGACACACACACACACACACACACACACACACACACACACACACACACACACACACACACACACACAACACACACACACCACACACACACACATACACACACACACACACACACACAGAAAGAGAACTCTCCATGGGGGGATTGTTGTTTTCTTAATCCAACAGGATTAAGGGACTAACAGACTCATTTTACCTCATCCCAGACAAAGAGCCATGTCATCGTCATCATCATTCAGTGCTAAAGGTGATGATCGCATTAACAAGGCTGTATGGAAGGGGGTCCCTGGGGGTCCCTGTGTGTGTCTGTGTGCTGAGGGAAGATCTCTGTTAATCCAGGGCCGGATTTAGCCAGCCCTATACTAGGGTGGGCAGAAAGAATGGTAGGGTGGGCAACTCCAAAGTTTTTCATATGAAGCAGGGGTTTTCAATCTTTTTGAGACCTGCAGGGCCCACTATTTATTTGGCATTTGGGCCAGGGACCATCATTTGTGGACATTTTAGCCACGCAGACCCCCAAAACCTAAAGATTTCTTTTCCTTTTGTCCACAATTCCAGGCTAGATTTGGGAAACAAAACAAAACAACACAGTTTTACGCGCAAGGGTCCATTTGGTTTCATTTTTACGTTCTCAAGAGTTACATCTGGTTAACCAACTTAACTGGGGACCACCTGGAACCTGGGGGGGCAAGTGACCATGACCTGAGGGCAAGTAGAACCTGACTTGCACTTGCCCGATGGGCAAGTGCCTCGGAGACCTTAGTGTCAACCCCTGCTCATGTTAGATGTTAAGGTCTTTGTAAGGGTGTATACAAAGATATTGATATCATAATGTCACCTATACTTAAAGTACATATAGTTAGTTACCATTAAACCAAATGCATATGAATAATCTGTGAGGTAAACAGATGTTTCCCTCTCAGAAAACGCAATTTTAGCCCTTTTTCTGTTAATTGACAATGTCATTTCTTATATGTGAGAGTGGGCCGTGGATTTTCATTTACATACTACACATACTAATATCTGTCATTGGACACACAGAGTGTTGCGTCGCGCACGCACACACACACACACGCACGCACACACGCACACACACACACACACACACACACACACACACACAGCATCCGCTAATCCACATGCTAGACTCTGGATTAACGGGAAGTCCTGGAGATATGAACGGGGGAGGGGATAAAAAAAAAAAACATACCCCCTACACACACACACACACACACACACACACACACACACACACACACACACACACACACAGCTATTACTGTAGCTTTGAGGGCGTCAACGCTTTATGAATGCCAATTTTAGATCATTTTTAAAGGGGAATTCCACCCATTTTCAAAATTTTCCTGAGAGGGTCCATTTGGTTCACATTTGTACCCTCTCAGGAAAAAGGGGTCTGAATGAAAAATCATTAACATGGTGAAATACGTCTTGATGATGTCATCAGATGTATTTCACCATGTTACTGATTTTTTCAGACCTCCATTTTTAGGAGATACACTTTTTTATCATGTCCACACAACATCTCTAAGGTATTTTTGACATATTAAAATGTTGAAAATGGGTGGAGTTCCACTTTAACACAATCCCTGAAGCCCAGAGATGGCAGAGCTACAGGAAGCTCAGCACACGTTTGGCACTTTGACGTACACCTGCTTATATTCACTGATATTCTGTAAACACTGCTGTCTAAAAACAGCACTGTTTTTTTTTTCCTTCTTTTTGTACCATCTTTCTACGGAACATTTTGCCTCGTGAGTATCTTAGAAAATGATGCTCACAATCCAATCTATTTTGCTCAAATTATACTCGGCTATACTTGTGGCGCATACGCGAGTGTGTGTGTGTGTGTGTGTGTGTGTGTGTGTGTGTGTGTGTGTGTGTGTGTGTGTGTGTGTGTGTGTGTGTGTGTGTGTGTGTGTGTGTGTGTGTGTGTGTGTGTGTGTGTGGCCTCTCCCCACCCCCGTCAGATTATGGTGCTTAGTGTGGCTGTGCGACAGACATGCAGTAATAAGAGGATCTCTTTCTGTGTGTGTGTGTGTGTGTGTGTGTGTGTGTGTGTGTGTGTGTGTGTGTGTGTGGCGTCCCCCAAGGCTCCCTTGTTGCTCTGCTCTGCTACAAACGTAGCAGAGCCCCCCCATACAAAACGACCAACAACCCCCTCCAAGGTCAAAGGGCAAGGGTTGCCACTCAGATGAGCTTGTGGGAGATTAGGGTTGTTTTTTGGGAGATTTGTTTTTGCGGAGGACGATTGGTGAAATTCAATATCACCACGTGACGAGCTTTGATCTGAGACGCTGGTCCTCAACGTGGCGACTGGAGGAGTCGGGTTTCAGGGGGTCAAAATGTGTTAATACAGCATCACAGTCTTCTTAAACCCGTCATCCATATGTTCCATGTTGACTATTCAAATTGCTGATGCTTACACTTGCTATTTTTGAACATATTGGACAAATCTTGATTTTTTTGTACTCTTCTATGGATCTCTGGCTCAAACCATTTCCAGGCTTCCGGCGTGCCCATGCCCATGCCTAGATCCGTCCCTGACATTATCTCAGATTTGCTCGCGGAATGTCGCTGGTTTCGGCCATAGAGTAATAAAATACAGACAACGGACTCGAGCGACAGCCCCAATTCAATACAAGTTGCTCATTGGCGTTTTGAAGCACCCGGAAGACCGCCGGAAGTGCGCCTATTTCCGCATTTGACCACCAAAATTTGGTGGTCAAATGCGGAAGTATTTCTCCATGAACGCGCCCGAAGCAAGGGATTATGGGATTCATGAACGAGCGCCGTCGAGAATGAGCAAAGGAAAAAAAACATCAAAAAGTATAAAAAAACAAGCTTGTGGGTTTGCATTGAGCTTATTATCTGTCATATAATACATCTGTTGTGTTTTGAGAGGTAGTATATGACGTGAGGACCGCTGGTTTATTCAGAAAACAACTTAAAAACAAACTGCCCTGTCCGCGTGCACAAAGCAAACCAGCGTGCGTGCTCTCCGGCAGTCGTGCATGAATTCCACCCGCCTGCAGTACCAAACTTGGCCACCAGCGCAGGGACCTTCAAGCTTGGAGGCGCTGTCGGCCGATGTGGTTTCGGCAAATCGGCTATTTCCAGTGGCAATGAATGTCACTTCCTAGGACTCGTGACCCGGATGTTCTTGTACAGAGGGTTAGAGGGCAGAGCGGTCAAGACACCAGAAACACCATGATGTCATCACACATCCGGTTTTCGGATATCTGGTGCTTCAAAATAAGGGTTCTGACCGTGAAAGCTGCGGTATAGACACAAAAAAGGAGGCTGTTGGATTCCCAGATTGGAGATCCACCGGTTTAATCAACATTAGGAAACAAACCCCAAAAACTGGCAACACCCATCTACCAATACAAAAACAAATTCGCTTATAATATGTAGGGTGGGCAACACTGAATCTAACCATTGACTCTATTGGCCTGACAGTGTTTTTTTCTTCCAATGGAAGTATTCTAAAAAATGAGTTGTCTTATATGTGGAGACTATATTATATGTTATTCAATGTTCTTTCTACACAAATGAGTGTTGAAAAATTGGGGTCGTCTTATAAGCAGGGTCGTCTTATATTCGAGAAAATACGGTATGCTGTATAAACGGTATAAATAGGGTATACTGCATTATGAATGAGACCCAATGAGGCTATGTCGAAACTGAACACCAACTTTTTGGGGAGTCTTTTTTCTAATATTGATATCAGTCAGTAGGGGCGGATCTAGGCATGGGCATGGGGGGCAATGCCCCCCTAAATGCTCAGTCTGCTCCACCAAACATGATGGCATGCAAAACAACCCAAGATATTTCAAATTAAAGTGCTTATATTTAAAATGATTTGAAACACTACTACTGCTACTAACTAACTACAGCTGTGTCACCACTAGCCTGGTCTAGCCCTCAATGATTTTGGCCTTGGGGGGCGGGGGTGTCGTGGGATCCACACGGCGGAAGTGCTGTGCTCTGATTTGATCTCACTAACGTGTCGTCATCCCCGGCCCCTCCCGCGCCCGTCCACTGCTGTTCTACGTCACATTATTTAGAGCGACGCCCACCCCGGAAGGTTCACTCCCACTTGAAGGCCACTTTCCAATGTGCGTTAGTCCAGGCTTTCAGTTTTCGCGCAAGGCGAACGAAAATGAAAGCCTGGGTGTCGAGGCTACCACTAAACCAACAGCATTTCATCATTGAAAACAGAAAACTCTCTGAGTCAGACCTTTATAGCTTTATGCATGCTGCGTGTCTGTTGCAACTTCAACAACAATAACTGATGCTTGCTGATATTGATGCTTTACTTGCCTAATAAAAGTCCTATAACAAAAAAAGGTATGGGTGCGGCTTCGCGGCGACACAGGCGATGCAGTCGCCCCCATACCATTTTCTCCTGCCCCCCCAATTGGGAAATGTTACATCCACATCTGTCTGTCAGTATGAACACCAAAACGGATTCGAGAAGCTGTTGCTTTGAATTCTCTGCGTAGCTCATATCACTGTACAAACTATTTAAAAAATAAAAAATAAATCAACATTACTATCATATAAAACCCCACCCCACCCCACCACCAAAACATGAAAGAGCCAACACAAGCCTCCAGTTTGCAATTTTCACCCCATTCCAGCTTCAACGTTTATTAAGGCTCTTCCCTGAAAAAAATCAGCGATGGCAAATTTATTTGACTGAGAGAGAGAGAGAGAGAGAGAGAGAGAGAGAGAGAGAGAGAGAGAGAGAGAGAGATCGCCTCGGGCCACGGACGTGGTTTCAATATGAATACCACACACACGCACATCCACGCACACAAAAAAAAAAGAATATAGAACAAGGAAAGAAAGGGGGGAAATGACTGACTCAAAGTAAAACTAGATTTAATATCTTAATGGCTTTGTGTGCAGAAAAAAAAGGATAATAGAGAAATCCAATTAAAAAGTGATGATTGGCACTGTGAGCCTGTTTTCCTCCTACCTCTAACTCTATTTAAAGCTTTGATTAGATGACGCTGGGTTAGAACGCACACACACACACACACACACACACACGGCACAGAGAGGCTAATAGGTAGGACGCTTTAGAAAGGTGATATGCTCCCGTATCTCTATCTCTGGGTATATGTTCACGTTTTTACTTCAATAGCGATCCATACATGCAGGGGTTTTCAACCTTTTTCATACTAGGGCCCACCATTCATTCAGCATTTGAGCCACAGACCACCGGTTGAAAACCTCTGATACATGCATTTATACATTCTTCACACCGGATGGACTGACAAACTTAAAAGGAACCCTGGCTAATGAGACAAATATGGACACATACATTATACTTCCCCTCTATAACTAAAAATTGAACATTTAAACATTTAGCGTAAAGTTTTAAACATGAAACCAAATGGATCCTTGTGGGTCCATTTGGTTTCACGTTTACGCTCTCAAGAGTTAATATATTCATCATCTCAATCAGCCCCAAGTCTACTCAACTAGAGAATGTAGAAGATTAACGGTCATTTTGATCTGTAGGCCTATGTTTGACTGTTTTGTTTCCCAAATCTAGCCTGGAATTGTGGAGAAAATCAAAAGAAATCTTTAGTTTTGGGGTCTGTGTGGCTAAAATGTCATCAAATGGTGGTCCGTGGCTCAAATGCTGAATAAATATTGGGCCCTGGTGGCCAAATTGAAAAACGGTTGAAAACCATTGCTGTACAGTGTGCCAAGAGGACCATGTACTGTAGCCTACAACATGTGTGTATTTGTACAGACACGTGTATACATGTGTGTAGAAAAAAAAAAAGTGTGTGTGTGTGTGTGTGTGTGTGTGTGCATGCACACTGTGCATACTGCGCGTACAGGTCTTTGTCTTTGTGCATGTTCCTGTGTGGTGTGTATGTGTGTGCATGCGCGCACGTGTGTGTGTGTGTGTGTGTGCTCATGCTCCTGCGCGTGGGCACGCACGCCACACTGTACGTGTGTGTGTGCGGCGCGCTCGTCAAGGTGACTCGGTCTTTCTCCTTCAGGGCTTTCCTATCCCTGCCGTTCTTGACGGGATTGAAATTATGATGAAGTCATTTTTCGACAGAAATTGCCTATGTCACTGAGGTATCTCTGCAAATTTCTCAAGTGTATTTTCAATCTGAACCCCCCCCCCCCCTCCCCCTAGAACTCTCTCTCTCTCTCTCTCTCTCTCTCTCTCTCTCTCTCTCTCTCTCTCTCTCTCTCTCTCTCTCTCTCTCTCTCTCTCTCGACAT
>CM076972.1:9238220-9240473 GCA_039105355.1 Benthosema pterotum
GGGAAATTGGGAAAGGTTGCATCCGAACCTGAAAGAGGTGCAAAAAAAAGAAGAAAAAGAAAAGAAAGAAAACACGTACAAAAACAGTTTTTCTCTATGGAGATAAGAGGTTTATGTTGAGTTTTCCAGGTCAGTGTCTCAGAGGTTCTCAGCACCCCGCCCGTCCTCCTTAACACCTGAGACATGTAATCTGAGCCCCCCCTCTCACCCCCTCACCCCCCTCCTCCTCCCTGTGACATAAGATCTATTGTCCAATATCACCTCCAACACAAAACTCAGTCCACTCTGTTTCGGAGGCTGTTTGTTTGCTTTCTCTTTGTTTTTCCTGTCAAAATACAGATTTGTTTGTTGTACTGGTGTTATTTTACGTGCGTCCACGTTACCCACACTGTAGGATTTAGGTTACTTTATCGATTCTTTCTTTGCGCGTCGGTCTTCACGCATGCAGCGCCCTGCCGTGTCCAACGCTTGTTCCTCTGTTTCTCACAAATGATACGTAAGCTTGCGGAGTTGGTTCAGTCAGATATATTAAGTCATGACCATGCTATGCTCAAATAGTTCAAGTAGGGAATTTTAGCGAAATATTTGACCCAATCTGGGAACTAAATCGTTACCAAGACATTTTCGTCACCAATGTGTTTCTAATATGGTGTCTAACAACCTGTACTAAAATGTTGAAATTTAACACTGGTGGGAAAATACAGGTAAAAAGTCATTGTACTAGTCAGAATCCTGTAGAAGGCAAAACATGATCAATTTCATCATGCTTTGTGTAGCATGTGATATGTCCAGGGAGTCTAGGGAACTAGGGAGTTTTCATGATGCTGAATCAATTCTTAGCATTAGTTTTGCAAAAGAAAACACTTGTTGGGCAGAAATGTGCTGACTAAGGGGTGGGCAATTATTTTCCCCAAGGGGCCAAATGAGATACATAAAATATTGTGGATGGGCAAAACTAAAGGCTGAACTTGAGTCTATATTAATTTAATTTCAAGATAAAGGTATAGTAAGACCAACCATTTTGACACCAGGGCCATATTTATTCAGTATTTGAGCCATGGACCACCAATTGTCATTTTAGCCTCACAGACCCAAAAACTAAAGATTTCTTTTTATGTGTCTGTGTTTGTCTACAATACCAGGCTGGATTGACCATTAGACATTCTATTACATTCTCTGATTGTGTGGAGTTTAGGTAATTCAGATGATGAATATTTTAACTCTTGAGAGCGTAAACATGAAACCAAATGGACCCGCAAGGGTCCATTTGGTTTCATGTTTACGCTCTCAAAGAGTTACCGTACATCTAGTTAACCAACTTTCCATATTTAACTGGAAGTCTCTCAAGAACCACTGGTGATCCCCGGACCACTGATTGAAAACCATGGTACACTTTCACAGGCCGGTCAGAGTCAGCCAAAGGGCCGCATTTTGCCCCCGGGCCACATAATGCCCAGGTATGCTAACTCTTCACAGTGTGCAATGCCTCAGTCCAAACCTCTGGGGGCTCATCAATCCCTCTAGAGTACTGTATGCTATCACCACATACAGTACAGTAGCCCTCTGTGTGTAAGAGCAGGTTATCCAGCTTCAGATCTCTGTACACAATCATACGGTCTTGTAAGAACTGTATAGTGTCAATACTCTCAGGGTTACAGGTCTGTAAGGGCGCCTTTAGTTCCACTTTCAAGGCTTACAGCATGGATGTCAAACTCGAATACACAGCGGGCCAAAATAGAACAACTGGTACAAGTTGATGGTCGGTCCCGCTAGGCTAGGTTTCAAGCAGTGCTTTCAGAGTAAAATTGAGAAGTAAAACAATTAGTTCCAATTCTTGGGTGTGTATAGTAGGCTAGTAATTTAATATCATCCTGTGAGCCAAAGATAATTAATTTGTGGGCCTGATAAGGCCCCCGCCCCGTCCTTGAGTTTGACATGTGTGACTTATAATGGCGGTGACGGCGGCGATGGACAAGCAACGCTGATTTGGCTCAGCATTTTTCGCTTTCCGACGTCGCCCGACGAAGCCCGTTCTGCTGCTGTCGCCCGGATCGGCGGGCTCCCATAGACAAATAATGATGGCGGCCGACGATGCTCATTCCATCGCTCCCTGTCGCCCACCGTATTAAAACTACTGTTTTACGCTACCACTTGGGCTGCGCGGTATGCAGGTTGAGGTTGTCCCGTGACCTTTTGACGTGTGAGTCCTTCTTTTTTCTACCACGTATTTATGTATTTTTCTGTGAAAACACC
>CM076972.1:9240973-9355973 GCA_039105355.1 Benthosema pterotum
CAGTTTTTGTCATTTTTTGAAAATCCTCAAAATCATGAAAAACGGTAAGGCTATAGCCTTTACGTTTTTTTTTTTCAAAATTTCGACATTTTTCGAAATGCTCAAAAATGCTCAAAATGATGAAAAACAGCATGCTGAGCAAGACCGTAAGGCTATAGCCTTGCGTTTTTGCCAGTTTTTGTCATTTTTTGAAAATCCTCAAAATCATGAAAAACGGTAAGGCTATAGCCTTACGTTTTTTCAAAAATTTCGACATTTTTCGAAAATGCTCAAAAATGCCTCAAAATGATGAAAAACAGCATGCTGAGCAAGACCGTAAGGCTATTAGCCTTGCGTTTTTGTTCAGTTTTTGTCATTTTTTGAAAATCCTCAAAATCATGAAAAACGGTAAGGCTATAGCCTTACGTTTTTTTCAAAATTTCGACATTTTTCGAAAATGCTCAAAAATGCTCAAACGATGAAAAAAAGCATGCTGAGCAAGACCGTAAGGCTATAGCCTTGCGTTTTTGTCAGTTTTTTGTCATTTTTTGAAAATCCTCAAAAATATGAAAAACGGTAAGGCTATAGCCTTTCGTTTTTTTTTTCAAAATTTTGACATTTTTCGAAAATGCTCAAAAATGCTCAAAATGATGAAAACAGGCATGCTGAGCAAGACCGTAGGCTATAGCCTTGCGTTTTTTGTCAGTTTTTGTCATTTTTTTGAAAATCCTCAAAATCATGAAAAAACGGTAAGGCTATAGCCTTACGTTTTTTTCAAAATTTCGACATTTTCGAAAATGCTCAAAAAATGCTCAAAACGATGAAAAAAAGCATTCTGAGCATGACCGTAAGGCTAAGCCTTGCGTTTTTGTCAGTTTTGGTCATTTTTTGAAAATCCTCAAAAATCATGGAAAAACGGGTAAGGCTATAGCCTTACGTTTTTTTCAAAATTTCGACATTTTTCGAAAATGCTCAAAAATGCTCAAAATGATGAAAAAACAGCATGCTGAGCAAGACCGTAAGGCTATAGCCTTAGCCTTGCGTTTTGTCAGTTTTTGTCATTTTTTGAAAAATCCTCAAAATCATGAAAAAACGGTAAGGCTATAGCCTCACGTTTTTTTCAAAATTTCGACATTTTTCGAAAATGCTCAAAAATGCTCAAAACGATGAAAAAAAAGCATGCTGAGCAAGACCGTAAGGCTATAGCCTTGCGTTTTTTGTCAGTTTTTGTCATTTTTGAAATCCTCAAAATCATGAAAAAAGGTAAGGCTATAGCCTTACGTTTTTTTTCAAAATTTCGACATTTTTCGAAAAATGCTCAAAAATGCTCAAAACGATGAAAAAAAGCTGCTGAGCAAGACCGTAAGGCTATAGCCTTGCGTTTTTGCCTGTTTTTTGTCATTTTTTGAAATCCTCAAAATCATGAAAAACGGTAAGGCTATAGCCTTACGTTTTTTTCAAAATTTCGACATTTTCGAAATCTCAAAAATGCTCAAAACGATGAAAAACAGCATGCTGAGCAAGACCGTAAGGCTATAGCCTTGCGTTTTTGTCAGTTTTTGTCATTTTTTGAAAAATCCTCAAAATCATGAAAAAACGGTAAGGCTATAGCCTTTGTTTTTTCAAAATTTCGACATTTTTCGAAAATGCTCAAAAATGCTCAAAACGATGAAAAAAGGCATGCTGAGCAAGACCGTAAGGCTATAGCCTTGCATTTTTGTCAGTTTTTGTCATTTTTTTGAAAATCCTCAAAATCATGAAAAAAGTAAGGCTATAGCCTTACGTTTTTTTTCAAAATTTCGACATTTTCGAAAAAATGCTCAAAAATGCTCAAAACGATGAAAAAAAGGCATGCTGAGCAAGACCGTAAGGCTATAGCCTTGCGTTTTTGTCAGTTTTTGTCATTTTTTGAAAATCATCAAAATCATGAAAAACGGTAAGGCTATTAGCCTTACGTTTTTTTTTTTCAAAATTTTTGCATTTTTCGAAAAATGCTCAAAAATGCTCAAAATGATGAGAAAAGGCATGCTGGAGCAAGACCGTAAGGCTATAGCCTTGCGTTTTTGTCAGTTTTTGTCATTTTTGAAAAAATCCTCAAAATCATGAAAAATGGTAAGGCTATAGCCTTACGGTTTTTTTTCAAAATCTCGACATTTTTCGAAATGCTCAAAAATGCTCAAAACGATGAAAAAAAAAGCATGCTGAGCAAGACCGTAAGGCTATTGCCTTGCGTTTTTGTCAATTTTTTGTCATTTTTTGAAAATCCTCAAAATCATGAAAAACGTAAGGCTATTAGCCTTACATTTTTTTTTTCAAAATTTCGGACATGTTTCGAAAATGCTCAAAAAATGCTCAAACGATGAAAAACAGCATGCTGAGCAAGACCGTAAGGCTATAGCCTTGCGTTTTTGTCAGTTTTTGTCATTTTTGAAAAATCCTCAAAATCATGAAAAACGGTAAGGCTATAGCCTTACGTTTTTTTCAAAATTTCGACATTTTTCGAAAATGCTCAAAAATGCTCAAAATGATGAAAAACAGCATGCTGAGCAAGACCGTAAGGCTATAGCCTTGCGTTTTTGTCAGTTTTTGTCATTTTTCGAAAATCTTCAAAATGATGAAAAAACGTAAGGCTATAGCCTTGCGTTTTTTTTCACGAAATTTTGACATTTTTTCGAAAATGCTCAAAAATGATGAAAAACAGCATGCTGAGCAAGACCGTAAGGCTATAGCCTTGCGTTTTTGTCAGTTTTTGTCATTTTTTGAAAATCCTCAAAATCATGAAAAACGGTTAAGGCTATAGCCTTACGTTTTTTTCAAAATTTCGACATTTTTCGAAAATGCTCAAAAAAATGCTCAAAACGATGAAAAAAGGCATGCTGAGCAAGACCGTAAGGCTATAGCCTTGCGTTTTTGTCGTTTTTTTGTCATTTTTTGAAAATCCTCAAAATCATGAAAAAACAGTTAGGGCTATAGCCTTACGTGTTTTTTTTTTTTTTTTTTTTCAAAATTTCGACATTTTTCGAAAATGCTCAAAAAATGCTCAAAATGATGAAAAACGGCATGCTGAGCAAGACCGTAAGGCTATAGCCTTGCGTTTTTGTCAGTTTTTGTCATTTTTTGAAAATCCTCAAAATCATGAAAAACGGTAAGGCTATAGCCTTACGTTTTTTTCAAAATTTCGACATTTTTCGAAAATGCTCAAAAATGCTCAAAACGATGAAAAAAAGCATTCTGAGCAAGACCGTAAGGCTATAGCCTTGCGTTTTTGTCAGTTTTTGTCATTTTTTGAAAATCCTCAAAATCATGAAAAACGGTAAGGCTATAGCCTTACGTTTTTTTCAAAATTTCGACATTTTTCGAAAATGCTCAAAAATGCTCAAAATGATGAAAAACAGCATGCTGAGCAAGACCGTAAGGCTATAGCCTTTAGCTTGCGTTTTTGTCAGTTTTTGTCATTTTTTGAAAATCCTCAAAATCATGAAAAACGGTAAGGCTATAGCCTTACGTTTTTTTCAAAATTTCGACATGTTTCGAAAATGCTCAAAAATGCTCAAAATGATGAAAAACAGCATGCTGAGCAAGACCGTAAGGCTATAGCCTTGCATTTTTGTCAGTTTTTGTAAATTTTTTGAAAATCCTCAAAATCATGAAAAACGGTAAGGCTATAGCCCTTACGTTTTTTTTTTCAAATTTCGACATTTTTCAAAAATGCTCAAAAATGCTCAAAACGATGAAAAAAAAGCATGCTGAGCAAGACCGTAAGGCTATAGCCTTGCGTTTTTGTCAGTTTTTTGTCATTTTTTGAAAATCCTCAAAATCATGAAAAACGGTAAGGCTATAGCCTTACGTTTTTTTCAAAATTTTGACATTTTTCGAAAATGCTCAAAAATGCTCAAAACGATGAAAAAAAGCATGCTGAGCAAGACCGTAGGCCTATAGCCTTGCGTTTTTGTCAGTTTTTGTCATTTTTTGAAAATCCTCAAAATCATGAAAAACGGTAAGGCTATAGCCTTACGTTTTTTTTTTTCAAAATTTCGACATGTTTCGAAAATGCTCAAAAATGCTCAAAACGATGAAAGACAGCATGCTGAGCAAGACCGTAAGGCTATAGCCTTGCGTTTTTGTCAGTTTTTGTCATTTTTTGAAAATCCTCAAAATCATGAAAAACGGTAAGGCTATAGCCTTACGTTTTTTTCAAAATTTCGACATGTTTCGAAAATGCTCAAAAATGCTCAAAATGATGAAAAACAGCATGCTGAGCAAGACCGTAAGGCTATAGCCTTGCGTTTTTGTCAGTTTTTGTCATTTTTTGAAAATCCTCAAAATCATGAAAAAACGGTAAGGCTATAGCCTTACGTTTTTTTCAAAATTTCGACATTTTTCGAAAATGCTCAAAAATGCTCAAAACGATGAAAAAAAGCATGCTAAGCAAGACCGTAAGGCTATAGCCTTGCGTTTTTGTCAGTTTTTGTCATTTTTTGAAAATCCTCAAAATCATGAAAAACGGTAAGGCTATAGCCTTACGTTTTTTTTTTCAAAATTTTGACATTTTTCGAAAATGCTCAAAAATGCTCAAAACGATGAAAAAGGCATGCTGAGCAAGACCGTAAGGCTATAGCCTTGCGTTTTTGTCAGTTTTTGACATTTTTTGAAAATCCTCAAAATCATGAAAAACGGTAAGGCTATAGCCTTACGTTTTTTTTCCAAAATTTCGACATTTTTCGAAAATGCTCAAAAATGCTCAAAACGATGAAAAAAAGCATGCTGAGCAAGACCGTAAGGCTATAGCCTTGCGTTTTTGTCAGTTTTTGTCATTTTTTGAAAATCCTCAAAATCATGAAAAACGGTAAGGCTATAGCCTTACGTTTTTTTTCAAAATTTCGACATTTTTCGAAAATGCTCAAAAATGCTCAAAACGATGAAAAAAAGCATGCTGAGCAAGACCGTAAGACTATAGCCTTGCGTTTTTGTCAATTTTTGTCATTTTTTGAAAATCCTCAAAATCATGAAAAACGGTAAGGCTATAGCCTTACGTTTTTTTTCAAAATTTTGGCATTTTTCGAAAATGCTCAAAAATGCTCAAAATGATGAGAAAAGGCATGCTGAGCAAGACCGTAAGGCTATAGCCTTGCGTTTTTGTCAGTTTTTGTCATTTTTTGAAAATCCTCAAAATCATGAAAAACGGTAAGGCTATAGCCTTACGTTTTTTTCAAAATTTCGACATTTTTCGAAAATGCTCAAAAATGCTCAAAACAATGAAAAAAAGCATGCTGAGCAAGACCGTAAGGCTATAGCCTTGCGTTTTTGTCAGTTTTTGTCATTTTTTGAAAATCCTCAAAATCATGAAAAACGGTAAGGCTATAGCCTTACGTTTTTTTTTTTTTTTTTTTCAAAATTTTGGCATTTTTCGAAAATGCTCAAAAATGCTCAAAATGATGAGAAAAGGCATGCTGAGCAAGACCGTAAGGCTATAGCCTTGCGTTTTTGTCAGTTTTTGTCATTTTTTGAAAATCCTCAAAATCATGAAAAACGGTAAGGCTATAGCCTTACGTTTTTTTTCAAAATTTCGACATTTTTCGAAAATGCTCAAAAATGCTCAAAACGATGAAAAAAAGCATTCTGAGCAAGACCGTAAGGCTATAGCCTTGCGTTTTTGTCAGTTTTTGTCATTTTTTGAAAATCCTCAAAATCATGAAAAACGGTAAGGCTATAGCCTTACGTTTTTTTCAAAATTTCGACATTTTTCGAAAATGCTCAAAAATGCTCAAAATGATGAAAAACAGCATGCTGAGCAAGACCGTAAGGCTATAGCCTTTAGCCTTGCGTTTTTGTCAGTTTTTGTCATTTTTTGAAAATCCTCAAAATCATGAAAAACGGTAAGGCTATAGCCTTACGTTTTTTTCAAAATTTCGACATGTTTCGAAAATGCTCAAAAATGCTCAAAATGATGAAAAACAGCATGCTGAGCAAGACCGTAAGGCTATAGCCTTGCATTTTTGTCAGTTTTTGTAATTTTTTGAAAATCCTCAAAATCATGAAAAACGGTAAGGCTATAGCCTTACGTTTTTTTTTCTCAAAATTTCGACATTTTTCGAAAATGCTCAAAAATGCTCAAAACGATGAAAAAAAAGCATGCTGAGCAAGACCGTAAGGCTATAGCCTTGCGTTTTTGTCAGTTTTTGTCATTTTTTGAAAATCCTCAAAATCATGAAAAACGGTAAGGCTATAGCCTTACGTTTTTTTCAAAATTTTGACATTTTTCGAAAATGCTCAAAAATGCTCAAAACGATGAAAAAAGGCATGCTGAGCAAGACCGTAAGGCTATAGCCTTGCGTTTTTGTCAGTTTTTGTCATTTTTTGAAAATCCTCAAAATCATGAAAAACGGTAAGGCTATAGCCTTACGTTTTTTTTTTTCAAAATTTCGACATGTTTCGAAAATGCTCAAAAATGCTCAAAACGATGAAAGACAGCATGCTGAGCAAGACCGTAAGGCTATAGCCTTGCGTTTTTGTCAGTTTTTGTCATTTTTTGAAAATCCTCAAAATCATGAAAAACGGTAAGGCTATAGCCTTACGTTTTTTTCAAAATTTCGACATGTTTCGAAAATGCTCAAAAATGCTCAAAATGATGAAAAACAGCATGCTGAGCAAGACCGTAAGGCTATAGCCTTGCGTTTTTGTCAGTTTTTGTCATTTTTTGAAAATCCTCAAAATCATGAAAAACGGTAAGGCTATAGCCTTACGTTTTTTTCAAAATTTCGACATTTTTCGAAAATGCTCAAAAATGCTCAAAACGATGAAAAAAAGCATGCTGAGCAAGACCGTAAGGCTATAGCCTTGCGTTTTTGTCAGTTTTTGTCATTTTTTGAAAATCCTCAAAATCATGAAAAACGGTAAGGCTATAGCCTTACGTTTTTTTTCAAAATTTTGGCATTTTTCGAAAATGCTCAAAAATGCTCAAAATGATGAGAAAAGGCATGCTGAGCAAGACCGTAAGGCTATAGCCTTGCGTTTTTGTCAGTTTTTGTCATTTTTTGAAAATCCTCAAAATCATGAAAAACGGTAAGGCTATAGCCTTACGTTTTTTTTCAAAATTTCGACATTTTTCGAAAATGCTCAAAAATGCTCAAAACGATGAAAAAAAGCATGCTGAGCAAGACCGTAAGCCTATAGCCTTGCGTTTTTGTCAGTTTTTGTCATTTTTTGAAAATCCTCAAAATCATGAAAAACGGTAAGGCTATAGCCTTACGTTTTTTTCAAAATTTCGACATTTTTCGAAAATGCTCAAAAATGCTCAAAATGATGAAAAACAGCATGCTGAGCAAGACCGTAAGGCTATAGCCTTTAGCCTTGCGTTTTTGTCAGTTTTTGTCATTTTTTGAAAATCCTCAAAATCATGAAAAACGGTAAGGCTATAGCCTCACGTTTTTTTCAAAATTTCGACATTTTTCGAAAATGCTCAAAAATGCTCAAAACGATGAAAAAAAGCATGCTGAGCAAGACCGTAAGGCTATAGCCTTGCGTTTTTGTCAGTTTTTGTCATTTTTTGAAAATCCTCAAAATCATGAAAAACGGTAAGGCTATAGCCTTACGTTTTTTTCAAAATTTCGACATTTTTCGAAAATGCTCAAAAATGCTCAAAACGATGAAAAAAAAGCATGCTAAGCAAGACCGTAAGGCTATAGCCTTGCGTTTTTGTCAGTTTTTGTCATTTTTTGAAAATCCTCAAAATCATGAAAAACGGTAAGGCTATAGCCTTACGTTTTTTTCAAAATTTTGACATTTTTCGAAAATGCTCAAAAATGCTCAAAACGATGAAAAAAGGCATGCTGAGCAAGACCGTAAGGCTATAGCCTTGCGTTTTTGTCAGTTTTTGACATTTTTTGAAAATCCTCAAAATCATGAAAAACGGTAAGGCTATAGCCTTACGTTTTTTTTTTAAAATTTTGGCATTTTTCGAAAATGCTCAAAAATGCTCAAAATGATGAGAAAAGGCATGCTGAGCAAGACCGTAAGGCTATAGCCTTGCGTTTTTGTCAGTTTTTGTCATTTTTTGAAAATCCTCAAAATCATGAAAAATGGTAAGGCTATAGCCTTACGTTTTTTTTCAAAATCTCGACATTTTTCGAAAATGCTCAAAAATGCTCAAAACGATGAAAAAAAGCATGCTGAGCAAGACCGTAAGACTATAGCCTTGCGTTTTTGTCAATTTTTGTCATTTTTTGAAAATCCTCAAAATCATGAAAAACGTAAGGCTATAGCCTTACATTTTTTTTTCAAAATTTCGACATGTTTCGAAAATGCTCAAAAATGCTCAAAACGATGAAAGACAGCATGCTGAGCAAGACCGTAAGGCTATAGCCTTGCGTTTTTGTCAGTTTTTGTCATTTTTTGAAAATCCTCAAAATCATGAAAAACGGTAAGGCTATAGCCTTACGTTTTTTTCAAAATTTCGACATGTTTCGAAAATGCTCAAAAATGCTCAAAATGATGAAAAACAGCATGCTGAGCAAGACCGTAAGGCTATAGCCTTGCGTTTTTGTCAGTTTTTGTCATTTTTTGAAAATCCTCAAAATCATGAAAAACGGTAAGGCTATAGCCTTACGTTTTTTTTCAAAATTTTGGCATTTTTCGAAAATGCTCAAAATGATGAGAAAAGGCATGCTGAGCAAGACCGTAAGGCTATAGCCTTGCGTTTTTGTCAGTTTTTGTCATTTTTTGAAAATCCTCAAAATCATGAAAAACGGTAAGGCTATAGCCTTACGTTTTTTTCAAAATTTCGACATTTTTCGAAAATGCTCAAAAATGCTCAAAACGATGAAAAAAGGCATGCTGAGCAAGACCGTAAGGCTATAGCCTTGCGTTTTTGTCAGTTTTTGTCATTTTTTGAAAATCCTCAAAATCATGAAAAACGGTAAGGCTATAGCCTTACGTTTTTTGTTTTTTTTTTTCAAAATTTTGGCATTTTTCGAAAATGCTCAAAAATGCTCAAAATGATGAGAAAAGGCATGCTGAGCAAGACCGTAAGGCTATAGCCTTGCGTTTTTGTCAGTTTTTGTCATTTTTTGAAAATCCTCAAAATCATGAAAAACGGTAAGGCTATAGCCTTACGTTTTTTTTCAAAATTTC
The DNA here is from genome assembly GCA_039105355.1 of Benthosema pterotum. Lineage (NCBI taxonomy): Eukaryota > Metazoa > Chordata > Actinopteri > Myctophiformes > Myctophidae > Benthosema > Benthosema pterotum. The sequence goes on from CM076972.1 coordinate 9,250,082, forward strand.
GACATTTTTCGAAAATGCTCAAAAATGCTCAAAACGATGAAAAAAAGCATGCTGAGCAAGACCGTAAGGCTATAGCCTTGCGTTTTTGTCAGTTTTTGTCATTTTTTGAAAATCCTCAAAATCATGAAAAACGGTAAGGCTATAGCCTTACGTTTTTTTCAAAATTTCGACATTTTTCGAAAATGCTCAAAAATGCTCAAAATGATGAAAAACAGCATGCTGAGCAAGACCGTAAGGCTATAGCCTTGCGTTTTGTCAGTTTTTTGTCATTTTTTGAAAATCCTCAAAATCATGAAAAACGGTAAGGCTACAGCCTTACGTTTTTTTCAAAATTTCGACATGTTTCGAAAATGCTCAAAAATGCTCAAAATGATGAAAAACAGCATGCTGAGCAAGACCGTAAGGCTATAGCCTTGCGTTTTTGTCAGTTTTTGTCATTTTTTGAAAATCCTCAAAATCATGAAAAACGGTAAGGCTATAGCCTTACGTTTTTTTCAAAATTTTGACATTTTTCGAAAATGCTCAAAAATGCTCAAAACGATGAAAAAAGGCATGCTGAGCAAGACCGTAAGGCTATAGCCTTGCGTTTTTGTCAGTTTTTGTCATTTTTTTGAAAATCCTCAAAATCATGAAAAACGGTAAGGCTATAGCCTTACGTTTTTTTTTCAAAATTTCGACATGTTTCGAAAATGCTCAAAAATGCTCAAAACGATGAAAGAACAGCATGCTGAGCAAGACCGTAAGGCTATAGCCTTGCGTTTTTGTCAGTTTTTGTCATTTTTGAAAATCCTCAAAATCATGAAAAACGGTAAGGCTATAGCCTTACGTTTTTTTTCAAAATTTCGACATGTTTCGAAAATGCTCAAAAATGCTCAAAATGATGAAAAACAGCATGCTGAGCAAGACCGTAAGGCTATAGCCTTGCGTTTTTGTCAGTTTTTGTCATTTTTTGAAAATCCTCAAAATCATGAAAAACGGTAAGGCTATAGCCTTACGTTTTTTTTCAAAATTTCGACATTTTTCGAAAATGCTCAAAAATGCTCAAAACGATGAAAAAAAGCATGCTGAGCAAGACCGTAAGGCTATAGCCTTGCGTTTTTGTCAGTTTTTGTCATTTTTTGAAAATCCTCAAAATCATGAAAAACGGTAAGGCTATAGCCTTACGTTTTTTTTTCAAAATTTTGGCATTTTTCGAAAATGCTCAAAAATGCTCAAAATGATGAGAAAAGGCATGCTGAGCAAGACCGTAAGGCTATAGCCTTGCGTTTTTGTCATTTTTTGAAAATCCTCAAAATCATGAAAAACGGTAAGGCTATAGCCTTACGTTTTTTTCAAAATTTCGACATTTTTCGAAAATGCTCAAAAATGCTCAAAACGATGAAAAAAAGCATTCTGAGCAAGACCGTAAGGCTATAGCCTTGCGTTTTTGTCAGTTTTTGTCATTTTTTGAAAATCCTCAAAATCATGAAAAACGGTAAGGCTATAGCCTTACGTTTTTTTCAAAATTTCGACATTTTTCGAAAATGCTCAAAAATGCTCAAAATGATGAAAAACAGCATGCTGAGCAAGACCGTAAGGCTATAGCCTTTAGCCTTGCGTTTTTGTCAGTTTTTGTCATTTTTTGAAAATCCTCAAAATCATGAAAAACGGTAAGGCTATAGCCTCACGTTTTTTTCAAAATTTCGACATTTTTCGAAAATGCTCAAAAATGCTCAAAATGATGAAAAACAGCATGCTGAGCAAGACCGTAAGGCTATAGCCTTGCGTTTTTGTCAGTTTTTGTCATTTTTTGAAAATCCTCAAAATCATGAAAAACGGTAAGGCTATAGCCTTACGTTTTTTTCAAAATTTCGACATGTTTCGAAAATAGTCAAAAATGCTCAAAATGATGAAAAACAGCATGCTGAGCAAGACCGTAAGGCTATAGCCTTGGGTTTTTGTCAGTTTTTGTCATTTTTTGAAAATCCTCAAAATCATGAAAAACGGTAAGGCTATAGCCTTACGTTTTTTTTTTTCAAAATTTCGACATTTTTCGAAAATGCTCAAAAATGCTCAAAACGATGAAAAAAAGCATGCTGAGCAAGACCGTAAGGCTATAGCCTTGCGTTTTTGTCAGTTTTTGTCATTTTTTGAAAATCCTCAAAATCATGAAAAACGGTAAGGCTATAGCCTTACGTTTTTTTTCAAAATTTCGACATTTTTCAAAAATGCTCAAAAATGCTTAAAACGATGAAAAAAGCATGCTGAGCAAGACCGTAAGGCTATAGCCTTGCGTTTTTGTCAGTTTTTGTCATTTTTTGAAACTCCTCAAAATCATGAAAAACGGTAAGGCTATAGCCTTACGTTTTTTTCAAAATTTCGACATTTTTCGAAAATGCTTAAAAATGCTCAAAATGATGAAAAACAGCATGCTGAGCAAGACCGTAAGGCTATAGCCTTGCGTTTTTGTCAGTTTTTGTCATTTTTTGAAAATCCTCAAAATCATGAAAAACGGTAAGGCTATAGCCTTACGTTTTTTTTTTTTTCAAAATTTTGGCATTTTTCGAAAATGCTCAAAAATGCTCAAAATGATGAGAAAAGGCATGCTGAGCAAGACCGTAAGGCTATAGCCTTGCGTTTTTGTCAGTTTTTGTCATTTTTTGAAAATCCTCAAAATCATGTAAAATGGTAAGGCTATAGCCTTACGTTTTTTTCAAAATTTCGACATTTTTCGAAAATGCTCAAAAATGCTCAAAACGATGAAAACAAGCATGCTGAGCAAGACCGTAAGGCTATAGCCTTGCGTTTTTGTCAGTTTTTGTCATTTTTTGAAAATCCTCAAAATCATGAAAAACGGTAAGGCTATAGCCTTACGTTTTTTTTTTCAAAATTTCGACATTTTTCGAAAATGCTCAAAAATGCTCAAAACGATGAAAAAAAGCATGCTGATTAAGACCGTAAGGCTATAGCCTTGCGTTTTTGTCAGTTTTTGTCATTTTTTGAAAATCCTCAAAATCATGAAAAACGGTAAGGCTATAGCCTTACGTTTTTTTCAAAATTTCGACATGTTTCGAAAATGCTCAAAAATGCTCAAAATGATGAAAAACAGCATGCTGAGCAAGACCGCGTTTCGAAAAAATGTCGAAATCGAAGAAAAACCATGGGCTATAGTACATGGTCTCGAACGCCATACTAAAATGGCGTTTTTCGTCGTTTTTGAGCGTTTTTGAAAAAATGTCGAAATCGACAAAAAAACATGGGCTATAGTACACGGTCTCGGAGCGTTTTTGAGCGTTTCGAAAAAATGTCGAAATCGAAGAAAAACCATGGGCTATAGTACATGGTCTCGAACGCCATACTAAAATGGCGTTTTTCGTCGTTTTTGAGCGTTTTTGAAAAAATGTCGAAATCGACAAAAAAACATGGGCTATAGTACACGGTCTCGGAGCGTTTTTGAGCGTTTCGAAAAAATGTCGAAATCGAAGAAAAACCATGGGCTATAGTACATGGTCTCGAACGCCATACTAAAATGGCGTTTTTCGCCGTTTTTGAGCGTTTTTGAAAAAATGTCGAAATCGACAAAAAACCATGGGCTATAGTACACGGTCTCGGAGAGTTTTTGAGCGTTTCGAAAAAATGTCGAAATCGAAGAAAAACCATGGGCTATAGTACATGGTCTCGAACGGCATACTAAAATGGCGTTTTTCGTCGTTTTTGAGCGTTTTTGAAAAAATGCCGAAATCGACAAAAAAACATGGGCTATAGTACACGGTCTCGGAGCGTTTTTGAGCGTTTCGAAAAAATGTCGAAATCGAAGAAAAACCATGGGCTATAGTACATGGTCTCGAACGCCATACTAAAATGGCGTTTTCGTCGTTTTTGAGCGTTTTTGAAAAAATGTCGAAATCGACAAAAAAACATGGGCTATAGTACACGGTCTCGGAGCGTTTTTGAGCGTTTCGAAAAAATGTCGAAATCGAAGAAAAACCATGGGCTATAGTACACGGTCTCGGAGCGTTTTTGAGCATTTCGAAAAAATGTCGAAATCGAAGAAAAACCATGGGCTATAGTACATGGTCTCGAACGGCATACTAAAATGGTGTTTTTCGTCGTTTTTGAGCGTTTTTGAAAAAATGTCGAAATCGACAAAAAGCCATGGGCTATAGTATACGGTCTCGGAGCGTTTTTGAGCGTTTCGAAAAAATGTCGAAATCGAAGAAAAACCATGGGCTATAGTACATGGTCTCGAACGCCATACTAAAATGGCGTTTTTCGTCGTTTTTGAGCGTTTTTGAAAAAATGTCGAAATCGACAAAAAACCATGGGCTATAGTACACGGTCTCGGAGCGTTTTTGAGCGTTTCGAAAAAATGTTGAAATCGAAGAAAAACCATGGGCTATAGTACATGGTCTCGAACGCCATACTAAAATGGCGTTTTTTGTCGTTTTTGAGCGTTTTTGAAAAAATGTCGAAATCGACAAAAAACCATGGGCTATAGTACACGGTCTCGGAGTGTTTTTGAGCGTTTCGAAAAAATGTCGAAATCGAAGAAAAACCATGGGCTATAGTACATGGTCTCGAACGCCATACTAAAATGGCGTTTTTCGTCGTTTTTGAGCGTTTTTGAAAAAATGTCGAAATCGACAAAAAACCATGGGCTATAGTACACGGTCTCGGAGCGTTTTTAAGCGTTTCGAAAAAATGTCGAAATCGAAGAAAAACCATGGGCTATAGTACATGGTCTCGTAGCGTTTTTGAGCGTTTTTGAAAAAATGTTGAAATCGACAAAAAACCATGGGCTATAGTACACGGTCTCGGAGCGTTTTTGAGCGTTTCGAAAAAATGTCGAAATCGAAGAAAAACCATGGGCTATAGTACATGGTCTCGAACGCCATACTAAAATGGTGTTTTTCGCCGTTTTTGAGCGTTTTTGAAAAAATGTCGAAATCGACAAAAAACCATGGGCTATAGTACACGGTCTCGGAGCGTTTTTGAGCGTTTCGAAAAAATGTCGAAATCGAAGAAAAACCATGAGCTATAGTACATGGTCTCGAACGCCATACTAAAATGGCGTTTTTCGTCGTTTTTGAGCGTTTTTGAAAAAATGTCGAAATCGACAAAAAAACATGGGCTATAGTACACGGTCTCGGAGCGTTTTTGAGCGTTTCGAAAAAATGTCGAAATCGAAGAAAAACCATGGGCTATAGTACACGGTCTCGGAGCGTTTTTGAGCATTTCGAAAAAATGTCGAAATCGAAGAAAAAACATGGGCTATAGTACATGGTCTCGAACGGCATACTAAAATGGTGTTTTTCGTCATTTTTGAGCGTTTTTGAAAAAATGTCGAAATCGACAAAAAACCATGGGCTATAGTACACGGTCTCGGAGCGTTTTTGAGCGTTTCGAAAAAATGTTGAAATCGAAGAAAAACCATGGGCTATAGTACATGGTCTCGAACGCCATACTAAAATGGCGTTTTTTGTCGTTTTTGAGCGTTTTTGAAAAAATGTCGAAATCGACAAAAAACCATGGGCTATAGTACACGGTCTCGGAGTGTTTTTGAGCGTTTCGAAAAAATGTCGAAATCGAAGAAAAACCATGGGCTATAGTACATGGTCTCGAACGCCATACTAAAATGGCGTTTTTCGTCGTTTTTGAGCGTTTTTGAAAAAATGTCGAAATCGACAAAAAACCATGGGCTATAGTACACGGTCTCGGAGCGTTTTTGAGCGTTTCGAAAAAATGTCGAAATCGAAGAAAAACCATGGGCTATAGTACATGGTCTCGAACGCCATACTAAAATGGCGTTTTTCGTCGTTTTTGAGCGTTTTTGAAAAAATGTCGAAATCGACAAAAAACCATGGGCTATAGTACACGGTCTCGGAGCGTTTTTGAGCGTTTCGAAAAATGTCGAAATCGAAGAAAAACCATGGGCTATAGTACATGGTCTCGTCGTTTTTGAGCGTTTTTGAAAAAATGTCGAAATCGACAAAAAAGCATGGGCTATAGTACACGGTCTCGGAGCGTTTTTGAGCGTTTCGAAAAAATGTCGAAATCGAAGAAAAACCATGGGCAATAGTACATGGTCTCGAACGCCATACTAAAATGGCGTTTTTTGTCGTTTTTGAGCGTTTCGAAAAAATGTCGAAATCGAAGAAAAACCATGGGCTATAGTACATGGTCTCGTCGTTTTTTAGCGTTTTTGAAAAAATGTCGAAATCGACAAAAAAGCATGGGCTATAGTACACGGTCTCGGAGCGTTTTTGAGCGTTTCGAAAAAATGTCGAAATCGAAGAAAAACCATGGGCTATAGTACATGGTCTCGAACGCCATACTAAAATGGCGTTTTTCGTCGTTTTTGAGCGTTTTTGAAAAAATGTCGAAATCGACAAAAAACCATGGGCTATAGTACACGGTCTCGGAGCGTTTTTGAGCGCTTCGAAAAAATGTCGAAATCGAAGAAAAACCATGGGCTATAGTACATGGTCTCGAACGCCATACTAAAATTGCGTTTTTCGTCGTTTTTGAGCGTTTTTGAAAAAATGTCGAAATCGACAAAAAACCATGGGCTATAGTACACGGTCTCGGAGCGTTTTTGAGCGTTTCGAAAAAATGTCGAAATCGAAGAAAAACCATGGGCTATAGTACATGGTCTCGTAGCGTTTTTGAGCGTTTTTGAAAAAATGTCGAAATCGACAAAAAACCATGGGCTATAGTACACGGTCTCGGAGCGTTTTTGAGCGTTTCAAAAAAATGTCGAAATCGAAGAAAAACCATGGGCTATAGTACATGGTCTCGAACGCCATACTAAAATGGCGTTTTTCGTCGTTTTTGAGCGTTTTTGAAAAAATGTCGAAATCGACAAAAAAACATGGGCTATAGTACACGGTCTCGGAGCGTTTTTGAGCGTTTCAAAAAAATGTCGAAATCGAAGAAAAACCATGGGCTATAGTACACGGTCTCGGAGCGTTTTTGAGCGTTTCGAAAAAATGTCGAAATCGAAGAAAAACCATGGGCTATAGTACACGGTCTCGGAGCGTTTTTGAGCATTTCGAAAAAATGTCGAAATCGAAGAAAAACCATGGGCTATAGTACATGGTCTCGAACGGCATACTAAAATGGTGTTTTTCGTCATTTTTGAGCGTTTTTGAAAAAATGTCGAAATCGACAAAAAACCATGGGCTATAGTACACGGTCTCGGAGCGTTTTTGAGCATTTCGAAAAAATGTTGAAATCGAAGAAAAACCATGGGCTATAGTACATGGTCTCGAACGCCATACTAAAATGGCGTTTTTTGTCGTTTTTGAGCGTTTTTGAAAAAATGTCGAAATCGACAAAAAACCATGGGCTATAGTACACGGTCTCGGAGCGTTTTTGAGCGTTTCGAAAAAATGTCGAAATCGAAGAAAAACCATGGGCTATAGTACATGGTCTCGTCGTTTTTGAGCGTTTTTGAAAAAATGTCGAAATCGACAAAAAAGCATGGGCTATAGTACACGGTCTCGGAGCGTTTTTGAGCGTTTCGAAAAAATGTCGAAATCGAAGAAAAACCATGGGCAATAGTACATGGTCTCGAACGCCATACTAAAATGGCGTTTTTTGTCGTTTTTGAGCGTTTCGAAAAAAATGTCGAAATCGAAGAAAAACCATGGGCTATAGTACATGGTCTCGTAGCGTTTTTTAGCGTTTTTGAAAAAATGTCGAAATCGACAAAAAAGCATGGGCTATAGTACACGGTCTCGGAGCGTTTTTGAGCGTTTCGAAAAAATGTCGAAATCGAAGAAAAACCATGGGCTATAGTACATGGTCTCGAACGCCATACTAAAATGGCGTTTTTCGTCGTTTTTGAGCGTTTTTGAAAAAATGTCGAAATCGACAAAAAACCATGGGCTATAGTACACGGTCTCGGAGCGTTTTTGAGCGCTTCGAAAAAATGTCGAAATCGAAGAAAAACCATGGGCTATAGTACATGGTCTCGAACGCCATACTAAAATGGCGTTTTTCGTCGTTTTTGAGCGTTTTTGAAAAAATGTCGAAATCGACAAAAAACCATGGGCTATAGTACACGGTCTCGGAGCGTTTTTGAGCGTTTCGAAAAAATGTCGAAATCGAAGAAAAACCATGGGCTATAGTACACGGTCTCGGAGTGTTTTTGAGCGTTTCGAAAAAATGTCGAAATCGAAGAAAAACCATGGGCTATAGTACACGGTCTCGGAGCGTTTTTGAGCATTTCGAAAAAATGTCGAAATCGAAGAAAAACCATGGGCTATAGTACATGGTCTCGAACGCCATACTAAAATGGCGTTTTTCGTCGTTTTTGAGCGTTTTTGAAAAAATGTCGAAATCGACAAAAAACCATGGGCTATAGTACACGGTCTCGGAGCGTTTTTGAGCGTTTCGAAAAAATGTCGAAATCGAAGAAAAACCATGGGCTATAGTACATGGTCTCGTCGTTTTTGAGCGTTTTTGAAAAAATGTCGAAATCGACAAAAAACCATGGGCTATAGTACACGGTCTCGGAGCGTTTTTGAGCCTTTCGAAAAAATGTCGAAATCGAAGAAAAACCATGGGCTATAGTACATGGTCTCGAACGCCATACTAAAATGGCGTTTTTCGTCGTTTTTGAGCGTTTTCGAAAAAATGTCGAAATCGAAGAAAAACCATGGGCTATAGTACATGGTCTCGTCGTTTTTGAGCGTTTTTGAAAAAATGTCGAAATCGACAAAAAACCATGGGCTATAGTACACGGTCTCGGAGCGTTTTTGAGCGTTTCGAAAAAATGTCGAAATCGAAGAAAAACCATGGGCTATAGTACATGGTCTCGAACGCCATACTAAAATGGCGTCTTTTGTCGTTTTTGAGCGTTTCGAAAAAATGTCGAAATCGAAGAAAAACCATGGGCTATAGTACATGGTCTCGTCGTTTTTTAGCGTTTTTGAAAAAATGTCGAAATCGACAAAAAAGCATGGGCTATAGTACACGGTCTCGGAGCGTTTTTGAGCGTTTCGAAAAAATGTCGAAATCGAAGAAAAACCATGGGCTATAGTACATGGTCTCGAACGCCATACTAAAATGGCGTTTTTCGTCGTTTTTGAGCGTTTTTGAAAAAATGTCGAAATCGACAAAAAACCATGGGCTATAGTACACGGTCTCGGAGCGTTTTTGAGCGTTTCGAAAAAATGTCGAAATCGAAGAAAAACCATGGGCTATAGTACATGGTCTCGTCGTTTTTGAGCGTTTTTGAAAAAAATGTCGAAATCGACAAAAAACCATGGGCTATAGTACACGGTCTCGGAGCGTTTTTGAGCGTTTCGAAAAAATGTCGAAATCGAAGAAAAACCATGGGCTATAGTACATGGTCTCGAACGCCATACTAAAATGGCGTTTTTCGTCGTTTTTGAGCGTTTTTGAAAAAATGTCGAAATCGACAAAAAAACATGGGCTATAGTACACGGTCTCGGAGCGTTTTTGAGCGTTTCAAAAAAATGTCGAAATCAAAGAAAAACCATGGGCTATAGTACATGGTCTCGAACGCCATACTAAAATGGTGTTTTTCGCCGTTTTTGAGCGTTTTTGAAAAAATGTCGAAATCGACAAAAAACCATGGGCTATAGTACACGGTCTCGGAGCGTTTTTGAGCGTTTCGAAAAAATGTCGAAATCGAAGAAAAACCATGGGCTATAGTACATGGTCTCGTCGTTTTTGAGCGTTTTTGAAAAAATGTCGAAATCGACAAAAAAACATGGGCTATAGTACACGGTCTCGGGGCGTTTTTGAGCGTTTCGAAAAAATGTCGAAATCGAAGAAAAACCATGGGCTATAGTACATGGTCTCGAACGCCATACTAAAATGGCGTTTTTCGTCGTTTTTGAGCGTTTTTGAAAAAATGACGAAATCGACAAAAAAACATGGGCTATAGTACACGGTCTCGGAGCGTTTTTGAGCGTTTCGAAAAAATGTCGAAATCGAAGAAAAACCATGGGCTATAGTACATGGTCTCGTCGTTTTTGAGCGTTTTTGAAAAAATGTCGAAATCGACAAAAAACCATGGGCTATAGTACACGGTCTCGGAGTGTTTTTGAGCGTTTCGAAAAAATGTCGAAATCGAAGAAAAACCATGGGCTATAGTACATGGTCTCGTCGTTTTTTGAGCGTTTTTGAAAAAATGTCGAAATCGACAAAAAACCATGGGCTATAGTACACGGTCTCGGAGCGTTTTTGAGCGTTTCGAAAAAATGTCGAAATCGAAGAAAAACCATGGGCTATAGTACATGGTCTCGAACGCCATACTAAAATGGCGTTTTTCGTCGTTTTTGAGCGTTTTTGAAAAAATGTCGAAATCGACAAAAAACCATGGGCTATAGTACACGGTCTCGGAGCGTTTTTGAGCGTTTCGAAAAAATGTCGAAATCGAAGAAAAACCATGGGCTATAGTACATGGTCTCGTCGTTTTTGAGCGTTTTTGAAAAAATGTCGAAATCGACAAAAAACCATGGGCTATAGTACACGGTCTCGGAGCGTTTTTGAGCGTTTCGAAAAAATGTCGAAATCGAAGAAAAACCATGGGCTATAGTACATGGTCTCGAACGCCATACTAAAATGGCGTTTTTCGTCGTTTTTGAGCGTTTTTGAAAAAATGTCGAAATCGACAAAAAAACATGGGCTATAGTACACGGTCTCGGAGCGTTTTTGAGCGTTTCAAAAAAATGTCGAAATCGAAGAAAAACCATGGGCTATAGTACATGGTCTCGAACGCCATACTAAAATGGTGTTTTTCGCCGTTTTTGAGCGTTTTTGAAAAAATGTCGAAATCGACAAAAAACCATGGGCTATAGTACACGGTCTCGGAGCGTTTTTGAGCGTTTCGAAAAAATGTCGAAATCGAAGAAAAACCATGGGCTATAGTACATGGTCTCGTCGTTTTTGAGCGTTTTTGAAAAAATGTCGAAATCGACAAAAAACCATGGGCTATAGTACACGGTCTCGGGGCGTTTTTGAGCGTTTCGAAAAAAATGTCGAAATCGAAGAAAAACCATGGGCTATAGTACATGGTCTCGAACGCCATACTAAAATGGCGTTTTTCGTCGTTTTTGAGCGTTTTTGAAAAAATGACGAAATCGACAAAAAAACATGGGCTATAGTACACGGTCTCGGAGCGTTTTTGAGCGTTTCGAAAAAAATGTCGAAATCGAAGAAAAACCATGGGCTATAGTACATGGTCTCGTCGTTTTTGAGCGTTTTTGAAAAAATGTCGAAATCGACAAAAAACCATGGGCTATAGTACACGGTCTCGGAGTGTTTTTGAGCGTTTCGAAAAAATGTCGAAATCGAAGAAAAACCATGGGCTATAGTACATGGTCTCGTCGTTTTTGAGCGTTTTTGAAAAAATGTCGAAATCGACAAAAAACCATGGGCTATAGTACACGGTCTCGGAGCGTTTTTGAGCGTTTCGAAAAAATGTCGAAATCGAAGAAAAACCATGAGCTATAGTACATGGTCTCGAACGCCATACTAAAATGGCGTTTTTCGTCGTTTTTGAGCGTTTTTGAAAAAATGTCGAAATCGACAAAAAACCATGGGCTATAGTACATGGTCTCGTCGTTTTTGAGCGTTTTTGAAAAAATGTCGAAATCGACAAAAAACCATGGGCTATAGCCTTACGTTTTTTCATCGTTTTGACGATTTTTGAAGATTTTCAAAAAATGATTAAATCTGGCAAAAACGCAAGGCTATAGCCTTACGGTCTTGCACAGCATGCCGTTTTGCATCGTTTTGAGGATTTTTGAGGATTTTTGAAAAAATGTCAAAATCTCGAGAAAAAAAACGTAAGGCTATAGCCTTACGTTTTTTCATCGTTTTGACGATTTTTGAAGATTTTCAAAAAATGATGAAATCTGACAAAAACGCAAGGCTATAGCCTTACGGTCTTGCACAGCATGCCGTTTTTCATCGTTTTGAGGATTTTTGAGGATTTTCGAAAAAATGTCAAAATCTCGAGAGAAATAACGTAAGGCTATAGCCTTACGTTTTTTCATCGTTTTGACGATTTTTGAAGATTTTCAAAAAATGATGAAATCTGGCAAAAACGCAAGGCTATAGCCTTACGGTCTTGCACATTATGCCGTTTTGCATCGTTTTGAGGATTTTTGAGGATTTTCGAAAAAATGTCAAAATCTCGAGAAAAAAAACGTAAGGCTATAGCATTATGTTTTTTCATCGTTCTGACGATTTTTGAAGAAAAAACCATGGGCTATAGTACACGGTCTCGGAGCGTTTTTGAGCGTTTCGAAAAAATGTCGAAATCGAAGAGAAAAACCATGAGCTATAGTACATGGTCTCGAACGCCATACTAAAATGGCGTTTTTTTCGTCGTTTTTGAGCGTTTTTGAAAAAAATGTCGAAATCGACAAAAAACCATGGGCTATAGCCTTACGTTTTTTCATCGTTTTGACGATTTTTGAAGATTTTCAAAAAATGATTAAATCTGGCAAAAACGCAAGGCTATAGCCTTACGGTCTTGCACAGCATGCCGTTTTGCATCGTTTTGAGGATTTTTGAGGATTTTTGAAAAAATGTCAAAATCTCGAGAAAAAAAACGTAAGGCTATAGCCTTACGTTTTTTCATCGTTTTGACGATTTTTGAAGATTTTCAAAAAATGATGAAATCTGACAAAAACGCAAGGCTATAGCCTTACGGTCTTGCACAGCATGCCGTTTTTCATCGTTTTGAGGATTTTTGAGGATTTTCGAAAAAATGTCAAAATCTCGAGAGAAATAACGTAAGGCTATAGCCTTACGTTTTTTCATCGTTTTGACGATTTTTGAAGATTTTCAAAAAATGATTAAATCTGGCAAAAACGCAAGGCTAACGCAAGGCTATATCCTTCGTTCGTTCTGAGGATTTTTGAGGATTTTCGAAAAAATGTCAAAATCTCGAGAAAAAAATCGTAAGGCTATAGCCTTATGTTTTTTCATCGTGTTAGCGATTTTTGAAGATTTTCAAAAAGTGATGAAATATGGCAGAAACGCAAGGCTATAGCCTTACGGTCTTGCACAGCATGCCGTTTTGCATCATTTTGAGGATTTTTGAGGATTTTTGAAAAAATGTCAAAATCTCAGGGAAAAACACGTAAGGCTATAGCCTTACGTTTTTTCATCGTTTTGACGATTTTTGAAGATTTAAAAAAAAATGATGAAATCTGGCAAAAACGCAAGGCTATAGCCTTACGGTCTTGCACAGCATGCCGTTTTGCATCGTTTGGACGATTTTTGAGGATTTTCGAAAAAATGTCAAAATCTCGAGAAAAAAAACGTAAGGCTATAGCCTTACGTTTTTTCATCGTTTTGATGATTTTTGAAGATTTTCAAAAAATGATGAAATCTGGCAAAAACGCAAGGCTATAGCCTTACGTTTTTTCATCGTGTTAGCGATTTTTGAAGATTTTCAAAAAGTGATGAAATATGGCAGAAACGCAAGGCTATAGCCTTACGGTCTTGCACAGCATGCCGTTTTGCATCGTTTTGACGATTTTTGAGGATTTTCGAAAAATGCCAAAAACTCGAGAAAAAAACGTAAGGCTATAGCCTTACGATTTTTTCATCGTTTTGGCAATTTTGAAGATTTTCAAAAAGTGATGAAATATGGCAGAAATGCAAGGCTATAGCCTTACAGTCTTGCACAGCATGCCGTTTTGCATCGTTTTGAAGATTTTTGAGGACTTTCGAAAAAATGTCAAAATCTCGAGAAAAAAAACGTAAGGCTATAGCCTTACGTTTTTTCATCGTTTTGACGATTTTTGAAGATTTTCAAAAAATGATGAAATCTGGCAAAAACGCAAGGCTATAGCCTTACAGCCTTGCACAGCATGCCGTTTTTCATCGTTTTGAGGATTTTTGAGGATTTTCGAAAAAATGTCAAAATCTCGAGAAAAAAAACGTAAGGCTATAGCCTTACGTTTTTTCATCGTTTTGATGATTTTTGAAGTTTTTCAAAAAATGATGAAATCTGGCAAAAACGCAAGGCTATATATAGCCTTACGTTTTTTCATCGTGTTAGCGATTTTTGAAGATTTTCAAAAAGTGATGAAATATGGCAGAAACGCAAGGCTATAGCCTTACGGTCTTTCACAGCATGCCGTTTTGCATCGTTTTGAGGATTTTTGAGGATTTTTGAAAAAATGTCAAAATCTCGGGGGAAAAAAACGTAAGGCTATAGCCTTACGTTTTTTCATCGTTTTGACGATTTTTGAAGTTTTCAAAAAATGATGAAATCTGGCAAAAACGCAAGGCTATAGCCTTACGGTCTTGCACAGCATGCCGTTTTGCATCGTTTTGAGGATTTTTGAGGATTTTTGAAAAAATATCAAAATCTCGAGAAAAAAAACGTAAGGCTATAGCCTTACGTTTTTTCATCGTTTTGGCGATTTTTGAAGATTTTCAAAAAGTGATGAAATATGGCAGAAATGCAAGGCTATAGCCTTACAGTCTTGCACAGCATGCCGTTTTGCATCGTTTTGAGGATTTTTGAGGACTTTCGAAAAAATGTCAAAATCTCGAGAAAAAAAACGTAAGGCTATAGCCTTACGTTTTTTCATCGTTTTGATGATTTTTGAAGATTTTCAAAAAATGATGAAATCTGGCAAAAACGCAAGGCTATAGCCTTACGTTTTTTCATCGTGTTAGCGATTTTTGAAGATTTTCAAAAAGTGATGAAATATGGCAGAAACGCAAGGCTATAGCCTTACGGTCTTGCACAGCATGCCGTTTTTCATCGTTTTGAGGATTTTTGAGGATTTTCGAAAAAATGACAAAATCTCGAGAAAAAAAACGTAAGGCTATAGCCTTACATTTTTTCATCGTTTTGATGATTTTTGAAGATTTTCAAAAAATGATTAAATCTGGCAAAAACGCAAGGCTAACGCAAGGCTATATCCTTCGTTCGTTCTGAGGATTTTTGAGGATTTTCGAAAAAATGTCAAAATCTCGAGAAAAAAAACGTAAGGCTATAGCCTTACGTTTTTTCATCGTTTTGAAAATTTTGAAGATTTTTTTTAAAAAAAATGATGAAATCTAGAAAAACGCAAGGCTATAGCCTTACGTCTTGCACAGCATGCCGTTTTGCATCGTTTGGACGATTTTTGAGGATTTTTCGAAAAAAAAAAAAAAAATGTCAAAATCTCGAGAAAAAAAAACGTAAGGCTATAGCCTTACGTTTTTTCATCGTTTTGGCGATTTTTGAAGATTTTCAAAAAGTGATGAAATATGGCAGAAACGCAAGGCTATAGCCTTACGGTCTTGCACAGCATGCCGTTTTGCACCGTTTTGAGGATTTTTGAGGATTTTTGAAAAAATATCAAAATCTCGAGAAAAAAAAGTAAAAAACGTAAGGCTATAGCCTTACGTTTTTTCATCGTTTTGACGATTTTTGAAGATTTTCAAAAAATGATGAAATCTGGCAAAAACGCAAGGCTATAGCCTTACGGTCTTGCACAGCATGCCGTTTATCATCGTCTTGAGGATTTTTGAGGATTTTTGAAAAAATGTCAAAATCTCGAGAAAAAAAACGTAAGGCTATAGCCTTACGTTTTTTCATCGTTTTGACGATTTTTGAAGATTTTTAAAAAATGATGAAATCTGGCAAAAATGCAAACGATGCCGTTTTGCATCGTTTTGAGGATTTTGGAGGATTTTTGAAAAAATGTCAAAATCTCGGGGGAAAAAAACGTAAGGCTATAGCCTTACGTAAGGCTATAGCCTTACGTTTTTTCATCGCTTTGACGATTTTTGAAGATTTTCAAAAAATGATGAAATCTGGCAAAAACGCAAGGCTACAGCCTTACGGTCTTGCACAGCATGCCGTTTTGCATCGTTTGGACGATTTTTGAGGATTTTCGAAAAAATGTCAAAATCTCGAGAAAAAAACGTAAGGCTATAGCCTTACGTTTTTTCATCGTTTTGAAGATTTTTGAAGATTTTTAAAAAATGATAAAATCTGGCAAAAATGCAAGGCTATAGCCCAGGGGTCAGCAACCTGCGGCTCAGGAGCCGCATACGGCTCTAGAACACAGCCCTAGGGCATGCCCAGCATGCCATTTTTCATCGTTTTGAGGATTTTTGAAAAATGTCAAAATTTCAATAAAACTTAAAGGTTTTTCATCGTTTTGAGGATTTTTGAGGATTTCGAAAAATTGCAAAACCTGGCAGAAGCGCGAGGCTATAGCCTTATCGTTTTTCATCATTTGGCGGATTTTCGAAAAATGACGAAACCTGGCAAAAAACGCAAGGCTAGCCTTACGATCTTGCACAGCATGGTGTTTTTCATCGTTTTGAGGATTTTTGAGGATTTTTTAAAAATGTCGAAATTTCGAAAATACGCAAGGGTTTAGCCTTACCGTTTTTTCATCATTTTGAGGATGTTCGAAAAATGACAAAACCTGGCAAAATCGCAAGGCTATAGCCTTACGGTTTTTCATCGTTTTGAGGATTTTCGAAAAATGACTAAACCTGGCAAAAAGGCTTTTGGTAGTACAACCTAGTACGTTGTAGTAAGGTTGAAAACCGTTTTTTTCAAGAAGAAATAAGTCTTGGCCTTGGATGGCTATAATACATGGTCTCGAACAACATGCTATAGTATGCCGTTTTTCATCGTTTTTGAGGATTTTTGAAAATAGCCAATAGCCTCACCCTTTTCCTTGATTTTGACATTTTTCGAAAATCCATGGAAAAAAATTACACCATAGTATGCCGTCCGAAAGGATGGACTATAACCCCACGTTTTCCGTTGTTTTTCGCCCTTTTTTCGAAAAAGCCTTCTTGTCAACACAATGAACATGATATAAAAATAAACCATGTAAATACAACACATTGAGGAGGGCACCGCAGGGAGTTGAACCCTGTTCCGGTAAACCAGAAGTACCACAACCAGTGCCTTAGTTTTTGTTTTGTTGTCATTTACAGGTTCAACAGCAATCACATTAATTTACATGAATTTGAAAAATGACCAATTCAAGGAAAAATGACATGCCTTGGTCTTCGAAAATCCTTGAAAACGACAAAAAAACATTGACTATTATATAGTTATATATTGTAGACTACTATATAGTTATAGGTATACTATTAAATAGTATGTCATGCAATTTTCATCGTCACCCATTTTCATCATCATCACCTTTTGGCCTGTACAGGTCCACTTGCTTGAAAAGTAAAAATAAAAGCGATATGATATTCATACAGTCCAATTTTAAGTATTGTTCACTAGCCTGTACAATGAAAAAAGTGCCTCAATTTATTTTGCCAAATACCTCCACACAGTAGCTAAGAATGACTATGGGTTCACACTTGAGATTATCATTTTAAGTCCATCAACAAGTTCACAAGGGAGAGCGCTCTGGCGTTGTGTTCATAGATGGTTGTGTCTCCCTCTCAAAAGGCAGTCACACCACTTCACTTCACATGGGTGTGATTTTTTTTTTAAAAGTGAACAAGCAGTCCACGAAGTGGACTTGTTCACTTAATTGATATTGACTGCTTTTCTCCTTCTCCTTCTTCTTTTTCCGCCAAAAATAGCTGTTCTGGCTGAACCGTGCAGTCGGTTTTCGCGAAAATTGGTAATCTGGTAGAGGGTGATGCCAAACGGTGATGATGCGAAGCCTGTGACCACTGGTCAAATGGTGGCGCTATAGCACTCAATGAAATTGCAAAATTTAAACACTTATAACTCATGAACTGCTTGACTCTCAGAAATGTAACTTATATTCACTTATGCGTCTGCTTATGCCGAACAACTTTTGTATTCTGACTTTTGACCTCTGACCTTTAGATGAACCGCCATCTTGAATTATATGTAAAACAGTTAAAATAGCTGTTCTCCTACAATCTTTGATCAAAATGCATAACAATGACCTACACATGAACTTTGGAGCCATACGAATATGAAAATAGGTGTGAATTTTGTTTTAAGAGAAAAAATTATGTTTTTACGAGCCAATGAAAATTGCTCGTTCGTGAAAATGATTCTAATGCCCCTAATCTACACATGCAGCGTAATCTGCTTCTGATATTTTTACAGTTTTGTAGAGGTGGATGCCAAATAGCAGCAAAACCAGTCTTACTCAAATTGCTCAAATGGGGGCTGTTACGTGTATTATTATGGGGGAACAGACAGACAGTGCAGGCAGCATGTGTTCCTCCCCTCTATATTCTGCTCTCCTCTCCTTCTCTCCAGTCTGTCAATCATACTCACAGGTCCAGCCACTCATCTCCAGTACCAGCCCACTCCTCCACCTCTTACCACCGGTTGGGCCACCACGCATCTGTCTCCTCCAATCACCTCCATCATCAGACTATATAAGCCACCTGTTGTCTTCCACTCACTCTCTTTCCAGCCTGCCAGCAGACAGCAGCTCCAAACCATTCAGTGTCCTAAGCATACCAGTTTGTCCAAATACAAGTCAAATAGTAGTCCTTAGAAGTTGTCCTAAACACAGCCATTTTGTAAAACCAGTCTTTGTTGTTAAAAACGAGGCTATTCGGTAAAGCCCTACTCTAGCCACAGTCTCACAGTAAAAGTACTGTTAAAGTACCGTACTGTACTGTTTATAATCAGAGTACTTTCTTTTGTTTGTAGTTCTAGTATTTAAGTTCAGCCTTCCCATTTTGAGTTAAGTTCTTCAGGGAAGGGACAGGGGAAGACAGGGTACCCTGTACATTTTGCAACACGTAGGTAACTCCCGTGTTTTTTACACCAGGTTAGAGGTGAGTGCCACATGTTGTAATTTCCTTTTTTTGAAGGTAGAGTAGGAATTGTTTGTTTGAGTAATTCCCGGTAGGTTAGAGGGTTGGGGTTCTAGGTAGGTGTGTTTTTGATTGTAACTTTTTTCTGGCACCACCAGTCCCTTCCCTTAGCATACACACACACACACACACACACACACACACACACACACACACACACACACACACACACACACACACACACACACACACACACACACACACACACACACACACACACACTCTCTGTCTGTCAATCAGTGTCTGTGCTTAAAGGTGCAGTATGTAAGAATTTTAATAAAACTAATCATAAAATGGCCCTGATATGTCAACAGACATTTAAAAATCATGTTCATTTCCAATACTTGTGTCACTGACAGCAGTATGCAAGTCAGGATAAACGCGTTTAAAAAGTGCAGTTGCAGCCCTCAACTGATGTTGTTGTTGTCATTTTTTGTTTTGGCCGAAGCGCCACCCTCCACTTATCTCCCAATCACGAAGTCAGAAGTTTTTTCGGCATCCAGGTTGCCAGCTCAGCTCTAGTTACCGCAGCAGCTGCTACTAACGTGTTGAACTTGAGATAAAGAAATGTCTAACCTTCCGAAACCTAAAAGACCTCGTTATGAATTGGAATTACGTCGTGACAAGGTCCGAAATAAAACTATTATTTGCCGGCGAATTTAGTCGCGGCTGCCCGTAGGCTACACATCTAAATGCGACTCGAATAAAACGATTAAATTCGCTTTTCCGCTCCTCCTCCCCTCCTTCTACTGCTCTCCTCTCTGCTGTGTTGTCTATTTGTTCCTACCGTGAAGGACGCACGCAGGAGCCGATCGAAATGTTGGTCATAAAAGTTTTTTGTATCATGAGTTTGAATCTAGGCGCCGTGCTCTTTTATCTATAGAGTAGCCTAGATCAGTGGTTTTCAACCATTTTCATACCAGGGCCCACTATTTATTCAGCATTTGAGCCACGGACCACCACTCGAGGACATTTGCTCCACAGACCCTAAAACTGAAGATTTATTGTGTGTGTGTGTGTGTGTGTGTGTGTGTGTGTGTGTGTGTGTGTGTGTGTGTGTGTGTGTGTGTGTGTGTGTGTGTGTGTGTTATTAAACCACAGTGTCCACTGTTCCATATTGCACGTCGCCATATCCAAAGCGCACCACGCATTGGATGGGAAAGATGTAATGTCACAACCTATAGCGATCTGTTTTGGTTTTGAAACACTGTCTGTGCATTTCTCTCAACTACTGCAAATTTACAGGAAAATAAAACGTTTAGCGCTGTCCCTGCAAACACAACGGTAGGCTACAGGTGGAAACAATCTTAGCCTATTATGTGATGCGATATTGTATTGCGCATCAATCCATGGCCAAACTTCGAGCCCGAATCTTATTACGAATCTTATCACTCTCATAATAAGGCAGGCAGCTGGTAGACAGTTTGTGCATAATATAGAACTATATATAGGCTACAGCTTTCTGTCTAGGGCAAGGGGTCTGGAGGGGGGGAGCGACCCGCGCTCTCATGCTTAATTTAATTAGGATAACCCGCTCGTAAGATGTTCTTATCTTGCGGGCCGCGGACCCCCAAATGGATATACCCGTCATTGAAATGAAGCCACGAGAAGTTGGGAGCTTTACCAAGTGAGTAGTCCTGGCATTTCTTCTTGAAATTGGCTGTGGTGCCTATAGACAGCGGGGAAAGCTGCTGCGCATTAATTTGTCACTGCTTGATCTATATATTTGATTGATGTACGTCGGGGATTTTCAACAGGTGGTCCGGGGACCGCCAGTGGTTCTTGAGAGTTCCCGGTGGTCCCCAGGTAAATGATGGAAAGTTGGTTAAACCGGATGAAACTCTTTGAGCTCGTAAAAATGAAACCAAATAATGGACCCTTGCGGGTCCATTTGGTTTCATGTTTACACTCTGAAGAGTTAAAATATACATAATGTGAATTAGCCCAAGTCTACACAACTAGAGAATGTTGAAGAATGGTCATAGAAATAGAATGGCCTGGTATTGTGGACAAAAGCAAAAGAAATCTTCAATTTTAGGGCCTGCATGTGGAGCAAATGTCCTCGAGTGGCTAAATAGTGGGCCCTGGTGTGAAAATGGTTGAAAACCACTGGTCTACTTATAGGCTATAGACAAAAGAGCACGGCGACTAGATTAGGCTAATCTGTAGAGGGATATGATCTGATTCTGATAGATGATATTAAAATGCCATATGGCATTTTAATTTGGCTGAATAGACGATCAACTTGTATTTCAGCCTTTTAGCGCTTAGCCCGTCGGATTAATTAATTAATGAACTCGATCTCCGGTCATGACTCATGATACAAAAAAGTTTTATGACCAACATTTCGATCGGCTCCTGCGTGCGTCCTTCCGTGGTGTGAATAAAATATATCAATGACAACGCAGCAGAGAGGAGAGCAGTAGAAGGAGGGGAGGAGGAGTAGTGGAAAAGCGAATTTAATCGTTTTATTCGAGTCGCACTTAGATGTGTAGGCCTACAGGCACCCGCCAGTAAATTCGCCGGCAAATATTTCGCCTTTTTTGGTCGCTTTTTCGAGTCGTTTTGCCTTTTCCAATGTGTAACAACCATTACTGTGTAGGATTCATCACTTGCCATGGAAGCTCCTGCAGTCTATGTTCCTGCAGCCTAGCTGGCAACCTCTAGTCGGGGGAAGGGGGAGGGGACACACCGCTCAACAGTATTTTGAAAGTGATTGCAGTACAGTTCTGGCCACAATCCTACATACTGCACCTTAACTCCCTCTGTCTCTCCCTCACTCAGTGTGACACACCCAGCTGGCACCTGCAGCAAGTTCCCCAATCAGCCATGCTCCTCCTCCTGCATAAAAGCCAGCTCCTTCAGTCTGATGGCAGACAGACCAGACAACAGCTCAGCAGCCCAGCTCTGTTCTTGGTAGCCTTTGTTTTCAGTTCTCTTTAGTTAGTTTATTTCTGTTTGGCCTGGAGATGGCCGGCAGCCTTGGTTTTCGTTATGTTTTAGTTCTCGGTTTAGGATTCATTTGTTAAGTTAGGGCGAGGGGTGGGAACAGCTTCGACGTCCCTAGGGGTGGCCTGGGCCCCCCCTCCTTCTGTTTGCGGCATCTCCAGGTCTTCCTTTGTTCTCCTTGTTTGGTAAAGTAATCATGTAAATAATTCATTACAAGTAATCAGATTACTTAAGTATCCCTACCAGTTCAACCAGCAATGCTGCCCTTGTACAAATGTAATCTAATACTTTTGGGAGTGGTTGTTAATAAAAACCGTTAAACCTTGCCATTCTCTTGATGTCCTTCTTTTATGTTGGAGTTTCCATTTTAGCCACCTCACTGCTTTTACAATGGAACTCGCATGGCTCATCAATGAAATGTTTAAATTACTTCGAAAATAATTCATTTGACCATCAAATATATAATGCAGCCTGGCATTGGTCATTTTATGAATCACATTAATTGTTAACATGTGTAGGCTCTTGTTTTGAAGCATTTTTATCATAGATAATCATTGATTAAAGGTAGTTGTTTGTTTAAAGGATACACTTCATAAAAACATACTGCTGTAAACCAGTATACTTTTATATTGTATGTAGAGTTTCACGTCAGGATGTGGCAGATTGTCACACCCACATGTCCTATTGCTTCAGTTTTCTTCATAAACTGATTTGTCTTGTGTTTTGTTTATCCACTGCTGCATGCTGTTGCATGATCTAAAATCCAATTTTAATGCAACGCACCAGAGCCATTTAGAGACGGAGTTGCGCCAATGATGGGGTACACAGTTACATTGGGTTAGTCACGTGATCAGTGGTCACAGTGAGCCTAACAGTGAAAAATCCTAGTCTAGTGTCTGAAACACATTGTTTGAAGTGAGTAAGATGAGATGTAAAATGACAGCCGGTTTGAATTATTTTACAATATTAAAGTCTCTGCAATGTGTATGATTTGCTATTACTTAAAAAGACCTAACATAAAAGGATTCAAGCTGGGCTTTTACTTTGAGTCCAATGCATTTCTGCCTACTTCTCAATAGCATGGAGTTACACTCGCATATCATGAAAGTGACATTCACGGAAATGTCACTTTGTGATTGAGATGATAAAACTCAATGTAATGGTAATGGCACCAACTCAGTGGCCTTGTGGTGTCTGCCCTGAGACTGGGAGACCGGGGTTCGATTCCCGGCCAGGTCATACCCCGACATTCTAGATTTCCAGTAGTAACCTACCCAAAGCATTGTACAAGCCTTGATCATTTCATGTAACAGTGTAGTGGTTAAAACATTGTGCCAGATTATGTTAGATTAACTTCTTGAACAAAGTGGCCATTAAACAACTGTTGTTAACTAGTGTCCAATCACATTTATTTCACAATTTCTTCTAGTTGTACTTGAATTGTACTGTAATTGTCCAAGCTTTTATCAGTTTTGTTGTAGGAGGCCAGGTTGACATGTAGGCTACTGTAGGAATTTTACATTTCATTTATTCATTCACTATTATATGGACCCGGGGCAAAAGCACCAAAAATATGTTCCTTCTTCTGCATATTGTTCTGACTCCTTATTGCTGCTTGCTTGTTCACGTTTTATTGCTGCTTGCAGCTATATATATTTTATTTTTTTTTTACAGGTATTTACATTTCACAGAACAATTCTGATTTGGCATGGCCATTGACAATAAACAGCCATTTTTGAGTGTTTGTGTAAACACAAACAAATATGAGGAACACATTGTGATGATCAGTGTGCCCCTCACTTCACAGTGGTGTAATTTTTCTATGTTTTATGACCCCAACAGAGCTGCGCAGTCCCACCCCCTCGTGGCATTGCCCCTTTTCCAGAAACGGATTCTCTACTCATTTTTCTTACAGACTTTTCTTGGTTCTTATAAAGACGATCACAGTGCAGACAAAGCCAACTCGGGTCGTGACAAATCATGATGACACACACAATCTTTTGGGACAATCAAATAATTTCTATTTGATTGTCCCTAAGCTCTATTAAAAGTACACTACAACATTGACCATCCAGTGAATTATTATGTGGTCTTAGCTGTGTGTTCTGAAGCCTTTTGAGCTGCCCCAAGGCATGCAGCTCCTGGTTTATTGGGATAGATGGGGTTCAATGAACCAGGCTGCCCCCTGGGCACCACTCTCTTCACACAGGAGTAGCCTGGCCTAACCTGAAAGGATTTGGCCTAGGGGGTGCGGGGTGCTGTTCGAATTTGGATGGCAGATGAGCTGATCTGATCTCACCAACGTGTCGTCATCCCCAGCCCCTCCCCCGCTCCTCCACTGCTGTGCTACGTCACATCATCAACGCTGACTCCCACTTCTAGGCCACCGTGGCTAACAGATTAGTCCAGGCTTTCCGTTTTCGCGCAACACAGATGAAAATGAAAGCCTGGGTGTTGGGGCTACACACAGGTGTGATTCTTTTATGGTCAATGGTGAAAACCATGAAAAACAACATCAATGGGATTGCACTAGTGTAGAAACACAGGGAAGGTTGACAGTGAACATCCACCAGGTGTTGAAGGGTGTCACCAAACAAGGAAAGACTGATTGAATACTTTATTAAGACAGAAATGTAAACAGTACGATGCAAAGTCAGACATTTAAGCTAAAAGAATAACACAAGAAAGAGTAAGACTTCCAAGGCTGTAACCTTATGTTCCTCTCGGAGTGTTGAGTTTTCAGTATGTACGAGGAGAGATAGACGGTGTCATGCCTTCTTGAAGAACCTGGAAGACAATAGGCAGAAGATGAGCTAACATTATATAAAATTATTTTTCATAATAGATTAGGTTTAACTTTGTGTAACATCATGGATTGTAACATTGCAATATATATTAAATATTATATTTAATTGCTTGCTATCTCTACATAAAATGTAATATAAGTCTACACATTCGGCATAATAAGTACTTTAACTTTATATTAGGTACTTTATTACTATTAGGTGCCAATACCCTTGAATTCTGGACGTAAACTTAGTAGTATGGACAGTAGTGTGTATAGCTTTACGTGTACACTTTTACTTGGAGTATATTTTCTATATATATATATATATATATATATATATATATATATATATATATGTATATATATATATATATATATACACACACACACACACACACACACACACACACACACACACACACACACACACACACACACACACACACACAGTACATACAAATACAGTACATACAAATACATACAGACAAGCTTACCATTTGTAGGTGTATCCACCAAAAATCACCAAGGCTATCAGTCCTACTGCCCCAGCAGCTGACACAGCTGACACCCACATTACATAAGATGTACCTGGAACAAGAACCAAAATACATGAAGCTGATATTGATGAACTTGCATGGCTGTATCTTGGGGTGACAAGAATTCGTGGTGCATTGTTAGTTAGAACTACAACTATGTTATTGAGTCATGCGAAGCACAGCTCCATTAAGTGGTGTGGCTGGTCAGATGTCTGTCTGATGCCTGTCTGGAGCTAAATATGCATGACCTTGGCGCCCTCTGCAGTCTGCTACAGGCATAAGTATATGAATGTGAGAGTATTCACTATTTCACACATTAAAATAACAGTATTCACTGCATGTCACAGATAACCAGCAACAATGTTTAATAAATAAATAAATAAATAAATAAATAAATAAATAAATAAATAAATAAATAAATAAATAAATAAATAAATAAATAAATCACACCCATGTGAAGTGAGTGGTGCAACTCCACAGGAATATAGGCTACAATTAATATGAAAAGTTAATATTTTGGGATACGAACATGGGCACTTAAACATACAACATTGGGTTATATCATTAACCCAATGTGGACTAACCCTGGATCAGAACACAGGTGACAGCTGACTTCACACAGGTGTGTTTTTTCCCCTTTCTTTAAGGGCACACACATAAAATGTAGACAGTCTACTATACCAAGGTTCAAACTGGAAGTCCTGCTTAGGCAAGTTTTGAGTTTTGAATAGCTTTTTAATAGCATTTTAATGGGGAAGGCAGGTTATACTTATACATAGCAAAAGTTGTTGGGATTGTGAGTCAAACACGTGACAGGCAATCAGGCTCAGTGCCTGGACCACTGTTGCAATATTTAACGTTGGTATTGTATCTGTATAATTCAGTGAAGCACACTGGATTGCCTCATTGCATACAGTATGTGGTGTACAAATAACAGGCAAAGCAAATTCAGGCACTCTAACTGCCTTGCCAGACTTGATTGGGCCTTAATAGGTATACATTGTGTTTGTAGGACTGTGAGGGAGGTAGTGTTTGATGAATGTGAACACTCATCAAAATTCATTATGTATTCAAAGAAAAACCTCTTACCTTTTACTTTAGCCCATAGAACACAAGAGCTTTTAAAAGCCTATTGAGAGAAAGAGAGAGAGGGGGGGGGGGGGGGGGGGGGGGTATAGGTAAGTATACGCAAGTTATTTGGAAACTGGCAATGTCTTTTTCAGTGAAATCTTTTTACAGTGAAATCAAGAACAATCTTTCACTAAACAACTGTTGGACTAACCATTTTCCATTGGCTGACAGTTCTTAAGACAATGTAATAGTCCCTTCCACGCTCCAGTGGTGCATTGTAGAAGCCGTCGTAGTAGAGACCATCACCCACAGTGAAGTTCATTTCTTTTCCGACATGTCTGATGTGGAACTGGGCAGCGACATACTGCGCTTGGTACTTCCGCTTGTGGGAGAAATCCGGGCTCTCGGGTGCACTGCAGTCAAAAATCATGGTACCCTCGACTGACAGCACAAACACCTGGTACAAACTGGAAAAAAAAAAAAAAAATCATCTCTTAGATTCACAAATCATGGGTACAAAATTAGGGCAAAGGGCAAAATTACTTGTCTCCGGAGGGTAGTTGCCATGGGATAAGGGTAGAATGGGCAGAGATAAGGTATAAGGAGAGGGTAGAGCCGAGAGTGGGGTCAGCATCACTGCTCCTTTACTTGCCGTGAAATATTTTAGTTAAAATATACTTTGGCTATTACGGTTAGTTAGGCAAGATCTTTTAAAAATGGCAGACCAAGGGTCTAAAAGGCACTTGTAGCATGGTACTTTTGCCAGACTACAAGTGCGCTTGGAAATCTGTTATTTTTGAAAAATCCTTTTGGGCCCCAAAAATATCTTCCTAGGGGGTTATCGGTCGACATGGTCTAGCCTGGCTAAAGCCAGACCAAACCAGCAAAAAAATGCCTGTCAGCAGATTGTTCTGGAATAGCTCATTGTACACCCATTTCCTACTCCAGAAATTTGGGGTGGCCAATCATGACACACAGTATGCAAACATATTTGAATACCGTACTGTGTCCTGATTGGCCACCTCTATTTTTAGTCGGGCTACTGACTAAAAACTACCAGTTATGCGCATCCTTTGGATCCACCAGTAACTATGTAACTATACCCTACAGGATAGGATAGTTGTTATTTTGGATTGTTACAGTTTAATGTGTACCCTACAGGCTTAAAATCAAATTGAATTGTGTTGTGTAAGGTTTCCTCAAGAAGATCAAGTCATAAATCTTGTGTTAGGGGTTACCTGATTAGATCCTGAGTGCCAGGGGATCTGTACATCCTTAACGTAGGCAATGGAGTTTCAAATTCTTCATATGATATAACCGGTGCTCTGGGTTCTGGAAAAAAAGGAAAATAATCCCATATCTGATTACTGTCTGTTTACATGTGGTTTATCTTCGTACTTCGTATTCTCAAACTAAATCCAAGTATTCAAACATCTCATTTGTCGCTTTTAATTTTACACAAAGACAATTTGACGTCAGAAAACAGTGTAGAACGTGGTACTGTACCTTGTAAGCTTGTATTAGCTGTGGCTATACTTGTGAACTTTGCAGAGAGTGCAGTGATGGAGATGGTGTAGTTGGTGACAGGGAAGAGATTGAGACAGAGGTCCAACTGGTCGTCCCTGGAGCTGAGAAAGTGCTTCCTCTTATCATGAAACGATCCCTGATACTCTCTGGAGCCCACGTATATCACCTGTGATATGATTTCACATAAAAGCGTTGGTTAAAAGTTGTGCCAAACAGTGAAGATAAACATTCAGGCTCATGAGAGTCAATTCAATTCAATTCAAACGGACGTCATACATAGAAACACTTCAAATACAAACAAAGACAAAGGCCCAAAACGGAACCTTGCACCTTGTGCAAAATAACCCAAATACGCAAGAGAAAGGCTCTGCAAAGAACTGTCCTATTCATTCATAAATCCAATAAAGGCCTGGGCCGCTGGCGTATAGTGGTCCAGGCACATGGGCTGCAAATACAGCCAGACAGTGTGTCTCATGGTTCGAATCCTGAGCCCGATAACTATAAATATAGCAAAATAGACCAAAAACAAAACTTAAAAAAAAAATACTTACTGAATAATCTTCCGTATCCTCCTCATACTTTTCCGCTTTCCACCGCAAACACTTCTCATTAAAAACAACCAAGTTATTGATTGCTGGCTTGGATTCTGCAAAAAAATTAACATGACTTTCTAAAATAATTTCATTTTTTGTAAATCTGAGTGACTTTTCGGTGGAGCACTGGCGAGTTCTCAGCCATTGGATCTATCATATGGCGACAGAATTGTTACAGTATTGCGTTAAATTAGGATTGCATTGTATTGCTTTTCTCTCTCTCCCCTCTCTTTTACATTGTTTAATTATTGCTTAGACATACTGTTGCTATGCTGAGGAGAAAAACATTTCGACATCTCCGATTGTGGCTAATAAAATAATAAAAAATAAGACTGCAGTTGTTAGCATCACCCGACCACATGCATGGCCACTAAGATTTGACTTCCAAGGCCCCATTGACACTTGCAGTCAAATGCAGATCTGTGCCACATTTAGATTGGAACCCGACCCGTTTAAATAAGTCTACAAACAAACATGTCACATAGGAATCGGATTCCAATTGGCTGTGGCACCGATCTGATTCTGGATTGATTTGACTAGCCACCAGTGCAAAGGAGCCTTAAAATCAGTCTGAACACAGGGATCAATGACAGATGACGATCTGGTCACATGCAAATGCGGTGTGGACAATTGAAAGGTTTGTATCTGAGAAATAATTTGTATCTGAGCTAGAATTTACTGCAGTCTAAACAGGACATATATTTTCCTTACTCACCTACACATCTCAGCGTGGCCTGCTGCCACTTCCCAGTGCTTCCACACACAGAGACGTTGCTGCCCCTCCAGCTGTGGTGTCCAGGAACACACCGGTGTAGCACCACACTCCTGTTGTGCCACACCACCTCTGAGTTGGCAAGGAACGGCACTGGACCGCACTTGGCTATAGGTGGAAAACATTGGAGAAAGTGATTACTATAATAATTAATGATCTATTATCTTTAAAGATTGGTATTCATTCAGTCATTCATTGCATTAATTAAGAAATTTTTAAATACATGTTGTACTTATAGTACCCAGTGTCTCCAAATGCAATGAATAGTATTCTGGTCAATCAACAAATCTCGCTTTCAGTGTGTGTCTCACAACATAAAGTCAGACTTCACTTCATACAGAAAACAGAGAACAGAGACAATTCAAATGTAGTGCACAACTGCACATCTAATTATAAATGCACCTCTGTCTCTCTGTGTGTTCTTTTGGAACTTCATGGTAGTTCACGAAGGCTAAAGGACCATATAGTTGTCACTAAGGAAAAGCTAAATAAATAAATAAAGATAAATTCACACAAAATTCCACCTTTTGAATCAAGTTCAGTTTGACATAATGTAGTCTGGTTACCATACCTTTGCATGTTATAGACACTTCACCCCATTGTCCTGTCAATGAACATGTTGAAATAGTATGTCCACTCTCATGGTAAAATCCATCCACACACTCATATAAAACCACACTTCCCGGTCTGCTGGTACGGTCCCACAGCAGCTTAGTGTGAGGAAGGGTTAGTGGGGAGCCACAGCTCATCTCTGCATGTAGGAATGAGTTTAGCCAATAGGTTATCAACATGGACGGACATGCCACATATCATGTTTGTCCATTTAATGGTAATTAGTAGTTGCACCTTCGCACCACATGTCAATATCCTGCCAGGATCCATCTTTTCCACATACAGAGTCATTTTGGATACTGGTGGTATAATATCCTTCATCACATTGGTAATAGACCACACTACCAATGTGTGATTTGTTGTTCCACAGAACACTAGCGTGTGGCTTAGTGACAGGTTTGCCACATTTAATTTCTAAAACAAAGAAACAGTAACAGAGTTACTATCAATAGCCTATACACAACTACTGGATATTTCAGGTGACCATAACAGTAGAATCTGTCTGTACAGTATCGGTTCTGTATAATTAATGACATTATCACCTTCACAGTGCATAGAGGCTATATCCCACTCTCCACTGGCAGAGCATATTGACACATTTCCTTCTCCAATGCTGCGATATCCAGAGTTACACTGATAAAACACCCAAGAACCCACTGAAATGTTTCCATCCCACATCATAACCGAGTTAGAGATGGCAGGAGGGTCACCGCAGACAACTTCTATAGCCATGGAGAAAATTATATGACTTCAGTAACAAGTATGAATGAATTACATGGTTTGGCATCAACTCATTCATGCACAGACCTCAATCAAGTATTTTAGTATTAAAGTGTTACCTTTACATGAGATGTTTGGCTTTGTCCAGTAACCATTTATTGTGCACAGTGAGCTACCGTTTCCTCCCTCATTATAAAATCCTAGTTTACAGTAGTAAGACACAGAGGCTCCTGGAGCGTGGCTTCCATTCCATACTTGCCCAGTATGAGGCAGTACAGGTGGATCCCCACATAATATCTCTAAAGACAGTGAGAGACACACATCAGTGGAAATGAAAATAACTTGGAGCAACTCCAGCGTAACACAGGGGTCATCGACATATGCATATACACGGACAAACATTTCCATGGCAAAAACCTTTTTACATGTTATAATGATGTTATTTTTGGCCAAAATACCCAATTAATTACAGTAGTATTTCTCATACATAACTGTATATTTGCAAGCAAGGATCCCCATAATTACGTGCATTGACAAAACTGTCCACCACAACAAGCCAGCATGGTGATGATGACCCCTGGCGTAACATCTTGAAGTGGAATCCCTCAAATTGATTCAAACCTTCAGCAAATTGTAGAGTTTGTTTGAATTACCTTGACATGACAGTGTTGGCTGTGTCCAGTGACCACTGTCATTACACACTAGCAGGTTATTTCCTCCTTTATCATAAAAGCCTTTTTTGCAGCGATACTGCACAGTGCTTCCAGGGGTTGAGCTGCCATTCCACACCTGTTCAGTAGATTCAATGACAGGAGGGTTCCCACAGCTAATCTCTACAAGGAAACAATGTGCCACACAATGCACCACTTCAACACCAATAACTTAATTTACTTTTCAGATCGTTCAAGAAAATAAAAATAAAAGCTGTATACGACTGTGCAATTTGTCACTGTTATTATGATCTGCTACTTTTAATTTCCTTGTTCTATTAAATTCAATCACCTTTTGTGCATATGTTAATGTTATTAGCGGTCTTCACTGCCTCGCCCCGTTGATATTCGATCTGTCATCATGTTTCTTTCTATATCTATTTACATCTTTCTTGAAACTGCAATCACAGAACTCGTAAGGCAAATCATTTCACCCACGTCTTTCACATTTATAAACCTGTGAATAGGTTGAGTTGAGAAAGCCATAGTCATAAAACGATCTTTATCCTTTTCTGACATGTAAATATTGAGTGAAGAGTTTTTTAATTCCAGTAAACAGAAAGAATATTCCATTAATTTCCACTGCCCTGTCAGAACATCTTCAAGCAGGGATCTTAATAGTTAAGGTCACTGCTTCTAGTCTGCACTCGCCCTGTACCTCTGCAGCCATTGTAAACGTGCAGTGTCACTGGACATTTTGAACTGGGTGGCTTGACCACAACCCTATGAATGTTCTTCTATAAACAAATAGCCATACCTTCACATAGCACAGATGCCTGCTCCCACTGTCCAGTAGGGGTACAGGTGGAGATGTTGGTCCCACCCACATTGCGATATCCAGCGTTACACTGATAAGCCACCTCCGAGCCCATTTTTGAGGGTTTGTTCCACAAAATCTTTGAATGAGGGATTGCAGGAGGTGGGCCGCATTCAACCTCTGCATTGGGGCAAAGTATTGACATGCAGAAGAAGAGCAAAATTTAAACATTCTGGTTGAAATCTGAGAGTCAGTTCCAGGTCTTTATCCCTATTCTTTTCCTATCCCTATTCTGCAGGGATCGGGGAACATTAACTCTACAAGCTAATGACAGACGGTGCTTAGGGACTTAAAATGTTGAGCCTAGAATGCATACAAGAAAAGTGCCAGGTACGCATATGACATCGTCAATGACAATGTCATATGCGTACCTGAGTATGACGATTCGTCATACCCAAGTTATGCGGGAACGTGGAAATATCCTCAACCTATAGTCAACCCTGATCGATGCCCCTCATGGATGTAACCATTGGCTGTTTTGCAGTAGTAGTGAAACTCTTGTCACTTCTCTTTCAGTAACTTTGCTTCATCATCGCTCTCTTGCATCATCCTGCGTTGCGCCCATCTTTCCCATATGCTTCTTGCACAATCCTGAGTTGCATCCATCTTTCCCACGCCTTGGCCTTGCTCCTGCCTGAGCACTGAGTTGATGAGGGAGTTGCAATAAATATACAACTACAACCATGCCCAAACACTGAAAGCAGTCCTCAATTGCTAACTATTTTTTAGGGGCAACATTCAGCTATTATTGTTGATTTCCATCCTATACAAAGATTCATTTCCCACTGACAATGAAAGGACAATTATACGCCACAGTGTCTGAGCAAAATGGCATAGTGTCTCTTTGTGTCTCTCTCATAATACGTGTGCAAATAAGCATCGGGACACACGTGTGATTTTTACAATAGTTATTTAGATTCTTATCTTCTTATTCTATGTGATATAACAGTATTTCCTATAGATTCTACACTAATGTTGCATGCTCAATTGCTCATCAAAGCTTAAGTGAATGCCACCATCATGTAACAAAGTATAAATTATGCTTAAAAAACACAGCCATGGTTTCTTCTATTATTTCTGCATATCGATCTGAACATGTCACTAACAAAGCCATGGCCCAGAGTTTCATTTAC
Organism: Benthosema pterotum; assembly: GCA_039105355.1. Lineage (NCBI taxonomy): Eukaryota > Metazoa > Chordata > Actinopteri > Myctophiformes > Myctophidae > Benthosema > Benthosema pterotum. The sequence goes on from CM076972.1 coordinate 9,283,081, forward strand.
AAATTTAAGTGTGAAGCTGTAACATGAAATGATGAAAGCTATGATGAAAACTCCGGAGGGGAGGTGGACTTTCCACCCCTCGAGTATGTGAATATATAGTCAACTGCGGTGTTTTGTGCTGTTAGCTGTTACCTTCACAGACCAAGGTTGGGCCTTCCCATGATCCATTGCTTCCACACACAGAGGAGTTATCTCCTCTGCTCCACAGAAATCCATCGTCACACCTAAACGTTGCTACACTGCCATAAGTGGTCCCCGTGGCTGACAGTAGCACTGTGTCGTCTAATGGTTGAATTTGGCCACAGTCGATGACTGAAGGAAAAAGACAAATGAGCAGAAAAACCTACTACTTAATTATTTTAATTCATTTTAACCTACTACTTAATATACATTATTTTTTAAAGCAAACACTTTAACTCGAATTATTGCCTCTAGAAAGTCTCAAGTCTTAATAGGTTGAATGTGGGCAACGAAAGTCAATGAGATGACCCTGCCTGTGGTGAACAATGGATTCCATTATTCCCCCATTCCATTACTGAGCTCATTTCAACAGTGGAATGGTCCATCAGACAAATACATGTTTAACTGTAAAACAACTGTATTTCAACTGTACAATGTACAGTTCAACTGTACAAACAATGCTGTATATAGTATTTACTATTGTTCTGACAGCAACTCGACAGTCGGAGCTGCTGTGGCATTACAATACATACTGCAAAAGGGTTAGCACAAACACAATCTTATTTGAAGATGACTGCAAAGAATATTGAAGATAGTCATGTAAATTAGTTTATTGAAATAAGAGTAACATGTTTCAATGTCTAAAGTGACAATGTCTAAAGTCTGTCAGGGCATATTTTAACCCATAGTAGACATGAACCCCTAGTGGTAGTTTTACCCTAGTTGACGGGAACCCCTATAGGGGTTCTGTACAGTATGTACAGTATCAAAAAATGTCAAAAATTTGATGGTGCTACACAATAATTAGATTTTTTTCAGTACACTTAGGTTAGTATTTCAAAGACATTTTTAGAATCGGGATGGTCTACAATGGGTTAATGGACCTTTTTAATGGTCTAAAAAGGTCCTAAAGGTCTAAAAGTTTTTAGAGGTGTAATCTTAGATTCAACAAAACTTAATGTGTACCACTTTAATGTGTACAACTACAGTATATGTATATACAGTAGTATATACACACACAGAGTAGGCTTATATTAGTACTCAAAACAGTATGAATGGTTGGAGTCGGACCTTGGTCCTTACCTTTGCAGGAGGCCTTGTCTCGCTGCGGGTGGAAGGGGTCAGTTCCCTGGTCGACGCGGTACCCCACCTGACAGCGACACTCAAAGTCACCATCCAGGTTTGTACACTGCCCTCCCTCTCCACAGCTCCAAGGGAACCTGCTACATTCATCCACATCTGCATGACCAAACGCACAGCGTGAGCGTGGATGCAGTGGGCCACCCTTTACCCTTTTAGCAGCACTCTCAATAAAACCATACCTTGATTCACACACGCCTCATGAATTCAATTGCATTAATGGCAAAATAATGTTCAGGCCTTGACAGCCCATACATCCCAACTTAAAAGTTTTATTTGATTGCATGAAACTACCTATACTTTGCCATTTACTCTGCCACTTGATTTTGCAAATAACTATACCCCACCCTCTGTGCTTTCTCCACCATAGATCTCTACTACTCACCCTGGCAGTGGGTTCCGTCGTTCGGGATGAAGGTGTTCATGTTGTTAGTGGGGCTGTATCCTGCCAGGCAGGTGCAGTAGTAGCTGCCGTAAGTGTTGTGACAGGACGTGTGCTGCCCACAGATCTTATTGGCTCCTATCTGACATTCATCTTTGTCTGCATGAGAAGGAACAAGCATTTTGTTTTATTTGTATACCATAGTACAGTGGTCTTCAACCAGTTAACTTGGAACTGGTGAAATGATGGCCAAATAATAATAAAAATGCTAACTTTGTGTGTGTGTGTGTGTTATTTTTTTAAATCCACAATAATTATTTGGAACCAAGTCAAACTGGATGTAATGCCCAAATCCCTATAATTTCACATGCTTGTTAGGGTTGGGAGGTCCCTTTTTCAAATGATTTGCTGGGTCACAGCTTTAAAGGGTTGAGAACCACTGCCTGATACTGTATATCAAAATAGGTTTGAAACAGACTTAACAGTGGGAGTTTTGCGCAGGGTTGTGCCAATTTAATTGTGAATACTTTTGATTCATCATTTGAAACTTCAGTTCACAATCACAGTGAAAGGAAAATAAAAATATTTACATATAATCATCTAGGTCCACCTCAAGCAAACCCCTACCTTGACAGTAGGTTCTTCCATTTCCAACAAAGCCATACATGCAGTTACACACTTTCCCGGAGCCGTCAGACTTGTTATCACATGTGGCATTGGCATGGCATGTAGCGCACACATCTAAAACCTGGCCCATTACCTGCATGTCTGAAAGAAAACATCATTAAGGCACGTGCACACACGCACACACACACGGTCATGGCACATACACACCCACACACAATCAGTGCTTCATCTAGTGCAGGACGCGGAGTTGCTTTGCAATTCTTAACAATAACTTACCCTTACATGTCTTCTGTTTGCAATTATTCATTACACTGATGATATTGATATATGAATATTAAACACCCAACTAACTTCTATTATAAACCTATATTATTTTTATATACTATATTTATTTGTATATGTAATTAGTGTACAATGTCTTGTCTGTATTATTCATATCAATTTACATTTTTGAAAAATAAGACTCCCAAAATGTACTTTGATACTTCATTCATAGATTTCATACATAAATTCTTACCAAGGATGGAACAGAGCAGAAAACCCACAACAATGGCCAAGGTTCGACGGTCCATGCTCACGGCCTCTTCCTCTTCGGCATAGCATCAGACATAACCTCTTCTTGATCTGTCTTCATCCTTCTCTCTTGATGACGGTGGGTAACCAGGATTGAAGGGAGGGGGAAAAGAGGGGAGCGGAAGGGTGGGGAGTCACCCATGAACTCAATTTACAGAGGGCACCCGGAAATTCACACCCCTTCTACCAAGTTTTTTTTAACCCTTCTTCCTCTTCTGTTTTTTGCCACCGTTAGTTTGTGGCTTTGCCTGTCACCCTCTGACACTTTCAGTTACACTTCTGTGCTATTGCAGAGGTCAGCTCATCATCACATTCTGGTAAACAACATGCTGACGCTGTGCTGGCTGATAAGGGCTATATTTGTCCCCCTAAACCTGCGTCGGTGCGTTTCTGAAAGGCTGTGACTTGTTTTTGACAAGAAAACAGTTTAACACAAGTTACATATCAATACATAACACAAATATTTGTTATTGCCACACACATTTGCATCAGATATACCCTTTGTACATTATGTTAACATTTGCCTAACATCCAATGACAGAATGAACAAATGTCAGGTGTTACACAAGCTACCATGTACCATACCTTCCGTTTGCTTCTCTCTACACGGTACTGTTATGTTCCAGTGGTTACAAAAAGCAGTTAAGTGCTATCAATTAGATCGGTTTGTATATTTGGCCTCGTTCCTCATCGTTACTTTATAAAAACCCAGGAACAGACAGCACTCCACATCCTATAGTGTTGCCAGTGGACCAAACAGTGTGCTGGTGTGGTTTGGGAGGGGGAGATAAGTGTGGTGGGCTGCTATCTCTCAGCCCACTAGGGCAGCAACTGGGGGTCTTTGTCAGAACGGCCACCTCACACTATCGCCTGCTGGAAGGGACTGATAGAAGACTGCTGCTGGCAGTAATAGCAGCATAATATGAAGATCATATGAAGTAGCAGTACAAATTAGATTGTAGGGATCCTAGTCAATTAATGAAATTACTATTTATTTATTTATTTTGCATTATCACCAAGTCATTCAAAAGCCTCACTAAGATCACAGTAATAAAAGGTACGTGCAACCACACAACCATTTAAGTCCTAAGCCTTTGAATGTGAAAATATTAAAACAATCACTTAGATGTTGTTAGAAAATACTAACTCTGTGGCTGGGATAAAAATTTCTATTGCAACGGTATTACAGCAGAATTAATAATGTATTGTGAACACACACAAAAAAAAAGATTTTCCCAAAAGTCAGTAAAAGATAATCACCTATAGACACACATTTAATTTTTAGTATGAGCACAGATTCTCATTAATATAATATGAAAACACACTGCCATTTACAAAGGTCCTTTGATAACAAATTATTACTTGTGCCAGCTGATTTACAGACTGAACCGTTTTGTTTATGATGTCCAAAACAATGGCAGTTTAATGTTCAGTCCATTCCTTATGGATATAGGATATAGTCAGATATAGAACTGAAACAAGTGATCCTAGTCATGACTGTGGCTAAGGACGTTGAGCAGGTCATCCCATGATCTATGGGTCAGTGGTTCGAATCCCGGTTCCCCCGTCTACAGGTCAAGTGTCCTTTGGCAAAATACTGAGCCCCAATTTGCTTAGTGCTGCTGGCTGGTACCTTGCATGGCTTCCGCCACAATCGGTCTGTGAATGTATGTGTGGATGCTTTACACTATGTAAAGCGCATTGGATATACAGTAAATGCACCATTTACGTTTTTATGTCTCAGGTACCGTAGCAGAGATATGATTGAAGCAAGTGAACTTAGTCATGTCTCACGTACAGTATCAGATATAGGACCGAAGCAAGTGACCTTAGTCTGTCTCAGGTGCAGTATCTTTGCACCGAGGGTCATAGAATGACACAAAAACAGCAGCAGTGCTGTTGTTTTCTGGACACGGTCTCTCCAGTGGGAGGGCCCTCAATGGGGGGTGACTTCTCTCCGTCTCTAGAATCGGACATTGAGCCGCTGGAGGCGCCGAAGAGCCGCCCGCACACCAGCTCCGCTGCCTTCCCGTCCATCGCGGACGACACGTCCGTCACCGTCTTCTCCCTCAGGGACATGTCCTCGTCGTCATCGTCGTCGATCAGCACAAACTCCTTGACGTAAAGCAGCCCCGAGGCCCCTCCCCCCGCCAGCGCCGTCCCCCGAAGAAAGCCGGGGCTGCCCTGCTCCGACTCGTTGATGGTGTGAGCGTCCACGAAGGTCAGTGTCGAGGTTTCCGTCAGGGTCTCGTGGGGGTCCGTGGTGGAGGTGTCCTCTGCGCCGGAGTATGCCTGGCTGCCGGAGTCCAGCATCCACGAGGAGTCCTTTGTGGAGTTCTGGTGGTCTATGAGGTTCTCCCTCTGGCTTTTTCCATTAGAGGCCATGTGTGACGCGCAAGACGCCTTCCCTCTGGTGCCAACCTCGTACCTCATGGCGTGGGAGCCAGGCTCCATGGTGCTGCAGGTGTTGTGTAGATACATCAGGTCATTGTAGACCTGCGTTTTGCTGCCCCCTGCTGGGGGGGAAGTAGGTGGTTGGTCGGCTTCCCAGTTCCTTGGTAACCCATGGGTTGCTCTGCAGGGCCTGATCAGGATAGAATACAAATATAAATGAAGCATTCATTATTTCATATCTTTTATGCAAGGTTTGTATGTGAATAAAATGATGCTATTGCCTAGAAATAAGGGTTACCCAGACCTTTAGTTCAATAACCAAAACAGTACAGGACAGGTAAAACAGTGTTGTTTTGGCAGCAACTTTTGACTAAATTTACAGTTGATTTAGTTGAAAATGTATTTTGGCACGTTGTTGTAGCCTACATGTAAATTTAATAATTTATGTGTAGGTGCCAGGGATACATATTTGTGTACATGTGTGCGACTATTATTTTTCCTCAAACATTGTAGTTGTAGTTTATTATTGCTTCAATTATAGGGCTCGATTTTCATTTACTGCTAAACCCCTTACCGATAAACTTCTTTTGATTTTTGTTTTAATAGTTAAAATGGCCAGTGTATAAGATCACATTCTGATAAAGATTGGCCAGTTGAACTGCCAATCTACTTTTCTTTCTTTTTCAAAATAGTAAAACAATAATAAAACAGTGCAAAGATGTTTAGGTGGGATTAGCAGTGATTAAAATGGAGTCCATAGTGTTTAAAACCCTAAACAATGATTTATCATGACATTAGGTTGTGAGAACAGAAAAGAGAAACATCTAACTTTTCACAATATATTGACAACAGACACTGTGATGACTTGTCTACACTATGACGTTGTTACTCCGTTAGTGTTTTTGTATGATAGCACTTAACAGTTTAAGTTACTGTAAGTTTTATTGTATGTCTCATACAGTGAGAGATAAAGATCTTATCTTCATGTAGGCCTATAAAAACAGATGAATATTGTACCAAGAAATAAACGGCACCGGGTCAAACGTGTTCTGTAGAACAAGTTAAACTGCAGTGTAGTGAAGAGAGTACAAGCTGCCCTTTAGCATCTGCCTCTTAGAATAGCGTAAATAAATCAAGCTGCTCCTTTAAAAAATAACTGCAAATCCCCAAAGGAGCAGAAACGATGTCCTCTAAAGTGAACTAAGCTCACTCTCTCTTCCACCCATTCCATCTCTGAACACCGAGCAAGCACACAGGCGAGCGCGCGCACGAACGCACGTACACACAACTGAAAATTACATGAATGAATGAATCTTGTAACATTCACTCTAAATTTAGCAAAGACACGTCAGATGTTCTCCTCGCCACTCTTAACATGATCTATAGTAGAGGCTTTCACTGCTGCTTTGCAGAAACATCATTTTAAGTAAACATAATACAAATTCAAGATCTTAGAACAAAATCCACTTGTGCAACGTCATTTGAATCACAGTGAAAGAATAGTAGGCCTACTGTTCCTCAACCCGTGGCCCAACTGACTTCTACTTTACTTTATGTTTTTTTCTTTCTCATTTCTTTGTTTCCAGTAGGCTCCCCGGGGGGCACGGCCCCCACTTTCCCACTTTTAGAAACCAGAGGACTAGAATCATGACTTATGAAAATGAAGACATTTGCCAATTTAGATGCCCTCTAAGGACTGTAACTCCATCTACAGTAGTAACACCCCATGTTCCACTTGACTAACTGCCATGCATGACAGAATCAGGCCCCCATGAATGAATAATGGCACAAATGTACTTGCGCTCATGAGCCAGTGGTGGATGAGGAACAATAGATGAAAAATGGATTCTGGTTAAACACAGTTGTTGCATTAAAAGGACAATTTTAGTTTTTCTTTTCAACAAAGGTTCATGTTTTAGGTTGTTATTAGAGGACCATGTTCGAATGGACCCCATAGCTAAAATTTGTATAACTAAAGAAAGCAAGGAATGTAAAACAATTGGCAGTCATCTTTTACTTTCTCTACTATCAACCTAAAACATGAGCATTGGTTGAAAAAAAAAAAAAAAAAACTTAAGTTGTCCTTTAATGCGTTTAGTTTGGAAGTTAATATGCGCATAAATAATGTTGTCATTATGGTGAAACTGATACAAGATAATTGATCGAGGCAGAATTTAATTACAGAGAAGGCTGGTCCTTTGCATTAAAAAAAACTATTGTTTATTCTGGACTCCAATCGATTTCCACATTTTATTTATCACCTGTACTTAAATTCATGATCACAGCAAACCGTGGCAGTAGTTAAATTCTGCGATTAACAAATTAACAGCTAGGTAAAGAGTTAGTGTTTGTGTTGTTAATGATTATTATTATTTTGGCATCTATCACATCAACACAATATTACATTAATTTCGACAACCATCTTAATTTATCTAGCCTACGTGTGGCTCATCGTAGTACTGTTTGGTAATATACTCCCATGTACTGGTAGCTCTAATCTGAACCATGCAATTCAGAAAAGCACAAAAATTAAATCTATTTTCTTTCAGGTCAGGTTAATAAATAAATAAATAAATAGTCAGCCAATGTTATTACTGTCCATTATATAACTTCCCCGACATACTGAAAAAGTCATTTTTATCAAATTTGTGTTCATAATATTCCAAACAATATTACAGAATTCTATCAGAGAAAAATGCTTACCAATAGATGATGCCTTCCTTCCACGTGCAGCAGACTGTTTTGTAGTCACATAGATTCCATAATAGAGCTGATCAACAGAAGGGGTTTGTGGTCAAGTTGATCCCATGATACGTCTGGTCCACAGAGCAAGCAGCCGTATGAATTCATGAGATGGAACTCTGCTTGGAACAAACAGAGACGCTTTTCTTTCAGTTCCAAGCCCATGCAGTCCCCACCTAGGCTACCCCACACACCCAGTAAGTGTTCCCTCCTCCCTCCCAACCATTTCTCCTGTCCTTACATCTCACAATCCACAAAACACGACATTGACGTATCGAGGCAGCATGAATGAATGCACTAAACCAATGCAGCAAGCTGGATTGGACGACAGCCCTTAAATAAGAGGAAGGGGTTGCTAATTGTGTCCAAGTCATTTCACTAATTGACCCTTTTATCAAGTCCTGTCTTTGGTTGTGCTCCACTTCTCACCCATTCATTGCAGTTTGTTGGTTGGACGAAAATAATTTCTTTCCATCCACTACCATTGAAATAGGTTTTTCCACATGCTTTGTACGGATATTCAGTGTAATCAACATCTCAGGTGCAGCATAGTGACTGGGCATTAATGTTTTTGAATGGTTTGACAAATTTAACATAAACAAACATAAGGTGGAAGTTGGAACCATTAGGGAAAATGCAGGAAAGAGCCTGCCGGTTAGTCAGTGATGGCTCTACTGTATCAGCACATGTATACAGAAACAACTCATTTCTGTATGCATCTCCTGTCTAGGGAAGTGCATTGTGGTTGAAATGTGATGTTTGGATTTAAAATGACAATAGGAGGTTGCTCTTGCAGACATATTTAGAGCCACCTTTCTCTTTCTGATTCTGTGCAAGGAAGCATGAAGAGCCACTTCTCTCCGCACCATGTCACTGGTACTGTAGTACAATGAATAATACAGAAGAAAATACTTTCACATACATGAAAGCTGTAAAACAGGAATATCAAAGGAATCAAATATTCAGGAGCCTCCAGTCCCTCTAAGGACTCTGCATCAGCCGTTGTCTGTATAGTACAGTTTGACATGGCATAGGACATATACACATATATACAGTACAAACCACAAAACGATTAATAAGAAACACAAGAAATTAGACTAAGTAATATAGTGAATAAGTGATATATATTTTGCAATTCTCAGCATTTTACAGCAGACAATATTATAATAATGGAACGTTTCATTAATTTACTGTAGTTTAATTTGCAATGGTGCAATGGCCCAGGGCTATGCTGTAAGTAACAGTAAAGCTGAAGCTTATCTTTGATTCAACATAAATAAACTTAATTACAGAATGATAAAGTATAACTGAATAAAATGATAAACACCCATCAAGAAGTGCTACTGATGAATCCTGTCATGTTTGGTAACCTGGTTTTGTGTTGCTCCATTTGGAATGTTAGTTCTTGTGAAGAAGACAGACCCTCCTCTGGTGTGGTCCCCCAGAAAATGATCTCCACCTTGCCTGGTACTGACAGGGGCTCCTTAAACTGGGCTGTGACAGAGATGGGGGCTCTGATGGCTCCGGTCCCTGATCAAATTCAGTTAAACGTAGTTAAAATAACGGTCTGGACAATGGACAACAACATGATGATAGAGGGGGGAAATGGATAGCATTCATTTAGAAAATAAAATAACATTTGCATATATTCGATGTTCTCATGATATAATATGAAACATTTAGTAACTGTACATCAGAATAGAAAGGTTCTATTGTATGTATTAAAACCCATGGTACTCCCACTTAAGGCTCATTCAGTGTTCAGAATTTCGGTGGCCACCGCGACCACCGCTCACAGCACCGCGACCACCGCTATTCCATAGTCCACCAACAGCACTGCCCCCCCCCCCCCGTTCTCCTCGTGTCCGTCCCGTGTCCGTCCCATGTGTTGTGTATTTTCTTTTTTTTTTAACCAGCCGTTAAAAAACAAGCAGCCGCAGCGGTGCGGTGCGGTGGTTAGTAAAATCCGAGAGGAGGGCTGGAAAGTGCGGTGGTTGCGGTGGTATGACGTCATATTGTAGGCAACGGTGGTCGCGGTGGGCACCGAAAATCCATCTCTGAATAGGCCTTTAGTATTCAAAAACTCTACACAAATCAATTTACCGGTATTGCAACACAACATACTGTGAGCTTGTAGATTTTTTTGGATTACTGTATGTTCCAGATAGAATAACGATGCTGGGGTTGGTCAACGGCATAAGCGCGACATTCCAAGTTTTATGCATTTTCATTACTAGAGCGGTGCCAGTGGGGCCTCAGCAGTGCCCATTGGACAATGGCCTACTTTAAACAATGCAAATTAAAATGCACGCCCCATCCAGGTATTATGGTATTTGGATATTATTATCATGTGTCTTATTTTTGGCCATACATTATGCTCAACTGTTAGAATATAGGCAGACGTCAGAATTAGATGTCAGAATTATGTCAGAACAGGCCAGTCTCCATATATGGACCCTGGACAGGGCCCAGAGCCCGGGCTGATGGCTTTTCTGGACAACCATGTGTCCAAAATGTGTGTGTTGAATTTGAAGTCGGTGGATCAAACGGTTCTCGGGTTATGTGGATTACACCCAGACAGTAAAAATACTTGGTGCTTGACAGAAAGTGATAATGTTGTTAACCACAATTATTTTACCACAATAATCATGAAATGTATCTGCAAAACAATGAAAAGCGTGTGTGTGTGTGTGTGTGTGTGTGTGTGTGTGTGTGTGTGTGTGTATGTGTATGGTGTACCTTTACGTTTCTCTATCTCTGCCAGGCAGACAGACAGCATCCAGGCACTGGGTGAGCTCCAGCATCTGTAGCTGAAGAGTCTGGCTGGTATTGTGAGGAGGTGGTGTGGGAGGTTGTCGAGGAAAGACCAGACATGCGTCAGCCCTGCTGTCCCAGGCACTCTCATCTGTACCCTAGTCTTCACATTGCCTGAGTCGGGCCCTTCTTCTGTCAAAACAAAGAGAGGCCTGAGTAGACAGAAAAACACATAGCTTACTTGCTCTTTCTTAGCCCTACAGTATATGATTAAATGTACTTTAAACTTTGAACCGGGCTGCAAAAATACCAATACAAGCTTCTACTTTACAAAATATTTTGAGGTCAGCAGCTGAATACATATAATGTTAAAGTATATAAGGAATAAATCTCAGCTTTGTTTTCTGATTTATCTTAGACCGTTCCATTATTAGATCAAGTCCTGAAAATATCTTGTATTTATAACAACTGTAGTAGCTGCAAATCATAGGCCTCCACCACGTCCACATTCGACTCCACCAGTCCTCCCGTTTTCCTTATTCAGAGGCAGCTCAGCGAGACTCTTTCTGACTGGCTAACAAATAGTCCCACCGGGACAATTTATTAGCCAATGACAAAGCTTAAAAGGGATTTCTTTGGAGGCCTCCTGTAGCCCCTAGAGGCATCAGGCAAGAAGAAAAACAAGATTTTTTGGGGATGATCTAATTAAAGGAAGAATTCATGAAAAACATAAAAACAATAAAAAACAATGTAATTATTGTTAAAAAAAATTACATATAGGAGCTTTAATGGGAGCTTGAATGAAATGGTTTAAAAACCACAGAAATAGCAGTACGGGTTTAGCCCAATACAGTTTAAAGTAGACGGTTTACAGAATAGATCATTTCTATTCTAAAGTAACAACTCATCGTTGAAAATAAAACAATCCTACAGTTCTATGCTGAATATAAGGAGGTTATCTCACCCTCACTGTCCACCTTCAGCAAAGGTCTTGGGTCTGTGTGGATCTTGTCGGTGGACAGAAGCGTCACTACGCTCTCCCACACTGGCTGACCAGAGCAAGAGGACGCAGAGAGGAAGACGTTTACCTCCACACCGCCGTCAACCACTTGGTACCCCAGGACTCGGACGTGCAGTGTGAACGGACCTTTCTTCAGTTCGTCAATTGGCTGCAGGGTTTTCAAGCTCTGGCGCACACGGAGTAGACCTAGTCAATGACATAGAATGTTGGAATAAAAAAAAAAAGAAGGTTTCATCGTTGCTCATACAGTGTGCAGTACGTTTCAAATTAGGTATCCTCAAGTTTTTGGTACAATGACCTCTACTAGGCACAGGAACAAGAACACACTATACACTTGACAGTGCATACAGTGTTGTGTTCCAGCTCATATTTACATTAAGTAAGCAGGTGGTGTGGTTCAGTAAAGTAGACCAGTCATTAAAACGTATTTGTCTCAGGTCATTCTCCTACATAGGTTTTTCCAACCATGAAACCCCTGAATGACATTTCCACTTAACCATTATGTCATATTATAATACATTAAATACGTAAATCTTCCCCCCAAAATACTCATTATGTTACAAGGAAAATTATCAGTTCCCATTGAGACTGTAAAATAATTCTATACTAGACGTTTAACCACTTGAACCCCAGTATCACTCACTATTCTGGGGGGTGGGAGGGGGGACATCAAAAAAGTTTTTTTTTTTTAAATAGGCTGTTCTGTTGTAGCTCAACCATTTTGTGAGCTTGTAGATTTTTATTTTTTGTTTTGTTTTGACAAGGACATTTGGTGTAGGATAATCAGAATTGGACTATAGAGGTATAGAGTATAGAGGTCCAAGTGGTTAAACTGAAGTGATATTGATGATGACGAGGTCCACATTATTACCCAAGTATTCTATGTCACAGCAGCACGCACTTTAAGAAGCCACTACAGTAGGTGTAACGCCCCGGGATCCAAACTCGGGTCTCCCACGTGAAAGTCCAACATCTTAACCACTAGACATCCCCTTGGTCCGGGGGCAGATACTAGATTTTGGAGTCCATCACGACAGAGCCTGTAGCCACCTGCTACATAGGCACTATATTTTACCTGTTGGACTCAACCTGAAGTTGTCGTTACAGAGGACCATGAGCAGCAGGCGCTGACAGAGAACTTCAGGGAAGCACAGTGGGATGTCTCTGTATTCACTGTCGGGGTAGTCCCAGCCATAGCCTGCTGCATCACACCACCGCCTCAGCTGCCCAATCTCAAGCCTTGAAAGTTTGGAGTCAGATTTAGTTCATATTTATAACAGAACATGCAGGTTTGCACAAGATAGGTAGCCTGGTGTTGTTGACCACACACTACCAAAGAGTGTGTGGGCACCTCAAATTTGGATTTCATTCTATACATGTTTATACGATGGCATGCTTCTATAACAAGTCTGATGATGTAGGCCGACAAACTAGTACATACATATGTTACATACCAACATCCATTTAAATCAAATCCTCCATAGACATGTTATGAGCTACTTTCTGTCACTAAATTCTCTGCATGTGATCCTTTTTAAGTACTGAAGTTTAGTATGGAAGCGCTCATCATTAGTCACTGAACGGCCCTGTGTACCACCTGTTTAGAATTTGCAAATGATGCAGGATGCACATACCCAACTCTTTAATACAAACAAGTGCCTCCCAAGTCCAGCACGTTTATTTACTGTCAGAAAGTAGCTATTAGCTAATAACATGTCTAGCCTACTGTGGATTTTTATCAAATAAATGCCTTGCAGATAGAAAGTGGATAATTCAACCTTTCCATACAGCTGCAATTTTGGTGAGTTTACTTTGACGTTGTTTAATACAAGCAAATCGCAGATGAAAATTCTTGTTATGGGGGAGTTGATGGACCGAATTGCAACTCTAGATTCAGGCCAATTATAAAATAATTCTGAGTTAATATAATGAGTTGTATTGCGGCTATTAAGTAAGCTATTAGCCTGACTTCAGTCTGAATTGTCATTCCAATCACAAAGAAAAAATAAGGTAGTATTTTTAAGGTGCTGATTCAGGGCTGAGCCAGGCTATTATTACATGACATTGCAATTGGATTCCGAATGCAACAAAGGGTAAAGATCAGTGGAAGTTCGAGTAGTATCAACGTACCTACAGTTGAGGACAGTGTAAGCAACTTCACCCATTCCATCATCCCTTCCGTACAGGAGACCTGTCCTCCTCCTACAAGCGACCATAGCCAAGTATTTGATAAGGAGATACACCGAGCTGGGAAGCGTCTGACTGCTGTACACCACGTTTCGTTTTAGCAGTTTATGAGCGCAGTAAATATGCTTATAGAATAAATAAATCGAACATGCAGCGAACGAAACAATAACGCCGCTCCGTGCGTCACACCCGATGTCATTTAATGCAGCTGCCATGATGATGTTTGAGATTGTTGACTAATATGAACCAGAAGGCTCTGATATGAACCAACTAGCAACAGTACGGAAGTACGGCAAGTGTCCTGGGACAAATTGTGTTGCCTAACTTGACAAAACTAATCATGGGCAGCAGCACTAGTCTACGAGGATCATTGAACTATTAAAAAGGGCCGTTCCCAAAAGAAATGTCAATAGTAATCGTTCTAGTTTCCTTTTTTATCCTTTGGGGGTTTCCTCCAAATAACCCCTCTTTGAGTACAAGACCTAAAAATGAAAACTTTTTAAGATCATTGTGACATTAAAAGTTTCAGGAGTTGAATGTTGGGGGAATGACTTCATCACATTTTGTACATCGTGAGAATTAAATGCATCTTTTAATTCTTGTTTATGATCCACAATGACTGGATGTACAGGTTTTTATAAGCTTGTTTTAAAGAGAATTTCATGTTTGCTTGAATAACAAAACGTATTTCAGCATTTCAACATTTTTTATTCAACAATGAAAGTGTAAATGCATTAAATTTGTCTGAAAATGAAAACGTAACCATCCCAAAAAGCTCAGGCTCTTATTGTGAATTGCTTGACTTGACTGTGAGGACGCTGTACATGGTAGGACTTGACGAGACATTGCAAAAGGAGTGATTTATAGACTTCGACCCTGAAACTCTGTACATGTATTTGTTTTTTGTGTGTGTGTGCAGGTCAGTCTTCTTTAAAGGTGTTCCTGAGATCACACAAATATTCTTGGCAGTCAGCTGTCGATGTGGTTGCGTCTGCTAGCGTTCAGTCATGTTGTTCTCTTCACTCAGCCAAACAGCAGCAGCAGTACGATAACCACAGTATTCACTCCTATCAATGGCACTGTGGTGGAGGAAGAAGAAATTGTCAGGAGCATTTCAATGGTTATGAAGCAATATTATCTCACTAGAAGTGGAAATTGATTGCATTTCTTAAAAATAGATTGCATTTTATAGCGCTTTTCCAAGTGCTCAAAGCACTTTACAATAGTTAATTCATTCATACATTGGGAGGTGAAGGGGCGAACAGTTGATGCCAGCGTTCTCACTTCCCACATTCACACACCAATTCTGGCAAGCTCACAGCGACACAATCATTGGAGGCAATTTGGGGTTCAGTGTCTTGCCCAAGGACACTTCGATATGTAGACAGGAGGAGCCGGGATTCCATTCAGAGGTTCAGGCAGGCTTGCTGGGATTGCCGTTAAAGGACCACTTTTCAACGTATATTCATATAGGTCCTCACTAACGTATATGACTAGACACTAGAGGTTCGCCTGGCTCCGCCGGCCTCACTCTAGACACAGTCCATATATAGGCATAGCTCCGGCGTTACACGTGTTACGCATTACACCTTTTCCAGAACTCAAATGTATAATAGGATAAAATACCACTATTTTTTCTACTCATTCTGTGTCTCACAGAAAGGCTGTGGACAGTTCCGGAACCCAGTCTTCCAGTGACATCATCATCATCATCATTCGTTAGATTTCTTTTAAACAATATCTTTTTGGAAAAAAATATTTATATCGAGAGAACGGTGGCTTGCATTTTCACATAGCAGCTTTTCAGAAATAGGAACCCTGCAGTTTCTATTAGCTTGGATTCCAGTGAGACACAGACCCAGTAGAACAAAAAAAGTGGTTAATTGGTGCTTTAAGTATTTTAATGATTTTTTTAAGCTTTGCTCAGCTGAAACCCTCTCCTCCTCTTATCATTCTTTACTCCCTAATGTTCCGCCTAGAGTTCTCAACCTCTGCCCGACCCGACCAGGACCGAAACCGAACAGGCCCGACCCGACATTTAGGGCCAGGTCAGGCCTAAAATCTATGCTAATCAGTAGGGCCACGACAGGCCACGGGCTCCATGAAAAAATTATATAGAATTATTTTATTATAGTGAAAATAATGGTTCTTTTCTGTATTCATCTATTATGAAGTTGGTGTTGTTTGGTATTTCGCTTTTACTCTGTGGGAAATTCTCTAATTCTGCCCAAAGCCGACAGTTTAGGGCCGGGTCGGGCCTAAAATCTATTCCATTTAGTCGGGCCGGGCCAGGCTTCGAGCCTGATCAGTTAGGGCCGGCCCTTAATTTTCAGGCCCATTGAGACCTCCAACCTCTGCCTCCTGCACTACGACTGGTTAGATGCATGTTTATGTAACTGGGCTCAGACACCTGCTTAGAACCAGTGGCCAGCTGTATGTGTGTGTGTGTGTGTGTGTGTGCACGCTACAGCATACCTCTCATGACAGTTCTGACAGAGCGGATAAGGTTCATGAGTTGAACTCTGATGCCTGGTTCATCACCGAATCCTCCAACACTTTGGTCTACACCCCAGCCAACTAAGATGGAAGGAGACATGGAAAATGATTAGCAAAAATAGGTGCAAACGTACAGTACATGCTGTTTCATTGCAGAATTTGACCAGCCACCATGAGCAATAAAATATTAGCTCAGCCAGGTGCAACAATTGTAATTTGTGGTTTGGGGGGGAAATGGTCTAATCTTTCATACACATGCATTTATATTGTATTGTTTGGTTGTTTAATTGAAAACTATATTAGCAGTTGCCAGCAAAACAAAATCACAGGAAACTACAGTTCGATACAAGGTCTAAAGAAGATTTAAAAGAAAGCCTGATCGTTTCCTTGGGGATTTAATTTGACAGGGCCTTGATCACAGAAATAAAAGCAAATTAATTAAACCAGGTGGTCCGGGGACCTCGCTGAGAGGATTCCAGGTGGTCCCCAGGCTGGTCCCCCCAAATGGACCCTTGCGGGTCCATTTGGTTTCATTTTACACCCTCAAGAGTTAAAACATTCATCATCTGAATTATCCCAAGTCTATACAACTGTATGTAGAATGTAGAGGATTAATGGTCATTTTGATCTGTATGTTTGACTGTTTTGTTTTCTCCTTAGTCCAGCCTGGAATTGTGGACAAAATCAAAAGAAAATCTTTAGTTTGGGCTCTGTGGGGCTAAAATGTCATCAAATTCTGGTCCGTGTCTCAAATTCTGATTAAATAGTGGGCCCTGGTATGAAAAAGGTTTTGAAACCACTGGATTAAACTCATCCACTGCTACATCATCCATTGGTTGGCTAGCCTCACGTTAGCTTAACTTTGGAAGATATCCAAACCACCGTATTCAGGCAATGGCATATCACGTTATGAGCACTGCAGGTACTTACTTTTACTAAGAAACCTCTCTTCGTGCAACACAGCAACGGCGTTTACACACAGAATCGCCGCCTGAATAAGAGAATATAAGGTAAAAGCCATGTTGTCTCTAAGGAGCTCTGCCTGTTATTTTTCTTCTGACGTGTAGTGTACGGCAGCTGACGAGGGACAACCTTCTCACTGATACCTCCGCGTTGCAATTTGGCAGTAATTCTCCTCAATCCCCAGTCAAAAATCCTATAGGATTTTTAGGAAAGTCCAATAGAAAAGTCCTATCAGACTTTGGAACAAATCCTAGGATTCCTATAAGAATCCTATAGGATCTCATAAGATCTCTTGTAGGATGAAAATCCTACAGGATTCTATTGGAACTCTAATAGGACTTTCCAAAAAAAAATCCTATAGGAATCCTATAAGAAAATCCTATAGGATTTTCTATGGGATCCCTATACAATCCTATAAGATCCCTACTGGATATTGGGAATTCAATAGGATTTGTTCCGAAATCTGATAGGACTTTTCTAAAATCCTATAGGATTTTTTTTTTACTAGGGGTGACATCGCTGCACCCGCTTCGACCTCTATCCATCGATTGAATAGACACTTATCAACAGAAATGTTACGATCCAATCGTGCCGGTATAGCAGATATTCAGATACCCGCCGGGCAAGTAGATATTTTGTATTCATTGCATCGGTGGATCACGGATACTACTAGTAGGGCGGGGCGAAGGAAGTTTTACTGAAGTTATGGTTAGGGTTAGGTTAGGCATAAGTTTACTGAGGTTAAGTTTAGGGTTGGGGTTAGGTGTAGGCATAGCCTAGTTTTACTGGGGTTATGTTTAGGGTTTAGGATTAGGCTGCGGCTCTCCCAACATGACAATTTGAATTGGGATTTCTGAGGGGTACTCAGGTTTCGGTGTCCATAATCCATATTGGAACAGTGACAAATACAGCAGGATTTTTTCTCTGCGAGTATTACAAAAAAAAGAGGGGGGAATACCATCTGGTCCTTCATCCCACTCCACATCTACGTGCCTGCCTTGAGCCAAAATTGGACATAAAATGGACACAACTCGAGAATCATCATGAGAATAAAAATCTTTATTAGTGTTTTATGAAGTCTGCATAATATGCCACACGCCTGAGAAGCTTATGGTCAAAAAAAGGAAAAAAGAAAATGCTATCAATACCGCCCTCTACTGGTAAAAACAACTGCGACATCTACTGTACTGACTTGCTTTGCAAAAAAAAAAAAGATTACTGTTAAATACACACATACTGTACTACTGTTATGTATATGTACGTCGTCTGGTCCACGTCAGATTTGCAATGCTTTTTTTTCTTCTTTTCACATTCATATGTTTGTAGGCCAAAGATAAAAGAATGTAACACTGGACCCTAAACACATGGTTCAGTCCCCCAAAATCCAAACTCCACTAGGTGCACTTAAAGTACAATCACTAGTGCTGTAAGGTAAACAAATGTATTACATCAATATAAAAGGAGGTTTGGGTAGAAGGAGAGGAGAAAAAAAAAAAAAAAAAAAACTTGCAACAGCCACATAATGATGAGAATGGCATACTGCAAACTAGTTTAAGTCTTTGTTTAACATACAGTATTTCATAGACAGGAACGAATACAATACACACATTTAAAACACAGGATGTCCCAGTGTGCAGACTCATTCGCTCTTCCTTTCTGGTATAAGATTCTGGAATACTGCCATGTTTCTGTAACATTTTAAAGCCAATTGTATCTGCTTCACCTTTACCCGCTTATCTAAGCACCAAAAAAAAGGCGTCAAGAGGTCAAATGAGCCATTATTCCTTTTTAAGTGAAGAGATGAATGACTGAAAATTCTCACAACATGCCTCAGGAATCTGAACCATAGGAAGGAAAGCAGATTTGGGGTTACAGGCAAAACAACCATTTTGTACTTTAAATGCACCAGATTTATTTTTTGATTAAAAGTTTAAAAAAAAAAAAACGGGAAAAAAAAGAAAAAAAACAGGCTACGTACATTATGTGGGGCAGTGATTTTTCTTACCAAGACAAAGGGCTTTCATTGGGAATTGGATTCAAGCTGAACCTTTTTGAGTAAAACAGGAATGATCCATGGTCTCCATGTCACTTTAAAAACAGCTGTGGTCTTGAAAATATTACTTTAATAAAAAGTGAAGGACAGAAAATCTTAAGTATATTTATATATAAAAATACATGAGAATACAAAAAAGTAGCAAAAGAAAGGGGATATAGGTTAAAAACAATATAGAATGAAATTCATTGATGCCTTCAATTTCTCCCGGTGAGAGACTTTTTTTTTATTATTTTATTTTTTAAGACGCTTCACCTTGGAGAGCTCCAGGACTCCCAGTGTCGTGTCAAAAACTAAGTGAAAAAGAAAATGAAAAAAAAAAAAAAAAAAAAAAAAAAAATCCTTTCTAACAGCTTGATATTTTCTGGTCCCTGCCCAGTGCACCCAGCAAATCTAGGCCCAAGTCGCAGTAGCTTCTAAATCCTCTTTCTGTAAGGGGGTGCAAATCAAACCGACCTACTAGGACACGGAAGAGTGCCGTGTAATGACTAAGAAGTAAACTACAGCCGGGCCAATTATAGCGGGTTCGTTTAGGGTTCTTGCTGATTCTTTACTTACAACATTCCTATTTGTCCATTAAGAGGTGTGTCTTATAACGACACACGTCGAAAGAGAAAAAATAAAGGAGAGGGTGTGGGGGTTGTTTGGGCAATGGGTGAACTCGTTTTGGGAATTAATTTCGTAAATACGATGTGGCGTTGTCCCCTTACAGGGGATCGACCACCAAGGCCATCATTCGTAACCAAGCCAACTCCCCCCAGACAAAAACATGGGTTTCCCAGAGAAAAGTAAACTTAAGTTCAGAACAATGGTTGGGGTGGACCAAAATAAATTTCATTTTAGCATTCAAGCTTGTGTTACTCATACAAGCAATATCCAATACTGAGAAACTATTCACAGATATTTTTGGTTATTTCCCCCTGCTTCCTGGACTAAAAACCAATATACATTTCATTTGTACCACAAATAGATCTAATATTAAGGATTTGGGGAAAAGCAATTTAACAAGGTGCATGACATAGATGGGTAACAAAGTGCCAAATTCTATACTGAAAAGTCTATGTATTGGGGTGTGTGTGTGTGTGTGTGTGTGTGTGTGTGTGTGTGTGTGTGTGTGTGTGTGTGTGTGTGTGTGTGTGTGTGTGTGTGTGTGTGTGTGTGTGTGTCCAATCCCCATACGTATGCTTGTGTGTGAACGTGTAAAGTTAAAACTGGGAGTGGAACTGGGCCACAAATACTATGAAGTTATGTACAGAAATTCATTCTGTGGGCTTCTATGTTTTCATGAAAGGACTCACAAGTTTAAGAATTCATGATCTTTGTAAATAGGCTGACGTTGTTTGGGTAGTTCCTCAAGCCATTTAGGACATACTGGAACAGCGCACAGACGGGGAGCCCATCTGGGTCAGAACCTTGTCCAGCCACTGCAAGGGTCCATTCAAATGTAGCTCAATCCAGCAAGGAGTGCTTGTGACAGTCTGCCGCCTGAGAGAGAGAAAAAAAAACACATTAAAGTGCTGTTACTTCTGCTGCTCTAGTTCTTCCCAATCTTTGCATTCAAGCATGCTGGAGTTCAACAGCAAAAACATAATCTCCAATTGACATAAATATCCAATCATAGTGACAGAACATTTTAACTTTCAGATAACTGACAACATTTTTACAGAGTCATATCTTAAATCGGCCTGCTGCTCAGCACATTTGCCCAATGGAGAAATAGAAATTCATGTGTGGATGCTTCTCCTTCCTTTTTGCTGCCTGGTATAGCCATGCTCACCTGTACTCGGCTCCCCAGCCTTTGACAAAGCTCATACGGATTGTGCACATCCTGGTGAGCTGGTAGACCGCTTCAAAGCCCTGGTTGACCGACTGAGCCAGCAGAGCAGCAAACTCTTGGTTGTTGAAAATCTTCAAGTTACAACCTTAGAGGGAATAAGGAGGGTTCAGTGAGACAAGCATAGTTATTGCGGGTATTCTGGACATGTCAAATAACACATTCCTAAAATAGTTTAATACTTAGTATCATATTGTGTGTATTCCTCAAGCTTATTTCTAGTCGTTTGAGCCTCCATCACAACTGATATCAAATCCTTGTAGTTTCTTTCTAGACAGTTTAGCTGCAGTACCACAAAGTCCTGAGGTGGTGGGGGCTAGATAGATGATGCTAGATAAAACCAGGCTTGTTTCCATTCAAATCTAGCTTCGAAAAACCAACAACTGGTGGACATTGCTGAAGAGGAGGGATTATACAAAGCAGCATGCATTAATGACATCATTATGAGGCCAAAATCAAAATAGCTGTTTCTGAGAGCAATTACCAAAATCATATGAAAGCCTGATCGGTCAAATTTGGCTATTTGTGGGGATAGAAAACACACAGGGTTGAACCAAAGACACATACAAAAAGTTCAATTTAATGTTATTCTGCCTCCAAAATATATACAAGCTACTACTACTACTATTTTAAATAACTTCACTGTCAACCAGCAGGTGTCATACTTTGCACTCGAGATGATGGTTTACACAGGTGAACAGACAATTGCACTACATTTAAGAAAGCATGGAACAGGCTGGGATGACTCATCATGTATCAATTGGGACGCACGCACACACACACGTCACTTCGAACCCCTCATTGACACGACTCTTCGACCTCCAAGACTCTGGCATTGTGTACATCACTTGCCTGTATCCAGACCATAGACTCCGCTCACTTGACTCCACTTGAGTGGACAGCTTTGGTCGTCAGTCTCGTATCAGGCTAAAACATTGCTTTAATTCCATCAATGTCTGGCATAAAAAGGTATTATAGGCAACTTTAGTGTGTACACAATCGGTTTGTTTCTCTCCACCTCACCTCCACTCTATTGGCGGCTTAAGATTTTTTTTGCTAAAAAGGTTTCTTATAAATACCTAACATAACGTATATAGTCAGGAATGTTGCCATATTGGCGACAGAGGCTTCTTACTTATTCTCTCGTTAGCTGGTCAGTCGGCCAGGGCCAGAATAACCATCTGTGGTACGCCGAACAGTTTTGCCTAAAATGGCAACGTGAATGATTTAACTATATACCAATAGCAATAGTTTTTAATTTACTCCACTGGTGAATGTGGAAGATGGATTTTTATGGGTTTTTTAAACCACCTTTTTAGCCATCACGTGATCATGTGACAGTGATCATTCCTTTTAGACCACGGTTATGTGATCATTCTAAAGCTCTGTTCTCCTCCCCCCTCCTGAAAACAAACAAATATGGTACGAATATATCTTTATTCGCAAATTTACAAGTGCGATTTGTCTTGTACATTTGTGAATAACAATATATTTGTAGCAATTACTTTTATTAGGCGATTTTTTGGGGCGATAAAAAAAAAAACTCAAATTGTACTCCAACTCTACGGTAGTGTCTAGAGCAGTGGTCCTCAACAGGTGGACCGCGGTCCAAGAGGGAAAAAAGGCACCGCGACAATGAGTTGAATTGAACTCTGTTGTGTTCGCTGAATACCAACAATCCAGCGCTCTGAATGTGTGCGTGTGCGTGCATGTACACGGGCTTGCGTTTCAAGGTTTGCGATAATATGACTATTTTGCCTCAACCACCGTCTCTCGCTCCCATTCTCTCTCGCTCTCATTCTCCCCGTCTACTAGCATTGCGTTGGTGGTAGTGGTGGGAATCGCCAGGTACCTGGCGATGCGATTACATATCGATTCTGAGGGTCACGATAACGATTAATCCCGATTAATTGGGCAATGTAACGATTTTGATTAATCCGATTAATCATGATTAATCACTCACTATTAATCACTAAGTCACTGTGTAACTAATAAACAAAGTGTGTTCTAATCATTAAGAACATACATAATTTTCATAGTGCACATATTTAACTCAAATCTTTGCTTCTGCTTCCAAGGGTCCATAGAATATTTTCACATGGGGGTCCGCGACCAAATAGAGTATAGCAATAAACAGTTTAAGTGAACACCCAGGCCATCTAGGCTACTTCTCATGAAACTCTAAGAAACTTTAAGCACCCAGGGGGTTCTCGGACCCATTTTCGGAAGCACTGCTTTAGTTTTGGATTTGGGATGATGTTGAGAGGACACTGGAACTCGACACAACTCAACGTGTGCAAGTTTTGCCCACTGGCTGACAGACAAGACAACCATCGTGAGGACACAGCTGCCCATGCATGCAGAAAAGGCAACTGGAATTACGAAGTCTGTCTGAACTCTTATCTTTAAAGAATTAACATCCAAATTCGGTCGTGGGTCGCACAGAGCAACGGAGTCCAGGCCGTGTTGCGCACTTATGGAGCCCAACAACTACAGCGTGATGCGTCACGTCTCGGCCAGATTTCCGAGATGGTCGACGCTGTGAGCTTTCCCGAGTTCCCGTGTCCAATCAACCTCGTACAATCCATAGCGTTCCATTTCAGGGACATTTTTTCTCTTTCCCACCGCGATGGCGACTTCTTTGTTTTGATAGCTGAGAGGTGGGTGCGCCACTCTAATCGGTATGGAACTGGAGCGCACTCGTACATTAGTTCCGCCTTTTTGCTCCGCTAAAAATAATGATTATAATAATCGATTTTTAACAGCTGCACATCGATGTGTAATCGCCTATGACGTCATCGCGATTAATCGATTATACGATTAATTGTCCCACCACTAGTTGGTGGCTGTTACTGTTGTAACAGCAACCAGCGGCAAACGGAGCAAATCAAAGGATAAAACATGCTGCTTTAGACGAGATATATAAAGAAGTCATTCTATTTGGACTGTGGCTTGACTGGTTTCATGCACTTATATGCGTTAGGCTAGCTCGGTCCACTATGTTGGCTACAAGCCTAGTTCAGAGTAGTTCACTGTGTTTAGCTGACGCTAAAAAGCATGCTAATAATATGACTGCTAAAAGTATGCTGCAGAACGGTTATCTGCTGTGATGTGTGTGTGTGTGTGCGCGCGCGCGTGCGTGTGTGTGTGTTCCTGTTAAAATGCCATAACGGTCAGTCTCCTAAAAGTTGCTGACCCCGTTGTTACAGTTATCAATACTTCTGTTCCTCAAAAAACACTTTGGATCTGGTCACCTTGGAGAGTTTGAGGAGCTGCTCTACAAGCTCTCAGCATGTCATGCTGCAATTGGTTGTAGGCTTGTAGATCAGTTATTTTGATGAATGCATACAAAAAATATATAATTTCTTAATTATGATTATTTTTCCATTTGCATTTTTTAATTCAAAGCCTGTGCGTCAAACAAAGCTTTGAATATTCACATATTTTGGCATGTGTTGGCATGGCCCGTGGCGCAAGGATGGACTGGACCTTAGACCTATTCAAAAAATATTTGTGGACCTTCAGTATTTTTAGTTGAGGACCCCTGGTAATTTCCTGGTAATAAACTCTAAGGAAATTGGACAAATTTATCCATCGGCGAATTTTGCCCCGATTGCTTCATTGCCCAACCTTACTGTGCGTCCCACAGTGCTGAAGTGCTAGTGTGGCCACGCTAAGCACTGCTCACTGCGAAATGGCATCGCCTTGCTTGCTGCCCATAACTGGCTAGTACAACATCTAGATCCATGCCAGATTGTGTCACCGCAGGACATGAATGGACAACTGCAGTGGCTGTAACAAAGTAACAATCTAAGACAAATTGTAGTCATGTCATCCACTGGTTACCTGGAGGTATTTTGCAGACCGTTGCAGGGTGCCATCCATACCGCTGGTTGCAGTTTGGACTCTGGACAAAGATGGCGCTATCGCTCAGACATTCAGCAAATACTTCCCCGCCAATGTAATAAAGCCTTACTCCTCTTCCTGTGAACAAAAAAACAACAAACAAACAAAAAAAAGCAAAATACACATCACATGAGGTAAATCAGATAAACATGCAAGAAGTCCTCAAGAAGCAGCTGTTCATAGCTTTAGTGGAGTCAGTAGTGCTGTATGGGGCTGAGACATGGATCCTCATAGCACAACAGGAAAGGGCCATGGACAGGAATGCATGAATGGCAGTAGGTGTTGAATGGACAGATCAGAAACGTGGTCGTTGACCTCGACGCAGTGTCATTGGCCGTTTAGCCTCTGTATTTACGCAGTTCTTTCATTTCCAATATAAGTAACTGTAAAATTCAAACTAAAGATTAGACATACTAACTGTCTGACACGTGGAAACAACAGTCACACATGATAGTGGACTCCCATAATAATTTCCCTTTAGAGCTTAACTTAAGCCACACCTTAACTTAAGTCTGGATAACTCCAGACTTATCCGGTTGGCTTGTCACCACTTTGGCTGTCAAGTCCTCACACAATTGAGGCGACCTGGCTAACATGCTATACCAGAGTTCCTTTTGTGCCATCTAGCCTCGGTAGCCAGGCTTTTATTTTCGATCGCATTTGGCTGAAAAATGAAAACCCTTTGGAAATTATGGCATAGGACATGGGAGTCAACATGTATTTCGTGCAAGTTAGGACTGCACTGAGTGCAGTTGTACAATGATCCAGTTGTACAATTTCATCTACCTTTGAAATGCATATTGCTCCATGCAGAAAGTGCATGCAATGCAATAACTAACCAGGGTTCAGTTCAGTATGCAAGTATGGGGTGGGACATTGAAAGAAAACAAATCTAGTATTGAGAGTAGTTTCACTAAGATTGGGGGTGAGTTTGCAGTTCAAATTGGGATGGGGAGTCCATTTCATAGTTTGGGAGCCAGGACCTACCTATGTGCCTCCGGGTCATCTCCACGGTGGCGTTGCGGTTGACGTTGGACAGCAGGCCAAGGCAGAATCGCTCCGAGTTGGAGGGGTCTGTGAAGCCGTCCACCGTCAGTGAGGGCTGTGAGGCGTGGAAGGTCTCTCCAACACGCTGGTTCAGCTCATAATAGGCTATTGAGCACCAGAAGGCTGGCTCAGAGTAGGTCACCGGCTGTAGGTCTGAAACAGCAATTTTACGTTATAAATTGGATTAAACTCCCCCACCCCATTGCATATCATTTTATTTGTGCACTATTAATCATAGCGATAATACCGACTAGAATTTACATTACACTCACAGTAAATCAACATCAAATTACTATTAATCGAAAGACTGAGTCATAATTACGTACATATTAATTTAGAACATCATATATACACATAATTTAGAAAAAAATATATATATACAGTATCTTGACTATCATGCAAAATAGGTGGGATTGGCTATAGAGAGAGGAAGCAGAGCTGGAGGTAACAACAATCACAATGTGGACATAGGTTCTCTCTTAGGAATAACAAGGACTCTTCCCTTCTTATTCCCCTTGAGACAACCTCCATCAGAAACAAGTACATCAGAGACATATGTTAGAGAGACCAGAATGAGATAGTTTGGACATGTACAGGAGTGAAGAGGGATAGTGGGTATATTGTTGGAGTATGTTGAGGTTGGAACTGCCATGGCCTAGAGGAGGATCAAAAGATTTATGGATGTTGTGAAAGAGGACATGAAGTTAGTTGTTGTGAAGGAAGAGGAGGCATACTCCTGAAGGGACCAACCAACATTAAAAAAAGAAGCTCAGCTCCATCATAATCTAACTGTGCATAGCTTACCCATGCTGTGATTAACTGGGGACAAGGTGCTGGGGGACAGCTCTGCTGGAGAACCTGACAGGGACCGGATACAGGAAGTTAGCATTTAAGATGATTTATAGAAGCTGCTTTACTTTTGACTTGGAGAGAAAGAGTCTGAACGGCAATGGAAATAACAGAAACCCACAGGGGGTGTCTAGTCTAGGGTACCTGTGTCCATACTTTGATTCATCTGTTGATCGCTTGCCTCCCCATCCTCACTGATGTAGCCTGGGGGCGGGGTTTCTAGAGGACAAACACCACAGCATAGTCACTGTGCCATCGTTGTAAGATGTTTTTGAACCCATTGCTATTAGCATAGCAAAAAACAAACAAACATATTTCCTTGCAAATTGAACTAACCTGGTATGTAGTTGTTAGGAGGTTCAATTCCTGCAGGAAAGTTTGTGTTCTCGGGTATGGAATGAGTGTAGTCGTCAAGCGGTGGTAGCTCTGTCAGAACTTCTGAGTGTCTTGGCACAAGAACGGGAGGCAGCACTGCAGATTTAACATGGAGAGCAGTTGAAATTACATTTTAAGCAGTTATGGAACACATCGAGAGTGACATACAGTAAGCTCAGTAGAACAAGCTTGAGTTACTAAATGACCAATATTACGAACCATCAACAGTAAGGTCAAGGCGAATAACCACCACACTAATGTACAGCAAATGTTTACACCTCTCCGTGTCTCAACAGTCATTACTAATGCGAGCCCCAAGCCTCAGACAACTTTCCAATGTCAGAATTTGCTAGATTTGTTTAACTCATTTTCATCATCTTGATAGTTATTGTAAGGTGGTATTGAAGCTAATTCCAAAGAGTAATAGGAGAATGTCTAACTTAACTAACATTAATTTTCTCATCTCGACTTCAAGGTTCTGAACAAATCAAGCATGATTAATCTCATTCAGGTCTTTAGTTGTGGTTCATGTGAGGTTCACCAACGTGTCATGGGCACTGTCAACATCCAAATGGTGCACACTCTCTAGCACTACATAAAAGCAATCAAGCTTTATATTTGCTGTATAAACAGACAGCCTACTTGCCAAAAAGCAACATTGTTGCGCTTCTGATACACAGCAAAATTTGGGGTTTAAATTAACAATGAAAGAATGCTTCCCCATCCACATTTACACCCTCAGAGCCCAATTAAGAGTATGTGTACATTATTAGAGTAATTACATACACACTAGAATCATTACCTTTCAAGTTGTGTGTGTAGATATGAGATGTGTAAGACCTTTTTGAAGTCTTCTAGTGGGTAATAGATGTTAGACATTAAACTTTAATGTGTTCTAGTGTATGGTAGATGTGAAAGACTGTTCAAAGTCTCCTATGCAGTAGGCATAATGTTTAGCAAAATGATGTGGTGACGTTTTATTCAGTGAACAAGTCATAAATAAGAGCACAACTTGGATGGAAAACGGCACAAAAAGTTGTCCTATAAAAAGAGAACCAAGTATCACAACAGCTTGCTTGTATTTAATTATGAGCAGATGAATGGATTCCACAGGACAAGGAGGTGTTCATGTGTAATGTGTACTGTGAGTAAGTGTGTACGTTTGTGTGTAAGTGCCTAAGTTTATGATTATGGTTGAAGTTGCTTTGAGAGCTCTCTCATGAGGGGGAGAGACAGAATGCTGCTTTTAAGTACCTATGAGGTCATATAGAGTAACAAAAACAGCTAACATTCAACAACTTAGGCCAATATGACAGGAGGTTCAAGACTTGTATCACAATCATTATAAGCAATCCAAGTGTATTACTGGTTGGTTTAAACAAGACGGTAAAATATGTTGGGGATGTGAGATGGATTGATAGAACCAATATGAATTATGACTAATCAGCCACTGAGGCTTTTTGAGGAGACGGGTAGAAAGCGTTTGTTTTGTTCTGAACCATCAATCATTTAGCTGGGAACCACCTTAAGGATCCTAACTGTCCTAACTAGGATAAAACAATCGGCAGTGCAAATGGCATCTAATCTGGTGACATCCGGTGACACCAGGGTCTATATTTCTCAATACAAGAGTAGAGAGATCTCTTCCAAGTCCAAGATGAATATTCAAATGCCTTTCATGATGACCTTTGCTGCACGTCCCCCCCTCTCCCTGTCCCTCTTTCTTCTTTTTCTCTCCATCTATATTCACTTGAAACTATCAATAAAAGGCAAAAACAAATCTTTAAACAGAAAAAACCCTGGCTTATAGGAAAACCACAAAAAGTCTATGGAAGCTCACCTGGGGTCTCCACCCTCTGATAGTGGTATGGATTGATGCACACCTCGTCCTTCTTGAGGTGGAAGGCGTATTCGCAGGCCTCAATGGCGCGTAGCTCATGGTGGCTGTGCAGGTCTGGCCATCGCCACAGGCGGCAGTAGATCACATGGGGAAGCCCCTTCCTGTGGGAGACCTGGAGGCGCCCGTCCAGGGATCTGATTGGATGTTAACCAGAAAAGTGTTGGCGAGAGATTTGGGAAGCAAACAGGGAGCGAAATGTTGGATAAGATGCATAAAGTGGCCAGATAAGTCGAATAGGCGGGGGTGACGAGAATGAGAAGCAAAATAAACATGTTCTCATTTTCACCCTCACCCAACACTGCAAAATGACAACTTTCCCACATCAAAGTTGTACGCAACACCATACAATAGGTTGAGGAGGATAGTCACCTGGTTTGGTCAGGGTAGCTGTATAGGCCTGAGGTATCCCACTGTTCTATCGTATTTGGAGTACTCAGTCCCCATATTTCAGAGCAATTGCTGTGCACAGAGAAAAACAACAAAAACAAAACAAAAAAACAAATGATAAACATGGGACATGGATCATTCAGAAGTATCAGTATGGGTAATGTGAACATTAAAAGGCCTCTTTTATTGGAGTCTCAGGAAGAAAAGACATCAAATTCCTTTTCGTCTGAGAAATGAATGGTGGGATACTTCAAATAAGAGAAGCCTTTTTGACAGAATTAAGGAAGGGAGGGAAAAAACATAAAATGGCATTCAGTAACACACAATGAGACTGTTGGTGAAACAAAGAACATTCTTAAACAATTATGACATTGTATTTAAATACAACTTTTACTGTACAGTCGGTGAACTTATCTGGAGACGTTCAAACAAACACTGAAGACACTCAAAGGGAGAAAAAAGGGAGCAACCTTGGAAAGAAACTACCTTTCCGTTTTATAGCATTCTCAAAACTTCACAAGAAAATGGTCGGAAAACAAAAAAAATGGAATGAAGACGAATGACGTAAGAGTTGCTTCTGAAGACCAGGACAATAGTAGACTACTACGGCTTAAGACTATATAATTTGCATTACCATTAACTCAAGTGGGATCTCAACTACCCTTCAAAACCACATTATCTTCAGTTCCTGACAGCACAGCATAACTATGCTTTTTGTTTTTAATACAACCGTACCTTTAAATGACAGCTGGTTATCTGCAAAGCTGCTATGGGAACTCAACAGTCACAAACATAGTTGCAATTCGCCAGAATTCACAGTTCCCACCATAACAAAATCAACAACTTATCCCTCCCTCTAATCTTGCGGAAATACTTTACTACTCGAGTGAGATCTGCAAGGGAAAAGCATTTCATTCACATCGAGCCGGCCATCATTTCGCTACAAAAACAGGAGAACTCTCAGGCGATAATGGCCAGGCGACTATCTATAGACATCCAAACAACCGACTTTGTGACGTGGTTGTTGGCAGCTCATCAGTGAAAAATGAGACCGTTAACACACCATGTTCCCAGAGAACACGAGTCTCGGGCATCAAGGCTGACTGGCTGATAACATCCTCGCTGACCCCTTGTAATGTCTGCCACCCATGAACTGTCAGCAATGTCATTTTTCAGTTTTTAATTTCCAAAGAATAAAGAAGGTCTTGTATATATATTCCTAATGGGGCACCAATCTTTCCCCTGGATCACATAAAACACATCTTGACTACATACAAGCCATAGAAGGAAACTAGGGTCTAGAAGTGCTCAGTCCATGCTTCTGAACGATGTCTCCAACAAGAACATTTCTGCATAAACATGTGACACACAGGTGAATTAAGTGCTAGACCAGCGTGGTGGCAGTTGTTTCCGAATATCTAACATGTGCAGCTCTCTCGCATAAAAACAAATGAGTTCTTGTCCTTAATTAATGCGACCACTCCATCGCCGTGGTGCGGCCTACTGTACCTGGGGATGGTGACACACTTGGTGTTGCAGTTCTGTGTGGTGATGGCCTTCTCCAGCTCGTCGAGCTGGCCCGTCTTCTTCAGCTTCTTCACCAGGCTCTTCACTGCCTTCTCGCACCATTTCTCCTCCTGGCCGTTCTGCTCGCCGCCACCTCCGCCCGCTCCACCCGGCCCGCTGGCAGACTTCTTCCAGCCCAGCAGCCTCTTTACCACTGGTGGAGTGAAGGGCAGGATGGAGGACATGTTGGTCGCGGGAGGGGTGGGGGTTAGCCGAGGGTCTCTCTTCCAGAGAACTCGGTCAGAAGAACACCACTCGCTCGCACACACACAGAAGCAGAGGGGACCTGGAGGAGGCACAGATTTGGGCCCTTGCTCTGGGGTGGCCCCACTCTACTGACCCAGGGAGTCACAGGTTGGAAGCCAGGGCAAGCAGTTTTAAAATGGAAAAACCTTTGGAGGAAAAAACATAAACATAGAAAAACACATTAAATTACAAACAAATTCACAGTTAATAGCACAGCAGTCATAACTAGACTGTTGCTGCTAAAGTTCAATATCACAACAATAAACAAATTACACAGACAATGATTGTAAAGGAAATGCCAATTCTGCGTTATAACAATAGTGTTGATTTTCCACAGAAACACTTAAAATTTCATAAGGCTATGGTTAACTAGAGCACGGGGCAGTTCAAAAAGCAGACTCTCCTGTCACCAAAATGTTTAAATAACATCTAGCTAAGATGGCAAACTTGTCAAATTGAACAAAACAACTGGGTGTGCCTGTGTGTGTTGTTGCATTCACAAATACATCAAATAGAACTGATCTGAGAAATATAGCTCATAGTGGAAATCAATCGAGATGATCCACAGGAGCATTTGACAGCTGAGCTAACTGTTACAGTAGCTAGCTTTACACAGTGTGTGTGTGTGTGTGTGTGTGTGTGTGTGTGTGTGTGTGTGTGTGTGTGTGTGTGTGTGTGTGTGTGTGTGTGTGTGTGTGTGTGTGTGCGCGCGCGTGTGTGTTGCAGGGCCGGCTAGGGCTTCAATAGACTTCGTCGAGCAGCGGTCTCGCGCAGCATCTAATTTAGCAGATCTACAAGCTCAAACCGCGCTGTGGCGAAGACGTGCTGTGAGCTTGTAGATCGGTCTGTTTTGTTGCGCGACACCCCGCGTCAACCAACGCATATCTCTGGCTGTAGGGGGGCCTTGCTCTGCTTTCACTTCACACAGGCAGCAGCAGGCGCTAGCAGCAGCAGCAGCTAACCGCTTACATGGGCAACACAGTTGCAGGATGAACGCCGAAATATGTCTGTTTTTAGAGGTTTTATTTCTACAATAAACTCACAACAATGTTTTTAAGCTATAGATCCATATGAGTATGCTTGCTGCGGGGGTTAGGTAAGGCCATGTAAACCTAATGGTAACGGAACACAGGCAGGCTAGCAGGCTGTTATCAGAAATCCTTTTGTTGTGATCCCAGAAAAAAAAAACTGCTTTGCGCAACAATCAACTCGGTGCTACTTGCGAGCTAACTAACGTTAGCTGGCAAAACAACAGTCAGCTTCACCCACTGTGTGCAGTCAGTGTGACAACGGGGACGGGGAAACAACACAGTCCCGTTATTTAAAACACCTTACAAAATCAGTCGTTCCGTTTCAGTACTGGCGACTTAAAGGTGCTTAAGTTTCCCCTAAAACAAAACACATATACACACACACCTCCTCTTTCTTAACGGGGGGGGGTGGGGGGCTGAGAGCCCCCCCTCCTCCTCAGAGTATTGACAGAGTTACGTAAACTCCGTTCGCTTCACGGGACCAGTCCAATATCGACTCGTTTACATAGACTTTACTAAAGAATGGACACATCAAATGAGGACAAGTCCTAGACCGGAAGGCAGAAATGCATTGGACGGGGCCAGTGGGGTTTCAACCTTTCTGATACCAGGGCCTACTATTTATTCAAAACTGAGCCACGGACAACCATTTGAGGACATTTTAGCCTCACGGATCCCAAAACTAAAGATTTCTTTTGTCCCCAATTCCAGGATAGATTTTGGAAACAAAACAACAACAGTCAAACATACAGATCAAAATCATGAAATCACCCCTGCGGGTCCATTTGGTTTCACCATCTGGTTAACCAACTCCCCATCATTTAGCTGGGGACCACCTGGAACCCCCGTCAAAGACCACTGGGGGTCCAGGCAACAGCCCAGTGTTAATGATCTTAACCTAAGTTTATAATTTTTTTGTAGCAATATCACAACAAACATTACGGGGATGTTTGTTGTTAATGTACTAAATACTATAAAAACGGTTGGCACGTTGCACACCTGCATACATGGCACTTATTATGCGGCCCTTCTTCAAACAATGTTTCAAAACTCCAGTTTGTCCCTCTTTCGCGGTTGCATGAACATTCAGTCCCTGACCCCTCAATGTCGCAAATCTGCTATTAGATGGCTCTGCTCGTCGCTAGCCGCTAGCTAGCCTAGCTCTGCTAACACACAAAACAACACGCACCACCAAAGTCGTGAAAACAACCAAACAGCATTGCAATAGTTACCCCCAATTATTAGCCTTTCCGAATTCCACTGTTCGCAGGGAAAAGACGTGCAACGCAGCTCAACAGACGACGACGCCTCTCTGGGCATGAAAACAACGTGAACGGGTTTTCTATGTATGGCAGCAGGAATTATTTTGACAAGGAGGCTTGTTGGGCTTTTCTTCTGAAGCTGCTACTGTTGCTAGTTAGTTAGCCTCGGCGTTAGGTACAGTGTTGCCACATTGTGTGAAAGAAACAAGCAACCAGGTCCATTAGAAACAAGCCCCAAAGAATCCTGACTATGGGCTACTTGAAAACAGCAAGCCCACAACGAGCGATTCTATTCATCTGAATCAAATTAACAATTTGTAGATTCATAGTACAATTCAAGCAATGAAAACTGAATGGACTTGTTTACAATGGCAGCCAGTCACCTTGTTGAGGTGTCTGCAGATCCACTATTTTTCCTTTTATTATTATTATTATCTTAAATGTTATAAAATGTGCAATGTTATTTGAAAGGTTTTAACAACAACACAAATCTTGTTCCTTGCATAAAACCTGTTTAAATGTTTAAACTTTGACATGGTAAATGGCGCATTTATCCAAGGTGGTTTACATAGTGCACTCCATTCACCGATTGCAGCAGAAACCATGCAAGCTACAAACAAACCAGCACATCAGGAGTAATTTGGGGTTTAGTGTCCTGCTCAAGGACACTTTGACATGGAGAAAGTGGAGACGGGATTCTAACCGCAGACCCATGGATCATTGGACAACCTTGTGATCCACAAAGTCACCCCCAGTAGGTCAAATACATTAAGATTTCCATGCCATGCAGATGTGTGAGTACTGAGAATCACTGGTTTAAAGGTAGGGTAAGTGATTTGAAATTCATTGCGTAGTACCAGCCTGGTGCACTAGGGGCGCCCAAGAGTAGCTACAATATGTGAACCTGCTGCTCGATCCTGATTGGAGGAGAATTCACCCTCCACCTGGGGAATTTTTATTAGCCCCTCTGCTAACGTGGGGGAGGGGGAAACTCCATATATGGTCTGCACACCTTATAATAGAGCATTTTAACAGAAAAAAAATGTTTTTGGGTGACATCTGACAAAAATGAAATCACTTCCCCTACAAGCCCAAATAGTCGTCTAAACTAGAAACAAGGCTCTCAAAAACACAAAACAAGCCCAAAGTCGCTTATAATAAGCGGACATGGCAACACTAGTTAGGTAGACCCGAAGGAACCAAAGCGCTCACATTGACATGCTGGCCGACATCAAGGATGCGAGTCCCGCCTTACTCGAAAAACGATTTGACAACCCAGAAACAGAACTACGAAGAGGGACGCACAGGATTGGTTGGTTTGCGTGGCAAGCATCTAATGTTTATTTGACAGCATGGGTTTTTGTATCAATCTGTCATCGTCAAAGGGGAATAAAGCATACATCAATAGCCTACTGTTTTCTATAATTAATGGATTATTTAACGCTTTCTATTTGTGTCAATAATGCAAATTGCATTGATACAGACTAAAAATGTTCAAATCAAATCCTTGTTTTCTCATTTACTCTCAATTTTCAATTCTCTCTTTCAGAACTTACATATTCGCCCGTTGACATAGGACGCACTCTGTCATAACAACACAGACTGATGGATACCTGTCAGGTGTTAATTGCCCTCCACCCAAACCATGAATCCAATTAGGGTATTGGTCTCACCTGTGCCAGTATAAATGCTTCTGGTCAGTACCTGATAATGTTTGGTCGATTTTGTTTTTATTCACCTGCAGCCATGGTTGTATGGCTGCTACTTTGTGTTGTGGCATTCTCACTAGGGCCCCTGCAAGGTGAGCCAGGTACTACTTTCACCCAATGTAATCAGCATTGTAGTCATTGTTCTGAATTAAAGGGAAATTACACCAATTTAAGATTTTTTTCCAGAGCACTTCCATTTGTAGGCTACACTACAATCTCAGAAAAAAGGGGTCCTAAAAATCCAAAAATCATTAGCATGGTGAAACACAACATGATGTCATCAAGTTGTGTTTCACCATGTTAATTTCACCATGATTTTTTTAGACTTCCATTTCTAGGAAACGCAGAATGGGGGGACTTTTTTTTTATCAAGTCCACACAACATCTCTAAGGTATATGGTACAGGGTAAAATGTTGAAAATGTGTGAAATTCCCTTTAGAGTTCCACCTGGAGATAAGTCACCTTTTCTGTTGGAACTTCGCACAATTACAATCATTATACCCCACAGTATGGGGGTACCCACCAGTGAGAAGTTGCTGCATGTGGCTCTCCTATTCCTAATGGTGCTTGTGCATCGCATTTTTGTTTCAGCTGGACGGCCTCCAGTGAGGTGCCGCCTGGGGTTTATTCAGTGCAAAGACGGCTCATGCGTCCCCTACAACCATGTGTGTGACGGAGAAAGTGACTGCAGTGATGGATCTGACGAGGAGGATTGTGCAGAGATATGTACTGCAGGTACTTATTATGTCTCATTGATGTGTACAGTTGTTCAAGACCTGGGTGTGTCTCCATCCTGTGACCCAACAAAAGCCCTTTCTACAATTTGGGATAATGTTTGCACCATTGCCGGTAATTCCATGTTGCAAAGAGCTGTGATTACTTTAATTTGTGCCAAAAAAAAAATCCAAGAAGAGTTTCAGTGTGTAAATATTTTGGAATGTATATTAATTGATTGACACTTAGAGCCATCCCATGCAAATGGATCTGCAAAATACTGATCTATTGCATGGTTAAATTCACTGATTGATGATTGCTTGGAATACTGTTAGAGCCTGCTAGGCTACAAACAAATTATACATGCAAGGGAAACACTTGCATGTGTAATTTGCAATAAACCGGGTGTCCTGGTTACCCAGAGCTATTAAAACATAGAATTCTACATAAAGAAACTGCCTATAACACAGAATTTATAATTTTTGAATACTACCTTAATTGTTTGGTCAAAACTACGGCAGATAATAGTCAACATACCAAAAGGTTTCCAAGAGGGGTTCCAATGTGACAAATAAGTTGAAGCATGTCCGAAATGTCAACCTATAACCCCCATCTGTCGTTGTCCAGGAGGAAGCACCCTGGCTGTATAGTGCTGATGTATGTCTTTTTTTTTTCTTTCTTTCTTTTTTACCAAGAGGAAATGACACGTGTTCCCTTCCTAATGCCAACCACACAGACCTGTGGTTGGTTGAACTTTTGACTTTTTCTTTTTCTTTTTTTTTTTTTTTGTTGTAAACGTATGAGCTGGAAGATGTTTTTCTCTGCCTCTTGTATGTTTACCAAATTCTGAACACAGTGAAACCTTTTTAGGCTATTTTGGAAAATGTCATGAAGAAACAAAAACAAAACATGAAAAGTAAAAAAATCTACATTTCTCCATCCAAAAAGGCCAGTTCCAATGTGCCCATAAGAAGAAGTGTATTGACCAGAAGCAGGTGTGCGACGGTCAGTTCCAGTGTCAGGACTACTCTGATGAGCTAAACTGTAAGAATCGCCCAGAGGATTGTATTCACCAGTGTGAAAACAACCAACGCTGTCTCTCTCACAAGCTCCTCTGTGATGGGGAGAACGACTGTGAGGACGGCAGTGACGAGGCAAACTGTGGTGGGTTTTAATAATCTGTTGATTGTTAGTTATATTGTGGTAGTGGTTCACCTCGAAAATTATATAAATGATACATTTATATAGTAGTTTCGTAATTCGCCCACAAATTTCATACACCCTATGTTAGATGAAACCATGACACTGCAAATCGGGAGAAATTAGGTTTTCAGATTCTTGCTCGAGGACACTTCACTATCAACTGTGGGGGAGTCTGGGATCGAACTAGGAACCTTGCGGTTTCGCATCCGGCCACTCTACCCCTGAGGCACTCGCACATTCCTAACCCATTTGTTTTGATCATCTGTCAATGGTAGACTCGGTAGGAGACTATCATCAGTTTGTAATGGAGAAAACAGTTGGAGATACCAGTTTGCATACATTTATATCATAGATAAATTCCCCTCTTTCCGTAGTGAGTAAGTAATATTTGTTACCGAAAGACAATTTCAAGATGATTGGCTCATTAGACGCAGTTATTATTACTTTCACTGGCATAAGCTTCTAGATCCTACAAATGTGTCTTCAACTCTGACAACGGTGCTTCTGCCCTTCTTGCTCATCAGTTATTATTTAATATCACCCCCACTGTAAAAATGACACTGGCATCAAATTCTTTATATGAATAACACAGTCCCTCTCACTTCTCCATGGCTCTTAAAGAAGAGGAGAAGAAAGATGACGCCATCACCGCAGGACCTTCCCCTTTCACTTCCCATTCCAGTCGATCCAAAATACCGGTGGCTTCCATCAGTTGTAAACTTGGCTACAAACCCTGCACGGACCTGACTGACTGTGTCAATTACAGACACGTGTGTGACGGAGAAGCAGACTGTAAAGATGGTTCCGATGAGGAAGGGTGTCCAACATCATGTGAAACTGGTAAATGGTGATGGCACAGGGACCGGTCATTTCTCCTGATGGTTCATAACGGAAAAATAATAGACCCGCACACTCATCTGATCAATATAACTTATTGGCAATGTT
Source organism: Benthosema pterotum (assembly GCA_039105355.1). Taxonomy (NCBI): domain Eukaryota; kingdom Metazoa; phylum Chordata; class Actinopteri; order Myctophiformes; family Myctophidae; genus Benthosema; species Benthosema pterotum. Next base: position 9,321,568 of record CM076972.1, read on the forward strand.
TTGAGCCAATCTTCATCAGGTCAAAGTTGACCAGATGACCAGACTTTATAAAGTGGCATAAAAGTGCAACCCACAAAATTGGCTCATAAACAGACCAAATGTTGGGCTATGGGCCCAGAGTAGTGTACAGACAGTGTTACTGTGGTCAATGTGACTTTACTGTCCTCTAGTGAATCAGAAGGATCACCGCAATTGCTTCATTCTCAAAAAAGTGTATTGAAGGCCTTTTATTCTCCTAAGACGGTGTGTGATTCTCAGGCCAGTTCCAGTGTGCTCACGGGAAGGCATGCATCGACAAGAGCCAGGTGTGTGACGGTGTTTCACAGTGCCAGGACCTCTCTGATGAGCGGAACTGTACGAAACGCTTGGAGGGCTGTTCTCATCCCTGCGACGAAGGCAGTCGATGCCTGTCCGACAGCCTTATCTGTGACGGAGAACCAGACTGTAGAGATGGCAGTGACGAGGCCAACTGTGGTAAGTTGTCTAGAGGAGCACGTTTCCTATGCTTTGGAGTATTTGGAACCCACCTTTTAGCTAGTTCATGATATTGATGCTTATAATGACTCCTGTGAAGATGCACCTGCCTTCACCATATCGGACAAGGGCTGTGGTGCGAATTATTTCAAGTGCTCCAGTGGCCAGTGTGTGTCGGCCAGCCTGCACTGTGATGGCCATCCGGACTGCAAGGACCATTCTGATGAGGAGGACTGCGTCAAGCTGCCTGTCTGCAACAGCAAACGTCGCTGTCCCATGAGCAACGAGTGTCAAATAGATGAATGGATTTGTGACGGAGACCTAGACTGCAAAGACGGCTCTGATGAAAAGGTACGGTTAGGAGTCGGAAAAACATTTTCACTGGTTGGTAACAATTTGCTACATCAGAGTACACATAAACCTGTTTCACAATTCACTCAAAGCATTTCAGAGATTAGGGATGCCCATTTGTCCATATGGATTCAGACATGATCACCCGCCGGCCACAGTTTTCATACAAACATACAAAAATGTGCTGTAATTAATTGTTCATACCTTTTTGTATTAGTATTGTATCAGTGTTCATATTTTAGTTTGATTTTTCGACAGAGGAAACACAAATGTGGCCATTCTGGAAGAACTATTCCAAGCCGGCAAAGAATTGAACATGAAATGCCATTCATATACTTTAGTTTTCATTGGATAATCTACTATATAATGGATTACTCCTCCTTAGGACTGTCCAGTGACTACAGTGACTTGCGGGGACTTCCAACAGTCCTGCGCGTCCAAGACAAAGTGTATTCCAAAAGCCTGGAAATGCGACGGCATGCAAGACTGTGACGACGGCAGCGACGAGACCCAGTGTGAGTCAGGCTGTACATTACGGAATGAAAATCAGGAAAACATGATTTGACAAATGAAGAAGAAAACAAAAAACCCCAAGCAGTTTAGCCCAAAATTATTAGTTCAGACTCGTCTGGCAGCTGGGGGGGGGCGAGGGGGACGGTACACTCTCATATATGTACCGTATGGCCAGCCAGACCTCATTAAACCCTATTCTACTCACGCCCTACACAAAAGTGTAAATTTCTGCATCAATAAAAAAAATGTTTTAAAAAGACACCACCACTGCCACCACCTGTTCCTGACATTCCAGATTTTGATCTGACCGCATCCAACCCTGTTACTCAAAACACGCTCCATGTATGGCCATTGCAGATGCCCCATGCCAAAGCGCCAGCAATCTACCAGCATTCTGCCACCATCCAAGCAAAAGCGTACAAACACTTCTCGCCCTCAGGGCGTCTTACTGTAACTATGGCTTTGACCCTGTGCAGGTGGAATGGCAGCATGCAGTCCTTCCCAGTTCCAGTGCAGCAGTCTGGAGTGTTTGGATGTGGCCCTGATGTGCGATGCTGAGAACAACTGTGCTGATGGCTCTGATGAGGGAGGGGACTGTGCGATCACATGTCGGGACCAGGACACTGGCCGTTGTTCCCAGACCTGCTTTAGTACCCCACAAGGCCCGGTGAGAATGAAGAATCAGAATAACTACTGTAGGTCTGTCTCAGTGTGTATACAGTGGTTCCTACAATCCTACATGATTAAATTGTGTCATGCAGAGATGTGGATCTAAAGCTGGCTTCATATACAGTTTGATCTGCGCTATGTAGAGATGTGCATGCCAAGCTGGCTTCATATTCATGCTTGATCTGTGTTATGCAGAGGTGTGGTTGTAAAGCTGGCTTCAGGCTCCTGGAGGACGGACTGACCTGCATTGACATTGACGAGTGTGAACAACGGAGCCCAGGAATGTGCAGTCACATGTGCATCAACACACCAGGTTCATACCAGTGTCAGTGCCACCCGGGCTATGTCATGGAGAAGGACGGACATCACTGCAAAATTACAGGTAAAATTTATGGGGAAAATGTTTTATCATGATTGGCTGTAATATTTTTTTTCTCTTTACACTATTTTTTAATCCATTTTTCACCCGATACAATTGCCCAATGTGTAGTCAAATTGCACAGCCAATCCAAACAGAAGACGGATATCTTGCTCAACACACAGGATACAAACATGCATTTTTCATTTTAGTCAACATTCCAGAATACCTTGGAGGAATATTGTTCTGTGAGAAAGTAATTTGTTTGTGTGTTCAACTCCTGGCGCACCAAGTGGCTAAACATGAGGACACTGGTTTTATACCCTCTGGATTGTTTGTCTTTTTTTTTTTTTGAGGAAGACACAAATCTCCAATTATTGTAAACTTTATTTACAGGCTCAAGGCCCACATTTTAAAAACAGTACAACACATAATAAAAGTAGAAAGAAGTAGAAAGGGGGGAAAAAAAATTGTTGTATCGCGAGTAGCTTTGGAAATGTGTTCATTTTCTCTTGCTAATAAAGTTCCATTAAATTGCCTGCGTTTTGGGAGAAGCACCAGGCTTAAACCTGCCCAGCTGACTACAACTTGGGTCTGTTCATCCTATCCTCTCCAGGTGAACCTTTCTTGCTGTCCTCGGTCCAGAAAGGCCTCTTCCTCTATGGATTACACAGCGGCAGTCTGAATGTGCTCCAATCCACTGCGAAGAACATCATAGTCTCTGTGGACTATGACTGGAGGGAGCAGAAGGCCTTCTGGGGCAGTATGACCTCGGAGGGTATCGGGTGGTCCTCGTTAGACCACAAGACCAAGGGCATGCTCATCAGAGGTTTGTGCAACAGTTGTGCTGCATTGATAGTCGGGACTTAAACTGACTTTTTATCCTCCCTTTAGAAATGATTGAGATATATTACACATGGTTGGGAATGGAATATTACATGTCCTAAACATGCATAAAGTGAAACCGTCCCCCACAAGTTCAATGTCCCCTAACCTTTAACGCAATATGCTCCAAGGACTCCTGCCGTAATGTGTCTTATGAACTGACTGCTTCTACAGTATTGTTTCATAAGTGGTGCTTTAGGGTTAGTTATTAGTATAGCACTTTAGCATTCTTTTAAACAAGTACTTCAAATCACTGTATATATAGAATTGTTCATTTATGCGTTGGTAGAATGACAAAGACTATACAATTGTTCATTTATGCATTGGTTGAATGACAAAGACCATCTCTAACAGTATCCTGTGCAGCCATTTGCACAGGTACATTATTGTTGAAAGCCTCATAGTGTGTCCAGTAAATGCTTTTTGTTCCAGTAGCTGTTGGCGTTCTGTTGTCATGGCAGTGTCTTGAAACCCACTTTGCTCTTCTTGAGCAATTCCAAATAGGTGTCAGGGCTGATTCCGTCGCTGTGGATTGGCTGGGCAGAAACGTGTACTGGATTGACGGAGTCCGCAGTGAGATTCTGGCCGTTAGACTGACCACAGCCACAAACGCAGCTCTGCAGCAGTACTGCGTTATCCTGGACAAAGACCTGGAGCAGCCTCACTCACTGGCCCTGCTGCCACAGAAGGGGTTGGTATAATATGGTGCTAGTTAGAATTTCTGCTTGATATTTGGAAGAGAGCACATGCTCTGGCAGTGCAATATAAATTTGTTCTGTGTGAGGAGCTATTTGGAATATGCTTTTGTTTCGGTCCTATATAGGTTGATGTTCTGGACAGAGATTGGTAATGATGTGAAGATTGAGCGTGCAGGGATGGATGGATCAGAGAGACGGGCAGTGGTGACCACAAGCCTTGGCTGGCCATGTGGTGTGGCTGTCGACTCCCTGTCGAATCGGATCTACTGGACCGATGAGAGGCTTGGGTCAATAGGATCAGCTACAATGGATGGAGAGGACATCCAGGTACAAGCAAATCTGTTGTTCTGACCTACAAGCCCACAGTGCAACAATGCATTGTGGGTTTATAGTTAATTGTATGATGTGGTATATTGTATATCATAATTGATCTCTATTGATATCTTATGCTGCTCAGTGCTGAAAAATGAAAAGAAATAAACCATTGTACATACAATGCATGTTATCCAACTTTCCTACTCATCCACAGATCCTACAGATGAAGGAGATAACAAAGCCATTTTCTGTGGCGGTCTTCAATGATCAGCTCTACTGGTCAGATGCCAAGAGGAGGACTGTGCAGGCCACCCACAAGATCACAGGCAAAAACCATCAGATCCTCTTCAAAAGACCCAGACAGCCTTTTGGCATCAAGGCAAGAGGAATATTGACAATTAACTTTAATAACCTTTATTGACAATTAACTATTTTGGACCATATAATGAAGTACAATTATTTATAATGTGAGGGGATTGAATGGGATTTTTGTTTTCATCTGGTCATTTTTAACTTTGCCCAGTAAAATACAAATTTACTGACACTGACATTTTTTCTAAATTTAATGAATTCCATCAATTAAAAAATGAATATATTTAGGTGGTGAACATGGCTGATCTACAAGCTTGCAAGTATTGTAAGCTTGTGGACCTGGCATTTTCACTTATTTGGGTCCTGCCAACCTGCACACGGGTACTCTAATAATTCCACCTGTTTGGTCTCAGGTCATCCACCCATTACTCCAGAGAAGTCCAGAGAACCCATGTGTGAACATGCATTGCTCTCACCTCTGCGTTCTAAGACCAGGCATCCAGGCTGTGTGCAGGTGTCCCTCTGGGCTCCTGTTGGCTGAAGATGCACGCACATGCTCCGACATGCCGGTCGACTCTGCATTTGTGCTGCTGCTCTCTCCAGCCATCCTCACACGGGTACAGTAGTGTTGCATATATAAAAATAATAATAAAAAACATTACACACAGACAAACCCTAAGAAAATGTTCCTTGTGTCCCAAAAAATATTAAAATATGCACTGGTTGCAAAAGCGGTGAACTGGCCCTTTAACAAGCACAGCAAACAATGGACTTTCTCTCAATTTGTAAAGCATTGTCTTCACAGATTGACCTGCGGGGCCTGCACTCAGGGGGAGTAGAGCTGGACGGTTGGCCACATCGTCTAGCCATGCAGTTGCCCGATGTCAAACAGGCGGCCATTTTTGACTACAGCATGCGTGACCAAACCCTGATCGTGACGGACCATGGCACAACCTCGCTCGGCATCTTCAAGCTCAAAATGAGCATGCTGACTCCCCATGGCCAGCTGCTCAAACTCCTGGCAGACACGCTCACGGCCATGGCCCTGGACTGGACAACTGGCAACGTCTACTGGAGTAGCAAGAAGCAGCCTCGGTTGCACGTTACATCTGCTACCGGCGCACACACGGCCATCCTCATCAAGGACGCTGTTGGCAGTCTTGAGTCGACCGCCTTGCATCCACAGAGTGGGTGGATTTGTTTCGTTAACAAGAAGGCTGTGCACATCCAGGGCTCCCCTTCTGCAACGGTAGAGTGCGCCCACATGGATGGTGCTGAGCGACGTGTGGTGTGGCGGAATGCCGTCTCACCCACCTCCCTGGTTTTCTCCAATGAAGGAGAACAGATCTACTGGGCTGATGACGGTAAAGGAGTCTCTTTATTTGGGTGACGTCAGAGACGTGCAAGGAGAGTTGTGTCAATTCTGTTCACTTCATCGGGCCAGTCCATTTGCAAAGTTTACAGAGTGCACCGGAGTCTGAGAGTTTGTCACTAATTGAGTTTACAAGCATGTGATCTGTGCTGCTTTTGGCCCATCATTGGAATTCTCAAATAGAAGGCTCTGGATGAGGGGTGGAGAAGTTGTCTTGTTGTCATTGAAATTTCCTTTTTTCTCAGGCCGTGGTGTTATTGGTTCTGTCAAAGTTGATGGCATTGTTGATGGTGACGGATACAAAGAGTTCAAGGCTGGTGATGGCCTGGCTGCCTTGGCTGTAAATGATGACATGCTGCTTTGGGTGACCAGTGGCGGTAAGGACATTATACTGTATCCATAGGAGTTGAATTCTTAGAACCATCATAACATGCTAGTGGCCCTCAATAATACTATGGATTTCAGAACATTTTCCTTTACCACAACAGTATCATGTGGTCATTCTACCCTTGTAGGTCTGTCCTAAAACCTTAACACAAATCCTTAAACATCCATAATGCATTTCCTTTCAGAGAAGACTAGGCTCTGGTTCAGAGATGAACTGCAGCAGAAGAACAAAATGTGGTTTGAGGTCGATGGCACAGCTGTGGTCAGCTTGAAGGCTTACAGCAAGGCTTCCCAAACAGGTATGCAAGGAGTCTGTCCACATGCAATACCACTTAAAAAAGTTTGTAGCATCAATGATTCTTCACTTTCGGATGTGGATCTTTAGAAGGTAATTCGGATATCTGAAATATGGACAATGGTACAAATGTGCATTCAAATACTCTTGTGGTTGCATGCAAAAAACACCATGCCAGCAATTGATTGTCCTGAAGACGAAAGCAAAAATTCACGGATGTCCTGTTAATGTCTCACTATGCAGGTTCTAATCAATGTTTGATAAACAATGGCAACTGCCACCATCTGTGCCTGGCCAACCCAGGAGGTCGGACATGCCAGTGTGCCCATGACCACATCTCTATGAATGGCACGCACTGCGCCCCACAACGGAGTTGCCCGGCTGGCAGCAGACCGTGTCTGGACGGCACCTCATGTCATCCTGCCGAACGGTTCTGTAACGGCCATGTGGATTGTCCAGACCACTCGGATGAGAACTGTAAGTTATTGGGTACTCTTTACATATTAGGTGTTTTTATATAGATAGAATGGCTGGCTAAAAGCTGAAAATTATAAAACTATATACAGTACATTATGTACATGCATATTAAAGAGGGAGTACCATGATTTTTGTATTTTCTATTTCATACATGTTTCATACATACAAGAGGTACTTAATTAGACCCCTTGGTGTGTCTTTTCTTATGTACAGTGATGTCTTCCCTTTGTATAGGGTTTCTTCCTGGGGGCTGAACCTTTACAGTAAAACATGCCATTGAAAAATGTGTATATATATATATAGTGGCAGCCCCACATCAGCTCCTCCCCAACTCCCCCCTTATCATACAACTAAAACTATGGGTGTGGCTTCAGTTCAGGTGAATCTCTACCCATCACCACCCACCAGGCTTACTCTATGAACTGGTGTTGGTGCCCACATAAAAATATATATTTTTATTATCTTCCTCCTAATATTGAAATAATGCCAATCATGTTTAGGGTTGAAAAAATCATGGCACTGATCTTTAAAATGAGATGTATTATATTGCACGTTCTTAATGAAAGCGGCGATGTCCCCTTGTCTCTCCAGGTGTCCACCAGAAACGGGGGCTAGTAGCCATGGATGCTGCGTCCCCCAACGAGCCTCGGAACTCATCCCCTCCGTCTCCGTCCGAACCCCCCGTCCTTCAGGCCCCCCTCACCACTGCCAACTCCACTGTGAACACCAGCTTCAAGACCGGGCCACTGGGAGCCCAGGCCTGCAGCCAGAGTCGCTGTAACGGCCGAGGGCGCTGCGTGGAGAGCGACGTCGGAGACACTAGCTGCGCGTGTTCTCTGGGCTATGTTGGAGACTTCTGCCAGGACCACCTGCTGAAGACCATGCAACTCCCCATCATCTATGGAGCGGCAGGTCTGGTCACCGTGTTGGTGGCCGTCGCTGTCGTGTGTGCCATTTTTAAGGGGAAGAACGGCAACATAAGGTTTTTGCTTTTTGTATTTATTGAAAACCGTCTTATTCTGTTGACTAGAAGCAAATCCATATAGCTGCAAGGAACTATAAGACTAGGTCAAACGAGGTCAAACGCAATATATACATGTAGCTATATAAACACTAGTGAAAATTAGTTGACAAGTAGGATTTAGGGTTATGAGTTAGGATTTTATTTAGTTTACACAAGGGGAAAACATAACTTGCACAAGGGGAAAACATAACTTACCCCGGAATGTGTCCCCCCACAATGTAACCCATTGTCTAAGATGCCATAGAAACTTCATGCTACTTTTCCCAGGAGAGCTAACCCCGTGGTGAAGGAAACCAGTATGACCGACCTTGAAAATAAAGCTGAGGCTGGGCTAACCACACGACATGCTCATACCAGTGAAACAGACAAAGCAGAGGTAAGTCTGATATGCATTGTTGTTGGTGTGCACACATTTGCTATTTTGGGGTGTGGCACCCAATTAAGCAGCAGGCTATCCTTTCCACAAACTATTATAGCTTATGCCACCCAGAAATGCTGTTTTATTGTTCCTCTGGGATGACTGTCTAGCCGTTTCTTCTCCTTTTGCAGGAAGCTGTGTCTTCTGTGGACTAAGGCAAATTGATGTCCTACATGTTTGCATTAAATAAAACATGTTAAATTTTGTTATGGTTGTCTGTGACATTATTTTCTGTGTGATGCACCCAGCAATTAGACCACCTCGAGGTTGAGTTGAATTCAGTTGAGTATACCACACATTACTGAATGCTTTGCTTTCTCAATCATGCAATGATGTTAGTTTTGGTCTACTACTGAAAATTACTTTTTGTGGCATGGAGCTTTATGGCAAAGTGAGTCATTGTATTATTTTGTCAGAGCATTCCCCTCATATTGACAAATCATAGGATCATTTTCTAATGGTCTTCATTGGTGTACCATTGTCTGGATTCTAGGGGAGATCTGAATCAATCACTGCTTAATCACTGCTGATGTGTACCATTTAGGATAAACCTGCTTTCTAACTTGATTGTGACACCATGGATTGCATTTTTATAGTGCTTTTCTATGCACTACGTGAAGTGGGGAAAAGTCAACGCCAGCGTTCTCACTTCGCACATTCACACACCAGTGGTGGGCCACCACTGGTGGCAACCACCCGCAAGGTGGGGTTCAGTATCTTGCCCAAGGACACTTCGACATGTAGACAGGAGGAGCCAGGATTCGAACCACCAACCCTTGGGATCATTAGTCGACCTGCTCTACCTCCTGAGCCACAGCCGCCCTAATCATAGGTCTTTATCCAGGGACATTTTTCCTGTGGCATTATAGTTTGTTCTTTTTGCCTTAGTTGGTGGTAGAGAGTGAAGAGAATGATGGAAACTATGAAAAAGTACCCTTCTGGGCACAGGTCTAGGAGAATGTGTGGTTTGCCAAAATGTTTAGGATGCTACTCCGGGAAACTTTAGAAGGCAATCAGGATGGATTATGAGAGATAAATCCAGTCTTGATCACTTGAGATTCATGTGTACAGATTTGCATAAAATGTGGATTAAAATCCGAATGAGTATTTTAAAATGTCACATACTATCTGCCTAGGTGGTGCTATAAAGAGCAGAGGTAGCCTGAAAAGGTGTACTCTGTTTTGCACAAATTTAACAATACACTCTGGTGCAGCAGTTCAACTGTGGCATACAGGGGGAGTGTGCTGTGTGTGTTGCTGCAAACAACCAAACTGTGCCAGAGATTACCTGGTCACAGATGTGTGGAGTGCATAACATACAGTCTCCATGCATTCGGCCTGGTGGAGACGAGACTCTGGGAATGACATGCAGCAAAGGACCACTAAGTTCGGGAATTGAACTCTGACTCTCGGGCATCAGAACCTATAGCACGTGGTAAATGCCTTATCTGAATGGCAACTTGAATAGACTAGTTTGATCACATGAAGCATTCCTGAGGTGAGTTGGGTGCGTCCCAACTCACCTCAATATAATAGGTCCCAGATTTAATTACCATGTTTATTTCAGCCTAGGACCAGATCTTCACTGCCTTTTAATCAAACAAATCTCTCTGATAGAAGCAGCTGTTCATCTGTACCCTCGCAGTGAGTAATGAGTTTGATGGTCTTCTGCTATAGGGTATGTTTACTTCTACCTCAACAGGTTTTGTATTGAAACCTTGTACCTGCAATGCAGCTACATTTAAAATATGTTGACAGCAATTGGATACTTTTACATTAGATACTTGATCAACTTGAAATGTTCAAAATTGAAAAATGTACTGCTACTTTGACAATGTCAATTATGTTTCATACTGTATGTTTACCAATTCAGTTGTACAAACAGTGATGTATATCACTACATTTCTCCTACAGAAAGATGGCATTGAGGGCTGCTTTAGTTTTGTTGTCTCTTACTGAATTATCCATCTGTTTTCCAGTACGACGCATTCACACTCCAGTAAGTGACATTTAAAATATGAATTTCTCTTTAGCCTTTTCAATATTTAAATTGGATTTAATTTAAGATTTTTTTTGTTTAATCAGGTGTACTACTACTACAACCACTACCGGTTCACGCCAACCTTCTACATTCCAGTCTTTATAGGGCGTCCAAAACCTCACAAACCCAATAACCCAACAGTCACCCTGGGCCCTCGAGAGAGACCATGCAATCACAAACCCATTTTCATTTTGCCAAGCATCTCAGGTTAGGAGACAAGGGTATTACAGTTTCCATCCACTGCTGGTAGCCATGCAGGGTATGACTATTCTGACCGCTCTTTTGTTTGTGTTTCCTAATGAAGATGGAGACGAAGTGAGAGGAGATGGGAACAACACTCAGGGACAATCTAAAGTGCCTTTCTTTGTGTATCCAAATGAAGTGGCCAACAATGCCAGAGTCACTGGAGGAGGAGGCCTTGGAGGAGGGAAGCAGCATGAGTCCATTGATGATGGTTCCTTGGTCGTCCTGCCAGGGGTCTTGGTTCGTGTTCCTGATGGAGGAGAGTAGATTTTGTTTGTGGGGTGGGATAGTCAGTGGTTCTCAAACTTTTCAGGTTGGTGAGCCTCCCAAAATATGAACTTAGCCCTGATGAGCTTGAGTTGAGGCATCAGCTTTGTTTAAATCTGTTCGCATGTAGATCAGCTATTTTCTCTTTTATAAGGAGGCCAGTTATGGCCAGTTTTATATTATAGTTTGTTTACCTTTTTGTATTGAAAAAGATCTTAAAAAGATATTATAGGCAACGTTTTTTCAAATTCGATAATTATAATTTCATTAATAATTGTAAAAAAGAAATAATGGAAAAAGAGCATCCAATTATTATCCAAAGTAAATAATAATTTTCATATTGCCTGATATCGGCTAACAGTCTTTGATTTTTCACTAAACGGTGATCAGAAGCAAACCTTGATCGGTCAATCTCGAGGTGAGGTGGAGTTAGATTCAAATCTGTTTACAAACAGATTTTGTACACACAGTTTCCTATATTACCGTTAAATTGTCACTTGTACTGTTCTTGTACATCTGGGGACTTCAAGTAGGGACCCCACCTGGTGACCCAGACCACAGCTTGAGAACCACTGGGAACCACTGCGGTACAGATTTTTTTTTTTTTTTTTTTTTTTTAAGAAAATGGCTGATGCCTGTAGATTGGCTATTTGACAGTTTTTCCTCACCACCCATGACTTGCTAGTGGTTATAAATTGTACTATAATAGGTATGCAGCAGCATGTACAGTCTAGTCTACAATATATTATCATGGTGCTTGTTGCTTCTGATCTTGTCAAACTAAAGGATTGAGAGCTTATTTTACTTTTTTTCCTCCCCCTGTTTCTGAACTGTGTGAGAATGGGGGGTACAGTATACTGTATATAATGTGTATGTGTAATTTTGGAAGTCCTTTTAGACATGTTCTCCACCTAAACATCTAACAAATATTTCTGAGATGAATGCTGATTTGTATAGATATCAGATGTACAAGCTCACAATACATGTAGATGGGCTATTTTCACTATTTGAAATATTCAGTAAATATTTTTATCTTCTGCACTCCCAATGGTATGGTATTTCTGTAAAGTGTTAAACACAGTGAATTGCCTTGTTGAAATCTGCTTTACAAATAAAATTAGCTGTCTTTAAGGGGTTAATCCAGTATTGAATGCAGTTGTCTGTCCACACTGACCAAACAAGAATGTAAGAGGTTGGGGTTCAAAACCCAGGTAGGAGACCAGTGGTACACATATTCAAGTACTTTTAATTGAGATAATATTTCCAATGTTTAGTCAACTACCTGTCAGATCCAGATATTGTACTTTTACTCCACTACATTTGAAAGCGTTACTTACTGCCTGTATACCTTTTAGATTTATATATAAAAATCAGCCATTTCAAAATGGCAGTTGTACAAGCTCACAATGTGTCACATGAGTTTATTGATCCGCTATTAAGATACAAATTACTAACTGGGGATGTTTGTAATTTTATTCAACTATGTTTATATTTTGAATTCTACGTTGATACTTTTACAAGATTTTCAAGACAAACTCTGTCCACACTACTACTTTAACCACTGTGCACCTTTGACAAGATTTATTTTCATATATACCACCTGGACATAAGTGGATATGGCATCCAATGCTAATGCGCTAATGCTTTCTTTTCCTTTGGTGGCGAGGAAATAAAATCAAGGAATATAATGATGTGTGTGATCTCTAATCTCTGCAAAGCGGCACAGACTTCCTCCATTCCTCCAAATGTTTTATCATCTCGGTTGTCAGTGAAACGAGACTACACTACAGGGCCTGGTATGCTAACAGGCACTTAAAGAGTCTAAACCCGGTTCCTCTTCCCATTGTTTATCAAACCTCAAAAACATGTTTACTGTCGTTGACTGCATTTCTGGTACGCTTGTCAATTGTGCTCTATAATAATTTTTCAGCGCCCTCTCATTTCAGTATGTCTGGGGTATTCATCAATTTAGCTTTAACTGCTAAAGTCTAGTTCGGAGTTAAGTGTATAATATTACTATAGGGAAGGGAACCAGCCAATGAATTATCATTGACATTTTTTTTTGTGCACACACTTGTCTACTGGTATATAAAGAGATGGGGGAGTCAAATGTCTTATCGTTCATTCAGGCCTCGGAACAAGTGAATGGCAGATCTAGCTTTGTTTTGTTGAAGGTGCCAATAGGATCCTACTTGAATATACTGTGTCTTGACGAGGGGTAAGGACTAAGGAGGTACTGGGCTATTATTATTTGAAACCTACCCATTTTGATGGAAAGTGTTAGGTCACAGGAAGCATTTGCATAAAAGTTTCAAGATGAGTTCTAAGTTTAATTGGTTTGTTTACTAATCTTTGTCTTGTAATTTGGAACAGAGCGCTTAAGATGAGAAAACACTTCAACTGTCTATTGGTTCTGGGATCATGTCATTTTATTCTTTCAGCAAACACAGAGAAGAGGAACGATGGATATTCTCAGGATCCTACTTTGTGCTTTCCTCATCACAACTGCACTGTCTGCACCTGTAAGTGATTCAACATCCCTACAATCAGGCTGTTCCTACTCCTAGTGATGCAAATTAGCTGTAAAATGTGTGCAAGATGAAGTTGTTTTCCAAACATTGCGAATAATTGGGGCTACCTTCAAATTATTCTTCAAAACTTAATTGTTTTAATGCTTCCATTTCAGCATGCTTGCTTTCCAGGAGAATCGCTGTTGATTCTATTGGCCTGTCAAAACAGTCATTTTGTGAGGACCCGTTATATGAAAATAAGCTTAAAAATGGGTGCTCCTTCGAGTTCCCCATCATCACACCATTCATTTGTTTTTAAACAGGTGAGCCTGAATGGGGTTGGGGAGGAGTCTGACGAGACTGAGCTCGACTCTGACGAGATCGCGGAGGCAGGCGCTCCTGAGGAGGAGGAGTTAGAGGAGGAGGAGCCAGCAGCGGAGGAGCCGGCGACGGTACCACCGCAGGAGGCGGCAACGGGGGTGCCACCACAGGATCCGACGCTGGAGGTGCCAGTGGAGGTACTACCACAGATGACCGCACAGCCGGCACTGGTGTCAGAAGCACCCAATGCCATGTTGGAGACTGCAACCGCAGGCAATTATCTCCCCTCTGCACCGCCCGATCCTGCTGCTATCGGGTTGGACAACCCAACGCCCTTGCCAGATGTTGTTGTCGCTGCAGAGGATCCACAGCTCTCTACCGACATTGACCCTTCAATGGACTTGAGTATTGCACCAGCCTCCCCTCTCACGGACAATTCCATTGCAGGGCGCGCTTCGCCTGGTATGGAGGGTCAGGGTTGTTTGGAGGGCTCACAAAACGCCGTTCTTCCAGAGCCTGTACCTGCTTTAGATGTCGCCGGCACCGCGGTGGAGCCACTGCCAATCGTCCTCGCCACAGTCCCGCAGGGGACTCCTCCTCCCTCATATCCATCCGTCTACCAGACAGCCCCGCCCACGTCTGCCATTACTGCCCAGCTCATACCCGTAGCCACTCAAGTAGAGCCCAACGGTATTCCGGTCTGCTTTACCATCCAGTTCACCCGACCGCCACCCGAGACTAGTCCACCTCGGGGAGATGTTTAACAGCTGTATCATAAGCCATCAAAATGACACATGTATTTTTTTTGGCAGTCTCATAATCATTTAGGACTACTGTATGTATTATTATATAGCAGTGTCATCTGGGTGTAGTTAGTACTAGTGTTATTCGACACTGTGGACTAGACCAACATTATTTTGGTCTATTGCAGCTTATTGTGCTACAATTGTTTTGTTTTACTTTGGATGCTTTAACATAAGGGCAAATATGAGTTTTTGTTACTTTCACATTTTCTCTAGCAGCGTGATAAAGTGTTGAGAGGAAATAGTGATTTTCAACGACCTCCTACTAGGCTGTGAACAGACTGGCAGCCCAAATCAGATTTTTGGCTCATTCTGATTAGAATCAGCTATTTTTTCTCATGAAAATAAAATAGATATGCAAGCTCACAAGGGGTCACACTGTAAGCTCTTAAAGTATTTACTCACGCCTGTGATGTTGCATTGTTACCACAGCATCCAACGCAGATGGGTCAAGGTCAACCATGTCTGAATGTATAAATCAGACATCACTTGCAATATAACGGCGTGGAGTCAGTCCTAAAGATCTGATTTGCCTGCAGTCTGAGCAAAGCCCTGGTGATGATCTGTATGGAATTCTTGCACTAAGCAACAACACCTCAACCACAAGAACCAAATGTATTGTTCCATAGAGAGTGATGATGAAAAATGAAAATGTGATGTACATAAGTCATACTAGTTCCATATCTTTAAGAAGATTTTAATAAAGAATACCATAGTAAATAATCAATGTTCCATTGCAACAGTTTGAGTTTATGCTACTTCAATAGCAACCTCCAGCATTCATAATCATTGTGAAATGAATTGCTTCTCTCATCAATTCAATGGGAATACAGCCGATGACTGAATTGTTAACGACAGACGTTGGGAATACAAATCAGAACTTGCCTTGGCAATCGATGCTGTCTGGATTCTACACTGTATTTTGAAACACATTCAACACTTGCATGGGTTCAAAACAACTCATAATGAATTTTATAGGTAATGCAATTATAAATTTATATAGGATCATATGGCCCTGTACCTGAGTTTCACAGATCAACACATTTCAACCATTTGACTCAAAGTTATCCGTTTCTACAGCTGCTGCCATGGTAGACGTTGCATTAATGGTTCAAACTGCAGTCAGCAAAGCAAAGCATGTTGTAATAACAGGCTACTATAAAAGCCAATTTGTTTCAAGAGTACCAAATGGCTGTAACATACCGGCGGGGGGCTGGGTTGGGGGGGGGGGGGGGTGAACCCATCGTGATGACGTCTATGGTCCAAGGAGTGTTTCAGGTCAACTAATGGGGCAGCTCTTGAGACACAAACAATATAAAAACATCATTACAATCTCGTATTTCCAGACAAAGCCCTACCGAGACGAAACATTGTCCCCTTCAGATTCTCTTTAATTTCACTACATTTCATATTTAACTAATTATGTCTTGCTTTACATTAAACAACAGATAACATTACAACTCCATCTTCCAGAACTAGACATAATTAATAACATAATAAATTAGACGATGTAATTTCTCTGACTGTTGAATGTTTTCTGGTGCCATGGTGGCCATGTTTTGGCCTATTTTCATAGCTGGCTTTTTATATGATTGCAGTCATCTGCATTCATTTGTTAACAAAAATATATGATTTATTAATCATTTGATTTACTCTAAGAAGTAAGCTATATATGCTTCATCCTTCATTCATTTGTTAATGGGATTTCTTTACAAAATGTTAGTTGTGACAGCAAAGATGGAGCTCTTAGTCTGAAAGCAGCACATCCGGACGACCCGGGAAAAAACGTAATGAAAAATGTTTTGTTTTTACCTTTGTCAAGATCTAATGTCTCTCTAGAAGTGTTAATATTCCAAACAAAAGGCATGTTGCCATCAGAAAAGAAGACCGAAGTATGCTCACTACATCAAAATCTCAGAGAGCTCCGTAGATTAGGATATGGTACATTCTTTTACTTATAAACAGGGAAGCGTACGGCACCACGCATACACGAGAATATCAGAGCACATTGGAGAAGGATAGGCCTAGGATTGACTGATATCAATGATCAGTCGTCCTCTTGTCCATGTGAAGAATGGCGTAATAACCATATAGCACATTATGTCTAATACAAATAAAAGGTGGTGTTTAACAGAAATTTGAATGACAACACGATTGGCTCTGAGGTAATCGAAGTTCAAAAATGTTAACTGGGGTCTTCATTGTAGAACAGCCACAACACTCACTGGAATATACGACTAAAACGTATTTACATTAACTGAATGTATCATAAGTCAGGAGGTTTAGCATTGACGTTGCTGTGTGTGTGCATGTGTGTGTTGCAGGGGGTAATCGTAACATGGGTCACTATATGGGTGGGAAGCACCTGATGTTTCAGAGCATCACTGAGTTTGATGTTGCTGTTCTGGTCCGTTCTCCACGGGGTCTGCTTCAGACCCTGTGTCCGCCTCAGCTCCGTTGTCTGTGTCCGCCTCAGCTCCGTTGTCTGTGTCCGCCTCAGCTTCGTTGTCTGTGTCCGCCTCAGCTTCGTTGTCTGTGTCCGCCTCAGCTTCGTTGTCTGTGTCTGCCTCAGCTTCGTTCTCTGTGTCCACCTCTGGCTCATTCTCCTGTATCTGCTGGTTGGCAGGAGGCTGCTGGATAAGACCTCCATCCTGGGCTGTGTTGTAAGAGCCACAGCCTCCGCATTTCATGCCCAGAACATGGAACGGCACGGTGCAGTGAGCCTGGCAGTCGTTGCATATGATCTGCGGCAAGAGTGTGCAATAATGGATAACATATATTAGTCCCATAAAATGCTAATTGGCTCAGTGGGTAACTAGAGGAAACATACAGTAAATAACGCCCATGTGTGCTTCCCATTCACATCAGCTGCAGAGCTAATCAAATTAATCTATAGGAAAACAGGCAAACAGGATATATACCACGCTCAGGAAACTTGGCACCAAAGTTCAAGACGAATAATAGAAGAGCAAGATAGTTGATTCAGCTCTTGTACAAGTCTCTAGTTTTTTCCAATGATCTACAAGCTCACACCATAATCGACGACACGTTGTGAGCTTGTCATTGACAGTTTCTGCATAGCCCAAGTCTGTTTGAACCTTGTTCTTGTAAGTGTGGTCCTCCAGGACCCCTGAGGGTCTCCAGACCACACTTTGAGAACCAGTTCACTCACAGCTGCACTTTACAGATAATCCATGAACATGATTTATTCTGCTTTGTTGAAAAGAACAGACTTGCATCAAGACCATTATTCCCGATACCATTGCCCGATAGTAGGATACAGGGTTATGTGGTTAAATAGATGCATAGATTTCAGTTAATTAAAACCTCACATAAAAACCTCACATATTAAATTCACTTTGTTTAGATTTGTTGATATAGACTTGAATTCAGATATATTTTCCTTCAATTCCCAGCAATATTCCCTACCTTGACAGTAGCATCCTGGTATTCAGTAGGCATGGGTGACTGGGCGATCTCTTTATCTATCTCCCTCCATTGGCTCTCCATGCTCAAGGCAGAATGCATGCACAGAGGGCAGCGATATGCACTGTACGAAAACAGCAGTGATTTGGGTTTAGCCAGGATGAATATCACACACTGTAACTTCACTGTTCAATATTCTTATTGCCCATTGGATATTGTCAACACTAGTACAGTAGATGCACCCCCTGTCCCCATTCATTTTTGATTAGACTTTTGCTCAAAGTGATATTTGGTTTTGAACAGCATTATTATTAATTTGAATCATTCAAATAACATGATGAAAATTAGCTATGACACATACCCAGTTCTTAGCATGTCATCAAAACAAGTCCTGAAAAAAGAGAGATTGGTCAAAATATGGTCTCTTTTGTTAGATTTTTATAAATACATTGAGCATCAATACTTAAATCAAAACTGATAGAAAACAACTCTCATTTATAGCAATATCCATTCCCTTTGAAACCTTCCTTGTGGACATCTACATCTGTCAACTGTCCATGTGACTTAAAAGTCATATAAGAATACCTGTATATAATAATTATATGATAAATATTATGAATTACTTATGCAGAAGGTGGCCACATGGAAGAACATGGGCTCCGATTCTGGAAGTGTGAATGTCCTGCATTGTGAAAAAACAATGATTACATTAAACCCAAATGAAAACAAATAACATACAGGTACCTACCCTAAATCTGGAGGAATCCCACAATGGTGAATTGCTTACCTCCATACATACAGGGCAGTTCTGTCTTGACACATTTTCAACACACTAAAATAAAATACAAAGTTGTGCATGATTTAATAAAGCAGAGGACATTCATAAAACAATAATAACATTGTTTTAGTATGTCACAAAGTGGTAAGGAAGGGTTTTCAATCACCTTGTGGTTTCCACGCAGATCACTGGCTAAACACAGATTGCACTTTTCACAGTGGAAATATTTCTCCCGTGGGCCAATCCTGCATTATGTCAGAGTGTTACTTCACACAGTAACACTCAGTAGCCTAGGTCATTTTTGTTCAGCAATACAAAGCAGTATACGGTGCACATGTACATAGACATAGGCATAACTAAAGATCTGATCCAGTGAAAATCATGTTTTCAAGTTCTGTGTTTAACAGGTTTGTTCATGTTCATTTAAGACTTGAGACTGATTCTAAAAATAGCTTAGGTTCTAAATCGTGTTTGGAGGAATATTTTGAAACCTGCTTTTAAGAGGGTTGGTTCCATAGTTTACAAAAACACAAGTATTAACTTTTTTTTTTTTACAAGTAGATGAATGTACGGCTCACCTGCAAATTCCACAGGGTTGACAGTGGTACTGTTTCTTGTCTTTGTCAAACAAGTGGCAGATATCACAGTAATACTCTCCAAACTGCACATCACACTGCTGGCATGTCTGCTGTGCCTAGAGGAAATAGCACAGATTAGCAGAGGTTGCTGTTGCATATGTACAGATTGAAGTTATGTAGTGATGAAATTAATTTGATAATGAAGGAAGGGATGGAGAGAGAAATCTTTTTACATTTCTTATAGCAGTGCCTTCCATGTCAACTGTTCTCCACATTCTGAATATGTTGGCAATTTAATTGCCGTAACTTTCAGCTTTAATTTAAAAATGTAGGTGAGGTCTGTTCTTTATGATGTACCATTTGATAACTGCACTTTGCGGTGCCCTCAAGTTACCTCAAGGTATCCACCATTTAACAAAAATGCTCTTATTTCAGAGCACATTTACACACCACAAAGATGTACAGTATGGCATCGGTTAGCCGAGGGCAAGCACCACAGTGTTATTACAAGCCGTTTTAACATTTAATAGAAAGACTCGATATATATTCCAGTTATCTCTAATTCAGGTCTTCCTAGTCAAAACGAATGTTTCAGATATCCACAATGAAATTATTCTTATCCAAAATAGCCATTTGAGATGTGAAACAGCTCATGTCCTGGGACAAAAGAAGATCTATTATACCTGCTGCAATGTGTGACAGCCTGTGCACTCCACCTCTTTGACGCGGAAGCGGTCCATTTGATGATTCTCTTCTGCATCGTGGCACAGTCTGCAGACATACAGCTTACCACAGCAGGGTGCCTATAGCCCAGGAGAAAAGAATTATAAGACCAGGGAGCGAGACAGAGTTAGCTAGTCTAGGTACAGTACCTATAGTAGTAGAACTGTGTCATACACATGACACATTTCATGAACAGAACAGCCAGAGCTCTGCAGAGCAAGTCCAAGTTCTGCTATAATCTTAGATTGGTTGTGTTTGGGCATTAGGTCACTGATGCTTACATCAGTTAGGGGTCTGATGAAGACCAGAGACTAGGATTGAAACCCTATCTTCATGGTATAGTAAAGGAACCATTCAATAAATCCTTTTCAGGTTTTGGAGCATCATTCAATATCCTGTACCAGACCTTATCTTTTTTTCTACAACATAAGTTCAGGTGTGTTGCATAGAGTAATAAAAGGTAAGAAACTGAACTGGAGCAACAGCCACCTTGCTGTTAATTTCAGTAGAAGTTGCTCAGTAGCATTTTGAAGCTGTCTACACCAGCACCAGCACCAGCGTCCCCACTTCCCACATTCACACACCAATGGTGGCAACCACTGGAGGCAAGGTGGGGTTCAGTGTCTTGCCCAAGGACACTTCGACATGTAGACAGGAGGAGCCGGGATTCGAACCGCCGACCACTGGATCATTGGCCGACCTGCTCTACCTCCTGAGCCACAGCCGCCGATTAGTTTAAACCTCATGTCCTATAAGTGGTTGTTTGGGCTTGCTACTTGTTTGTGTTTGCTATGTTAGGGCTTCTCTTTGGCCATGTCTTGCCCCACTACTACTTTAACCTCATCAGTCATACCCATAGCTTAAGGAGAATTTTACCCCAAAAGTTTTTTTTATCTTTATTTATTTATTTATTTATTTTTAGAAAAAAGTGGTCCAGGTGTTGTTTTCTGAAAATGCTCCTTAATGGCTGTTTCCCCTATCCCAAAATAGGCTTAAAAGGGGCTAATGGGTCAAATCAAGTTCACCTATATACATCACTCCAAAATGCAATTTTTCTGCTATATATGGTCTCCCCACCATGTCAGTAGTGTGTTAACACTCACACTTTCACTTTTGGTACAGCAGTGATTAAGCTGTCTCAAAAGGTGGGGGCGTGGCACATTGTTTATGGCTTAACCACGGCTGAACCAAAAGTGAAAGTGTGAGTGTTAACACACTACTGACATGGTGGGGAGACAATATATAGCAGAACATTGCATTTTGGAGTGATGTATATAGGTGAACTTGCATTGGATCCATTCGCCACATTATAAGCCTATTTTGGGAAAGGGGAAACAGACATTAAGGAGCGTTTTCACAAAACAACACCTGGACCACTTTTTCTTTTTTTTGCACCGACTGAAATAAAGATATAAAAAAAAAAAAATCTGGGGGGGGGGGGGGGGTGAAATTCTCCTTTAAAACATGCTCACCATAAGGTTAGAAACACATTTAGGGTTTTACCTGTTCTCACTGTGGAATAGTGTACAGGTGTACATGCTACCAAGTTTAAGGTTAGAAATGATGACATACGAATATACCCTGATTCCTAATGCCATGATATCAATATCGAATTGGAAGCTTCCAAATCGATTTTATTCATTAATTTGTCCATATGATAATAAAGAATGACTGATGTTATCTGGCTGCATTGAAGTATGTGATTGAACTTTTAATGGTCTATAATATTGTTTAGCAAAGTAATTTTGTGGGGGGGGGGGGGGGGGCATACATTATATAGATATATTGAATCCCAGCATAATTAAGCATCATAATATAAATCAATTTTGGCACCCAAAATATCAATATCGTATTGTGAGGTAAGTGAGAAAGGTTTAGGTAGGTAGGTTTAACCGTTTAAGTATAGTTTAGTGAGGTTAGGAATACAAAGCAGAGCTGTTCTGCTAGCTGTAGCTTGAGGGCACTATTACATCACAAGGCTTCAAACGGTACAGTAGCCTACGAAGATACCTGCATCCCTCTGCCCTCCTATTCCCCCATACACACACACACACACACACACACACACACACACACACACACACACACACACACACACACACACACACACACACACACACACACACACACACACACAATGACCATATTATAATATGTGATCAGGTGTCTCATAATGTGATCAAGTAGTCATTATGTGACAAGTCTTTTTCGTAGAACTTGGCAAGTTTGGCAAAATCCCAATACTGAAATGACTGAGTAATTTAGTCATGGTTAACATGCATGGGCTCAGACTAGTGCGTGGATGTACGGCAGCAAGGCCCCCCCAAAATGTTTCGTTTTAGTTTTAGTTTATTAAACAATCTCACAATAGTGATAAAAAAAAACATTCCAAATATTGACTGTAGTCAATCAGTCTGCAGCACACTGTGTCCCATGTGTGGAATTGTTCCATGGAGAGTAGCACCCACCACAACACTTCAATTGTACAACATTTACACAATCAATAAAAGTGACATAACAATCCCACGAAACAAACTCACTTTTAATAAACAGCTGCGCACGTAGTGTTCACATCCAGGAGGAGAAGCCATCGTTGTTTACGTCTCAGCTGGTCAGGAGATTCTCACCAAATTCACCACATTTCTATTCCCATCGAGGTCAATGGTGGAAGAAGGCTGACCGTTGTTTTTTTTCCCCCCACATCAGCCAATCACAGAATAGCCGTGAAAAACGTAACACGTTTGACGGCGAACGCAAAGAGACAAACATCATCACGGCCCCGCAACGCGTGCCCGCCATAGAGTTATAAAATACAGAGACCACTTCTGGAGGAAACAGTGAAGCAAAAAAGACATAGTGGCCAAAGTTGAGAATGCAGTTTAGAGCAGACTATGGGTGGCCAACCGGTCACAGACTAAGAGCCACGTTTTTCATGGTGTTACTGCAAAGAGCCACATCAAAGAGGATTCCAGGTGGTCCCCAGGCTAAATGATGGAAAGTTGGTTAGCCAGATGTAACTCTTTGAGAGCGTAAACATGAAACCAAATGGACCCTTGCGGGTCCATTTGGTTTCGTGTTTACACTCTCAAGAGTTAAAATATTCATCATGTGAATTAGCCCAAGTCTACACAACTAGAGAATGTAGAAGATTAATGGTCATTTTGATCTGTATGTTTGACTGTTTTGTTTTCTCTGAAATCCAGCCTGGAATTGTTGACAAAAGTAAACAAAATCTTTAGCTTTGGGGTCTGTTGAGCTAAAATGTCATCAAATGGTAGTCCATGGCTCAAATTCTGAATAAATGGTGGGCCCCGGTATAAAAAAAAGGTTTTTGACAGCTTCATGTGGAAGCCCTTTAAGAGCCACATGTAACCAGCTGAAGAGCCGCATGCGGCTCGCGAGCCACGGGTTGGCCACCCCTGGTTTAGAGCAAACTATGGGCCGCGAGAACGCGCATTAGGCTCCGCCCCCTCCAGGGAGCTTTCCCATAACTCAATGGCCCACAC
The DNA here is from genome assembly GCA_039105355.1 of Benthosema pterotum. NCBI lineage: Eukaryota > Metazoa > Chordata > Actinopteri > Myctophiformes > Myctophidae > Benthosema > Benthosema pterotum. Next base: position 9,345,312 of record CM076972.1, read on the forward strand.
GCACGGTCCGTTCATGAGAGTTCATGTGCTGCGCGTTCTAGCCATAGAGTTGGATAGAGACGTATTCTGATTTTCCCTTCCACCCACTTGCATTAACTTGCTCACCTAGCGCATGAAGCAAACTTCCGGGTTGGAGCAGCAGCGTTGATGCATTGCGGTGGGCCGCTAGAACGCGCAGCACATGAACGCGACCGTGCGTGTGGGCCATTGAGTTATGGGAAAGCTCCCTGGAGGGGGCGGAGCCTAATGCGCGTTCTCGCGGCCCATAGTTTGCTCTAAACTGCATTCTCAACTTTGGCCACTATGTCTTTTTTGCTTCACTGTTTCCTCCAGATGTGGTCTCTGTATTTTATAACTCTATGGTTCTAGCGGCCCACCGCAATGCATCAACGCTGCTGCTCCAACCCGGAAGTTTGCTTCATGCGCTAGGTGAGCAAGTTAATGCAAGTGGGTGGAAGGGAAAATCAGAATACGTCTCTATCCAACTCTATGGTGCCCGCTGATCTACAGAGCTACAGAGCCATCTAGTAGAAGAGTTGCGACATTGAGGGGTCAGACACTGAGCGTCGAGATGCTGTTCATGCAGCCCAAATAGGAACAAACTGGATTTGGAAATGCATTGTTTTCAACGAGAGCGGCGCAAATAAGAGCTATTTTATGCATGTTCTCAACATGCAAACGGTTGTACAATAATGTTTATGCTGCACTATTTCTAAAACCGGTCTAAAACATAGCGATTTAAGAACATTAACGCCGGGCTGTTGCCTGATGCTTTGCCTACTTCAGGTCCAGGACTTGTCCCTATTTGTTGTCCCCAGTCTCTATTCAAGTCTAAGTAGAAAAGCCGCCATTGACTGGCCCCATGGAGTAGACGGAATTGTCGTAACTCTGTCTATACTATATGGCTCTGCCGATCTACAAGCTCACGACGTGTTGCGACGCGACGCATTGTGGGCTTGTAGATCTACTATTTTCAAAAGATTTCTATAAAATTCTGCACAGCAACTAGTTTTGATTACGTTTCACCTCTGGAGTTTCGGTACATTTTGAAGCCATACTTTTGTACTTTGCTCAAGCAAAATGACATTTTCCAACAGTTCTTTCATTAACATAATGAACAATTTTGCTATTTTGTTTTGGTGCCATGACACCCCATCTACATTTAACAAAACAGAAAAAGTACACAAATGCATGATGTTGTTTTTCTATTATTTTATTTAAAATATTTAATAAAACAAGTACTAAATAAACAAACAAGAACGTCTTAACAACATTAAAAAAAAGTCAGTCTGATATAAAATCCTAAAACATTACAGTAAAGATGACATTATCAAAATGCAGAGCATTCAATCCAATCCGAAGCGTTTCTTTTCAATATCGTCTCATTCAGAAAATAATGTCTTAAGCCAGCTCTGGAACTAGACTTCAATATTTTTCAGCCAAAGGACCCCCCACCCCAAACTGAGAGAGAGAGAGAGAGAGAGATGAAGCAGGAACCCTCACTACATAGCCTATTGTAGAAAATTGTGTTGCAGATTAAACTAAACCTTTTCATAGACAGTAACATAGATAGCGTCACAGATTTGTTGGACAGCACTATCAGTGTTGGATACTTATATGTTAACTAATGTGCATTGCCATTTTCACTTAAACCCAAAAAATAAATAAATAAAAAAAATCCCCTCACACAATTAGCGGACCGCCTGTATTAAATCTCAGGACTCCCTTATAGGAGACCCCTGTCATATTGGGGGCTGGTGGGGAGTCCTTATTCAACAGAAGAAAAATAATATATATAAAAGTCCATTGGGTACGATCAGTGGGGTTTACTGTACTTTCTACGACTTCCTACGTGGTAAAAGGCTTAATGAGACCCAAGTCCATGGCTTTGACGAGGCAGGTCCGCGCCGTGTCAATTACGACCTGCTTCTTGGGGTTGTCCTCCGACTTGCCGATGATGGTCAGGATCTCCAGCATCTCACACTCGATCAGCTTCTTGGACAGCTCCTCATCCTCGGAGCACAGCATGTTGTAGACGATGACCAGGCCGCGGTGCTGCACGGCTGGGTGGTCGTGGAGACACAGCCTCTGCAGGATCTCCAACCACTGGGCAGTCTGTCGAGGAGAGAGGAGATACAGTTTGTCACTTGTTTGGCTATTTATTTAGGGCTCCATTTTCGCTCCCTGCCTTATCCCTAACGTTACCCGAAACCCGCAACGAATTCCCTTATTGGTATTTTCGTCACCTTTCCTCTTCCCTTAGCCACTATTCTTTATGCCGACACCGTTATTTGTGACTGGAGGTGTGGTCATAGGCGTAGTCATATGTGGTCATAGACTCCACGTGGAAAGGTGCCATTTCAATTCATCTCCTTATTTCTGGATTGTCCTATAAACAGCTGTAGATTGCCTGCTGTCGGTCACTTCCTTGTGTTTAGGTAATGTACAGTATATAATATAATTAAATACATTAATTAACTGACGCAATGCTCTAAATTAAAAAAGTCGGGATTTTTTGGCAAAAACAGACGTCTTTTTGATCATCCATATCTCAGTCTTTCTGGACCATTTTTTGCATTTCAAAATGCAGCGTGACGGGCAAACACCACTCTCTCAGATGCTGTATAGAATATGTGGGTAGGTCTTCTGTACGAAGCGGAATCAAGCGAAACGTAACTGTCGGGGATTCGGTGGACCGTTTCCACCGAACTTACGTTACAACCGAGAAATTAATGATCAAAAAGACGTCTGTTTTTGCCGCGAATTCCCGACTTCTTTGCAATTTACTTTATAACATTTTGCAGACTTGGGATAAATGCAGGCCACATATACAGCAAAAAAACATGGAACATGTTTTTTAAACATAACATGTTGAATGGTAAGAAATGATTGAGAATTGACCGAGCTATAATTGTTTGAAAACGAGAGCTATAATCTTTGAGACTAGCCTACTCATGCATGTGTCCTAAGCCCGCAGACAGGCTGTGGGTTTAGGAGTAGGCATAGCAGTAGGGATAAGGGAAATAGATATGGGATGAATTAATGGGAATGGCAAGACCAACACGGATTGGATGAAAGCTAAAAACGCCCAAACCACGCATATGCATAATGTAACGGGTATAGGAGGTGTTTAAGGGAGATAGCATGGTAACGAAATTACCAACTTTAGTGTGGGAAGTTCGCCTCTTCCCCTATGCTAAGTGTGTTAATTGCGTATAAGGGCTAATGTAACCAAAATGGAGCCCATAGGCTCTAATGCAACAGGTGTCGCAGGTTCACATCCTGATTCAGACGACCGTTGCCGTTTGTCACTTCCTGTTTCCTGACTAACTCCACTAAATGACTGTGCATGAGGCGGTGTTGGCATCTCTGAAGTACCAATACTATTGGGACATAGGTCAGGCTTTGCAACATACGGCATGCACCTATTGTCTCTCGTAGCTAAAGTCCCCTTCAGTCAGCCTTTTCATTATAACTAATGAACTAATATTAGCAAAACAAATCCCAAATCTTTAATGAGAGATGTAGTCAAGTCACTAATGTGAGTACGTACCACCAGTGTCAACTTTTTGCAGAGATTCTTCTGTGTAGCGGTGAGCATGGCAACAGCGCCGGCTGCAGCTATCTGTAGTTTATCATCTTCTTCACCGCACAACAACACCAGCAACTTCATTTTATCATTGCCATCTTCCATATAACGCTCCTGGACCTGGAAAGCACAGACACGGATTACACGCATAATTAAATTCAAATTCAAAAGTTCAATTCAAATTATAAATGGTGCATTTATAGTACTGCTTCTCCAAATCATTTTGCCTCCCAAACGGATCATAAAGCCGAAAAGGAATGCTTCCCAGGCTTTGTTATGTTTGTTATGCCAGCAGCCAGGCATTACTAAACATGCCCCTAACCCTATAATGCACTGGACCATTTTACAATATCAAAGTTGATAGTTTACTATTACTGAAGCCTACTCTTTGTAACATTTAACATCTCGCTGGAATTAGAAAAAAAAAATCCTTAGGAGAACCAAAATAATAAAGAAAATGGTTGAATTTGTTAGTCCTGCTGTTTTGAAACCTTCATTATGCTGATTACATCTATTTAGAAATATGTAATCATGTTGTTGAAGAGGCTTAAGGTTGCTCGATCTGCAGTCTCACCTCTTTGCAGGTACACATGTTGCACATGCACTCCACCGCTGCCTGCCTGATCTGGTCATGCTCTTCAAACATGTAGTTCTCGATCTCCGGCAGAGCCTTCTCCTTCACGATCTTAACCCTGACGAGATATAACAAAACGGCTGGATCAGTCACAGCAAAGAGGAAGAAAGACCCAAGATCCACCAGAGCTCCACATCAACATGAACAAGGACTAAACAGTATTTAGGCTACAATAATAAAAGTAAAAGTCCGGGAGAGCAAACTGGGGAGAAGTCTAGGCCTTGGCAGATGTTGGTGTTCTACAGAGTGCATTCTTGTTCTACTAACAGGTCTCACCTTAGTTTTTCACTGAAACCAGCCAGATTAGTAAGGCCTTTCAAGGCTTCAAAGTTCTGCATTCCATCTCTTTCTGTGTTCAACAGAGAGACCAAAGGACGCACTATCTCATATACCTGTAAATTGAGAGGCAGAGAGACCCAGTGAGACAGTGTGACAGAAGTAGGTAGACAAGGGGACATTAGATGGCACTATGACAATGCAATACAAGTAAAAAGAAAAATCACAAATGTGTGAAGTGAGGGGCACTAATATCATTATACATCATCATACTATATATAATTTAATTCTCAACCAATGGCACATCCCCCCTACATAGAGCTGTTCTCACCCTCTCTCCAGGGAACGCAATCTCTGGGTTGGAAATGGCAGCAATCCTGGCAAGGGCATGACTGGCCCTTATCTTTCCTGTAGATGTCCCCTCTATGGCCAATGGTATCATAGCCTGAGGGCAGAGCAATACATGTATGAAGTTTCTGACAGAGGTCAAAGAAGTGCCCGCATGAATAAAAATAAGAAGAAAAGAAAATAGCAAATCTACAAACGTACAAGATCAATTTATGCGTTAATTAGACGAATAGCCTGTCACTTATATTAATATTCAGCAAGTCACTCGAACACATCATTGATATGAAACAACACCCACACATCGCTGTGTGTCATACAGACCTTTCCTCCGCCTTGTGCGACAATGGTTCCACGATCTTTTGCATCCTCTGACAATGCAAGGAACACCCTGAGTTTTAAAAATAAACATACTTATTATTCATCCCATTGCCTCTCTCTTATAGCAGTCATGATTCTCTCTCTCTCTCTCTCTCACACACACACACACACACACACACACACACACACACACACACACACACACACACACACACACACACACACACACACACACACACACACACACACACACACACACACACACACACACACACACACCTGGCCAGCAGTTCCTTGGTCTGGTCAGTGAGGATAGCTGTGTCTGCCTTCACCATGACGGTCAGAGCTGAGATGATGCCAGCCTTGAGGAGCCGTTTAACTCTCCTCTCAATGAAGTCCTTCTTGTCCTGAGGACACAGACAACACAGACAACAGTTAACATCTGTTGGCTTGTCAGAGACACGGGTCTTAATGGCTTAAGCCTTTATAATACCATATAATGTACAGTACTATTGAAATAAAAAGTAAAATTGAAACTGACCCTTTGAAAACATTGCCCCTAGTGGCCCCTACTGGCAATGAGGAGAATAGATGAGTTTTGAGCATTGTTTTTTTTGGTCTACTGTGTGGCGTACTGTCAGAGTGGATGTTGTGTGATTGTTCAGTCTGAATGGATGGATGTAGTGACTATTATGAATCTACCCGTCCCTCCTCACCTTGGGATGCGTTTCGGGGACATGCTGTTTGGAGAACTTGGCCAGCTGGACCAGCTCAGGCAAGATATCCTTCTTGTCGTAGCTGTTGGTACAGTTGACGAGGGTGGCGGCCACAGCGTACAGGATGGTCTTGTCCTTGGACTGTTAACACAAGTGGAAAGAAGATTAGCTGTCAGTGTAAATATAATATAGGATAACAAGTCCCCCCCTGTCTTCTTTGTGTGCTTTCAGCCCAAATGTTAGACTGTCTTTCTATTAACCCATGAGTTTTACACTCACACAGGGTTGGGCCCCAGATATGATCAACTGCTGTCACATTGTCTTTTTGTTGGTGGTTTGGTTTCATACCTTGGCCAGCTCAAACATGGCTTTCATGGCGGGCTCATCCTCAACAAAGTCGTCCTTGACATCAGCATCGTTGGTCAGGTAGGCCAGACCCTCGATGGCCCACTTCCTGGTTTTGGTGTCGATCTGGGGATTGGTGAGCCACCTGGAAGAGTAAGACAGGATGATTACCACAGGAAATTGGTTTGTAGCATGAATGTAAAATGTCAGTGTAAAGCATATTTACCAGTACTACAGAATACACATACCCAAAACTGTCTTGGAAGAAATAATAACCTCCCATTCCAATAGATATTTAGCCACAAGCTCTTGTCTCTACTTTGGTTCAGTGTTTACAAAACACACAGACAGGCTTACATAGAAATACTAATTTCAAAAATAGGAAAAAGGTTTTTTGTTTAGCCCTTCAGCATTGTCTTATTATGTGGCACTGTAGTTTATAGAAGTCTCAAAAAACTCAAAGCAGCTGTCATCTGCAAATCAGTGGGATGGTGCCGTTTTAATATAAAAAATACTAAAATGGTAATAGACAGCAGCCTAACGCAGCCTAATGGCAAATGGATACAGCAAGTATCAAAATGTCTCCAATATCACAGGATAACTCACTTCCGACACTGTTTGGCTAGCTTCTCTGTGGAGCCCTCGGCAAACTGCCGCATGGCATAGTCATCGCCTCCAGCTGAACCCAGCTTACACAAACCCTGTGAGAGAACACACACATGCACAATGCACAGTATGAGGGGATTGTCTATCCATTTGGCTAGAATTCAAAACACTTCCTTTTGAACAATTAAATCCTCTAGAGTCTCGATTTAGTAGAATGGAGTCAGGAGTTGACACTGTACAGTAGATCAGGGGTGCCCAAAAGGTAGATTGCGATCTACCTGTAGATCACAAAGGGTTCGCAGGTAGATCAAATCAGTCTGCTCAAACCTACAATTCATCATTTGTTTAAGAGTGTTACTGTGCACAAATGTCAGTTGCATTACAAAGTATACAAAAGAAAACACCAATTCTATTTCGTTCCCCATCTCCCAAACCAACTGTTTGTCTTTACAACATCAGTGCCATTATTCCAAAGACACTTTGTATATATTTTGCAAATATTTTCAGCAGTTGAATACTTTTTTGGGTGCGTAGACCTTGTTACGATGAAAAAAGTAGGGGCACCCCTGCGTTGATCCTGTAGTTCTGCTGTATTTGTCTAACTCCATAAGTTTAAAGTGTTAATTATGAGCTTCAGCGTAAATACACAGCACTCACCACTAGGGCGCGTATCTTGATCTTCTCGTTGGTGGTCTTCTTGTAGATCTCCTTGAGCAGGGACACGCCGTTGGTGATGATGAAGGATGCTCTGCTCATCTTGGTGGAGGAGTGGATCAGGGCCTCCACGGCCACCATCTGGTCCACCTCGCGCTCCGAGGCGCACAGCGCCACCATCATCTCCATCACGCCCTGCCGGCCCACCAGCGCGTTGCCCACGTCGAAGGGGCCCTGCAGCAGGCCCGAGATGGCGTTGATGGCGTGGATGTTCTTGTCCATGTCGTGGGGGTCAAACTTGTTCCTATCGATGACAGAAAGATAGAGGATGAGGCCCGCTCATTTTGGATACCTGAATTCACTTTGTTTGAATTGGATTCACATCTCACTCTCAAGTTAAAGTATTTACCTTGCCTCTATTGGTCGTATCATTTAGTATTAATAAGTAACGATGGCATGTAAGGCAAAACAAACAGGGAAAATAAGGGGGAATATACAGTAACACTGAGTGGATGAACAATAGACTCACTTGATGTAGTCGTCACAGATGTCCCTGAAGTTGTCTCTCTCAGGGTCACACGCAAGGTCATCGTAAAGTTTGGTGAGCAGGATGCTGGCGATCAGCTGTGTATTCTCTGTCATGGGCAGCTGGTCTGGCAAGTAGTCAGGGACCTGACCACACACCTTCAAGATCTTCCTCAAGCCTGGGGACAAGATGGTTATCAATTAATGTAATCTTTAATGTTGTGGGCTTGTGGCACAGTGGGAATGCAGATAAAATTCTGACTTGTGCTTTCAACACCGCTGCCCCCCCCCCCCCCCCCCCCCCACTCACCGTGGTCAATGGTGAACAGAGTTTTGGAGTGGTCTTCTTTCTTCAGGTTCTTGCGGGGAACGTTCCTGGAGAGGAGGTTGAGGGCCTGGTCCCTGCCGTGTCCCGACACCTTCATACTGGCCACCATCTCCAGCAGGGACAGCAGAATGGTCTTCAGATCCTTGGTCGCATCTGGGTGGAACAGACAGCGTACAGTGAGTGACTTGTCTCTCCAGTGGTGTAAAGTAACTGGAGGCGGATTACGGATACATTTAATCTGTACTTTTTAAGGGTTTTTACTTAGGTATTTGTAATTAATGTATTTCCAATTTTCAGTACTTTTACTTCTAGTCTACTACATGTCAGAGGCAAATATTGTACTCCACTACAAATTATTTGAAAACTTCAGTTAGCAATAGTTACTTTGTAGATTTTGATTCTTGTTACAAATCATACTTTGCCATGGCAGGCATATCTCTGGTCTGTATCAAAGCAACCATTACAAAATCAGCGTTTTGCTGCTCTGGGTAAACAATAAAGGACTGCATCTCTTACCCAATACCAGAGCCTCCTCTTTCCCATAAATCCTGTGGTCAGCGGTGGTGAGTGAGTCGTTGATGCACTGGAAGAGGACGCCCGTTGCCAGGGCGATCGCCTCGTTGTCGAGAGCCATGATGCTGCACAGTTTATCGACGCCCACCATGTTAATGATGGCCATGGTCTGATGAGGTCAATGGAAACATATCAGTCAGTCAGTGTGAAAAAGTAATGTCTTTGCATTTGTAACCAACACTTTGATTTATTGCCAGATATAGACTATAAGAGACAGCCTCGTACTTTTGTGTCTCTGTAACTGTAAGTGCTAATGCATCTGTGTCTCAGTTGATATATATGTTTGGTATATTTGTAGAAAATATATATATCAACTAAGTTCAGGGGATGCTTGTAATACACACAGACGCATATGCATTTGTGTGTATTATGATCATAATACACACAAATAAACAGGATGCTACTACTGTGGCAACTCACCCGAGCTTTATGGCCGGTGCACATTCCTGCTAAGGTGCGGACAGCAGCGAGGATCAGATCTGCTTTGGCTGTTTCTATCAGGCTCAGCAGCAGAGGGACTCCGTTGTTCTGGAAGATCCTCTCGGCTCCAGCGTCCTCTCTGGCCAGGACCACCAGGTTATTGGCAGCCTGGAGACCAAAGGATTACAAGTTAAAGCCATTTATCTTGACATTTTCATTAATAGCAGAAATAACATAACTACAAGCTCATGTTACAGTGCATGCCATGTGACACAGCAAAATAATAAAAGACAGTACGAAATGTAGTAAAAGACAGTACTAACTCTTTCTATCTTATCCGTATCTGACTCTGGGTCCATCAGGATGTCGAACATGCCCTTAACCCTGGAGTCTGTGGAGAAATTTGTCTTCAGCTGCATGGTGGGTGAAAAAGAAAAATAAGTAAGAGTTAATATTTGCCAGGGGGAAAGGGGATTCTGCTGCAGCAAACTGCATCTAAATGGCGTTGCACCATGTAGTGAAACTACGACTATAACTGGATGTAGTATTTGAACACTTTTGTAATTCTGTTTCTGGATCAAACTCTCCGGACAGTTGACTGACCTTTTCTTGGATCACGGCCGACAACCTGCGAAGAGTCTCCAAGAAGGTTTTGTTCTTGGGTTCTATGGTGGCACACCTCTGGACGTCCTTGAAGGCCATGTCGAATTTGTCGAGCTTCTCTAGAGCTTGACATCGCCGGTACAACGCCTTAACGTCTGCAGGGTCAATGTCGATGGCTGTTGTCCAAAACACAAGTCAAGACCATTGTTATTCACCTTTTAAAATAACCAGTGTTGACCAAAGTACTGTAGGCTTACAGCATAACTGAGAAAACAGCAAATGAACAAACAGCATAATAGGATAGAACATTGGACTGGTGTTATAGGAACTTTATTTTCTTTGCATTAACTACTTGAGTCTACGTAATGAAGAGAAGGTTAGCCAAAAATATCAGATGTACAAGCTCAAATAGAACATCTACAGTCTCAGATCACCTATTTTCAGAATTTTGGCAAAAGGTTTGGTGTAGAGGGGGGGATGATCAGGCCAAGTACAGTGGAAGGTCAAGTTGGAATCAATATGGAATTCATGAAGAAGGTGGTGGTCCTCATCTTTATCAACTGAGGGAGATCCTTGGTCTGAAAGACCTCTGATCTCCACTAAAAATCTTAGGTAAGAATAGCTGCTCTACAAGCTCCAACTGCAATGTGCCAGCTGATCACCCTAGAACAGGTTTCACGTAGTTAATGCCAAATGTAACCATATTACTATAACACGAAGGAGAGAA
>CM076972.1:9360973-9440973 GCA_039105355.1 Benthosema pterotum
TGGAGAGGTCGGGCCGCGGCTGTGGAGAGGTCGGGCCGCGGCTGTGGAGAGGTCGGGCCGGGGGAGTGGAGAGGTCGGGCCGCGGCTGTGGAGAGGTCGGGCCGCGGCTGTGGAGAGGTCGGGCCGGGGGAGTGGAGAGGTCGGGCCGCGGCTGTGGAGAGGTCGGGCCGGGGGAGTGGAGAGGTCGGCCCATGTCTGTGGAATAGTTAGTTACTTAGTGAGCTAGTGTCAGCTGTTTTAGGCCCTTGTATATCATTATCCTTATTATTGTGCACTTTTTAAGGCTACAACAGAATGTAGAAGATTAATTGTCATGTTGATCTAGTGAATTGACTGCTTTGTTTCCCTGGTCCAGCAAAAGTGATGTGATTGACTGATAATTGCTGAGGGTATGTTCACACTTGGACCCGAGGTGAAATTGCTTGCTAATGGCTTCAATAACTTTAAAGTAAAATTAACTCCAGACAACTCTGACATGATCAACTCTATGAAATAACTCCAACACTGAAGCCAATTTAACTCTAAATGTGTTGAAATACACTTTGGGAGTTGAAATCAACTCTGAAATATGTAACCCTGAAATTTTAACTCTCCAATTTTTGCTGTGTACTGTTTCCCACAATTGGGAAATGAAAATTACGTAATTCAGATGTTTAAGTATAATGTAACATTATACTTGGGAGCTCAAAGTGTATAAAAGTGATTATTACATTATTCTTGTCTAAAGTTCCGTTTCCTTTCCTCAACCCTAGTCCTGCTGCAGTTTGGAAGAACACATCCACAATGTTTCAAACTGTTTTAAATATGTGTTATTGTCTAATTACTTTAACTCTGGTAAAGAGTGAAATATGTATTTATTCAAATATATGTTGTATCCTAAAGCATAGAATGTATCCTTTTAGCCACATTACTGCAATCTGAAGCATAGATTTACATGAATTACTTCAATAACTTTAAAGTACTCTGGTAAAGAGTGAAATATGTATTTATTCAACTCTGGTAAAGATAAAACATTTATTATTCAACTCTAGTTGAGAGTAAACCAGTATTATTGAACATGCATATGTCTTGATAATGGTTGATATGCAGTGATAATGGTGCCTATACATGTCTATTGTCATGACTTGATAATGGTTGATATGCAGTGATAATGGTGCCTATATACATGTCTATTGTCACAACAGCAAGACATATCAAGCATAAAAGACTTGATGATGGTTGGTATATGGCCTGATAATGGTTGATATGCAGTGATAATGGTGCCTATGCATGTCTATGATATGCAGTGATAAAGGTGCCTATGCATGTCTAATGGGCCGACTTCTCCACACCCCCTGGCCGACTTCTTCACACCACCTAGCCGACTTCTCCACACCACCTAGCCGACTTCTCCACACCACCTAGCCGACTTCTCCACACCACCTAGCCGAGATCTCCGCAGTTTTGCTCGGTCCGAGTTCGCGGCGGCCCGAGATCTCCTGTCCCCATTAAAACCTACAGTAGGCTACTCTTATGTTAGCAATTCAATAGCGGCCCTTAGTGGTCACAATGAGAACTGCATGCTTCTAAAACAATCAGCAGCAGGCATTATAGCACAGGGTTGCCAACAAATGGAAAATGTCATGAGTGAGAAACTAGTGTCTTAATGCGTGCGGAAAAAAATTGTGTTTTTTTTGTGGATTTAGCCTATTTTAACAATAATCTGTAATCTTTAAGATTAATGTCTTCACCTCCCTGCCAGCAGTTCTCCATGCAATGTCAGCCTCGTTGTGCCCTCTCTCTGGTTAGTGTATACCATGGGGACACCAGCCACACATCTATTTTCCTGGCTTCATAATAGACAACCATTCCCAGTTTTGGTCACAAAGGGGACCTTTGACCCTTGCTAAATGCCGCAATTTCCACAATCAAACTGAGTCTCTATGACAAGACTTAAACAACACTTCAAGGAACAGTCACTCCTTTGGGGTCCAGTGGCTGTCATAAGAAGGTGGTGGTCACTGGTCACACATTGAGAGCCTCTATCCAGAACAAGACTGAAGCACCGTCAGCTGCTTTTAAACTTGCAGTATCAGAACAGAAATCCCAATATTCTACAATGTTAAATAAATATTCCTACTATGGCAAAGCTACCAATCCATGCTTATTTTCTTTTCCCTTTTACACTCACACACACACACACACACACACACACACACACACACACACACACACACACACACACACACACACACACACACACACACACACACACACTCAACCAAGACTTAAAAACAGCAACAAAAACAGTCATTTAGTGCTCACAGGGATCTCCATACAAATAATACTGTAAATATTAGTGCATTAGTTAGTGCCCAGCATTGCCTTTTCTCTGGATTGAAATAGTTAATTTAGCAATTAGTCAATAGAGGCTGTTGGTTTATGGGGTATTTCACAAAAAAAAAAGAAAAAAAAAAAACTTTTGGTCATTATATGGTCTACTACTCAGTCTCATGTGAACACACCAGACATTTTATAAGTTACTACATTCACTATTTAGATATTTGATGTTCATTTTAGCGTATCTGGCTATCCTATACAAACCCATTATGACTTAAAACTTCATTTTAACCAAGATAGATTTATCAAAAACACCCAATTATTTTTCTGGTAGCTCATATTGTCCTCCTAATACCTGAGAAGATCGTGGAATTTCATTTACTAACAGCTTAGAGGCATGGAAATCACAAGCTAAAGGAGTATTTGTTTCAGCTAATAGTCTGCTGACAGTGATGCTTTAGTTTCACACACTACTGGTAAACACAGATAAAAGCTGCTAACCATGATGGCAACCTAACAGTAATGATGTTTGTCAAAATCAAAACATTGCCATGATTCATGCATATTTGTAATGTAATCCATTATTAATTCAGTTGAATTTTTACCTCACGTAACAACAGGTCTTCATCCAGTAGCTGACATTTCAATCATACCGGGTGTGCTGCTAAAGCCTTAGAGTATATACAGAGTTGCGACAACTCCGTTCATTTCATGGGGCCAGTCCAATGGCCTATGGTGGCTCTTTTACATAGAGTTGTATGTAGAATGGGGACAACAAATGGGGACAACCCATATAACTCTATGGGACAACTAGAGCTTTTTCTGACTCCTCAATGCCTCAATGACTCTTTTAGTGCGATTCTATTGGCTCTGGTCTGGTCTTGGTGTTGCCAGATTTCGAGTGAGAAACCCGCAAACATGTACAGAAACCTGCCCATTAGACATTATAGACAACGCTAGCACAGAGCCGCTTACAATAAGGCAGATTTGGCAATATCAGTTGTAGCACGTAAAAAAAAGAAAAATCACCATGCTCCAACAGTGCGTGAGGGATGGGACATGTGACGTGTGAGCGTGTGAATGACGTCAAATGCGTTATTCTCACGGTCAATGCGTGGTTGTTTACACCTCTGTTATAGCACCATAAACCTTTTATGATTTATTGTCTCCATCAGGTCGAAAGCAAGCTATGTTTTGCTCTCCGTCCGCAGATCTGGTACTCACACCGTCCGTCTGTTAACAGCTAATCTCCCACACCATGCCAAACTTTCCATACTCCCTGGATGCCATCATTCCTCTTTTCCCAAATTCCTGTTATAGCGCCACCATGAAGCAGCTTTTCACATTCTTCTTAACGACCCGATCTGCATCATGGATCATTTGCATGCACCCTCCTTAGAGGACTAGGGTGAACCTTTGACCTGTATTTTCATACCTGCTTTTCATAGCGCCACCAAGAGGCCGATCTTTGTAAAACACATTATTTCATATTACACCTCCAGATGCTGTCCCAAATCACCATTTTGACATTGGCCTATAGCCACAGCCTGACCTGGTGGAGATCTGTGCTCAGAAGTCAGTACCATACTTTTTCTATCATTGTTTTCAATATTGTGTTGTCAACATTCAGTGAGGGACTCTTCATCTTGTTTAGACAGACTTTAATCAGGTAAATTTAAGATTGACAAACAATAAATTCCTGTCTGAACGCATCAATAAATAATACAATATTACCTATTTCTTGTGTATAATATAGCCTATGATTATAGGCTATATTATAATTTATCATGTACAATATAAAATAATATTAGTATAGTATTATCAAATATAACCCCGGGATTATAAATTAGTACAGTTGTTGTTGTTGTTGTTGTTGTTGTTGTTGTTGTTGTTGTTGTTGTTATTGTTGTATTTTCTTCATCCATATACCCCCTATATACAGTAGAAATAGTATTCAATTTTATACAATACATTGATTGTCTTTAGTGCAATAAGCCTTTTCTTTAGAGAAAGATTCAGTACAAAACGAACAGTTAGAAATGTTGCATAAAATATACATAAAAAGCAATGTTATTTCTAAAGAGAAGACTTTCACATTCAACAACTTTTTCATGGTGCTTCAAACAAAGTGCTTACAGTGCAGTTGTAGCAATGGAGAGGTTGGGCAGGTCATAGCCCCGATACGTTCCCTCAATACTCTACGCTCACTCTGTAGCTCCGAGATGAGGTCACGAGTCGAGCTTCGAAATCGCCGTTCAGACACGGCGCATGGTTTCCACAATACACGATTCTTACCTGTTTCTGCACATGTAATCCAAACAGTGAAGGACCCTACGCACGTATAACTAGGTTAACATTGTGTACGGAAGAGAAAATCCAACCCGAAACTTGAACAGAGCACTTATATCTCTGCTTTTGTCAGACAGTTTTATGTTTTCGTCGCCATGTTGCCGCACATTACGGCCAGATCGTTCCCATTATGTTGCATTGCAATCCATGCATAGAATCTGACCAGAGGGGGCAGTAATGTGCGGCAACATGGCGACGAAAACATAAAACTGTCTGACAAAAGCAGAGATATAAGTGCTCTGTTCAAGTTTCGGGTTGGATTTTCTCTTCCGTACACAATGTTAACCTAGTTATACGTGCGTAGGGTCCTTCACTGTTTGGATTACATGTGCAGAAACAGGTAAGAATCGTGTATTGTGGAAACCATGCGCCGTGTCTGAACGGCGATCTCGAAGCTCGACTCGTGACCTCATCTCGGAGCTACAGAGTGAGCGTAGAGTATTGAGGGAACGTATCGGGGCTAGGCAGGTCAGAGGGTTGCTATACATACTTTGTTGTGCAATGAACATTAATGGTGAAAAATGGCCATCATAATGCACCACATCAACAGCTTGTAGAGGAGACATGTGGTTAATAACTAAAATAATAATTTAAGCCCCTCCACAGGACCTTCTGCAGCAGAGATAGACTCTCGGCACAGCGGGCAGGTGCCAAACTCCTGGATCACCCTGATGGTGCACTGCTGGCATAAGCATGTGTGGCCGCAGCGCAGGGTGACGCTGGCATCTTCTGACATACACGCCACACAGCTTGTCACAGTCTCTGTACGCAGGAAAAAGAGAGACACATGTAAACCATTCTGAAAAGGTATGTAATTACAACAAAATTATTTCTTGGACTACGGATTTATAAACATCATTGTTGTGTCTGAAGTACTCAGCCTGTTTTAGTTTACCTGATTCGAGTTCTGTGGCCTGATAGGAAATCCAACTGTCCGTGTTTCTGCTGCTGCCCTCCGGAGAACAGTTCAAATTGTACTGGTTGTCAAAATCAGGTGAGGAAAGGTGTGCCGGAGTGGGGCATGACCTCCGGGATCTCAAAGTTCCTGTTACCTTTGATCCTGCAACAAAAAATCTGACTTAATTTCTCTAAAATGTTATTGATGTAAGGTTTAAAAAATATTGTTCTCCAAAAGGCTAATTATCACTAGCCTATGTATTGCAAAAAAATCCATTGCACATTGTGAGGTTGTAGATCATCAAAATCTTTTAGGAAAAATCTTCTTTGAAAATGTTGTTAACCACTTAAACTCTACATTATACTTTGTTGACTGCTGAATGGGGTCCCCACTCCAGGGCTTTGTACTTCATCCCCTAATGTTGTCTCACTGACTATACCAAATATCTTAGATCTAAATAATAACAATAATAATAATAAACATTACAGAGTGGATGTGGAATTTGGATGATAAATTACCTAGCAGTAGAATGGAGCATGTTTGTCCATAGACGTCAACCATGGCCCATAGGGGCCGACAGAGATCTACTCCTCCCTTCAGTTTACACTTGGTGACTTCGTTCGTCTTCTTAAAGCAGATATTACCACCAGAAGAAACCCAGAACTCGATCTCTGAACCCGAGCAGCAGAGGCTCTCGGGTAAAGGTGCAGCCCAGTGCCCAGGTGTGTCTGTGAGGTCGGGGATGGCCATGGATGGCAGAGGGAGAGCCCTGGACGTCGGCGGCGCGTTGGTGAAGCCCACCCGCAGCGCCCCGTGCCATCCCGTTGTTGTGTTTCCCACCACCACTCTCAGACGCAGCCTCTCCTGTACCTTCAGCGGGCGGCTGCTGAACACCAGGCCATGCCTGAATGTACCCGGAGCCCTCTCTGCCAGTCTGCCCCCTTGGCTCAGCCTGATCTGCTCACCCACTGCCTGCATGTGGAAGGTTAAAGGTCCCAGACAGAACATCCCACACCTGTGAGGGATGTGTCTGATCCTGCAGAGAGAGAGGATTAAAATTAAAATTAAAACTGGTGCACCTTGCATGTTAACAAATCAAGGCCTATTTCATAAAAAATGCCATGATAATAATAAATAGTAGAGAAAAATGACAAGCTATTCCACAAGTTTGCAAAGTAGGCCTATCTCAGGACGTCCTATCTCAGGACGTCAAACAAGAAATGGAGACGACCTCAGCACTCCATCGTGCAGAACTGAGAGATGCAGAAAATCCCCAATCCCATATATGTGTGGACTTTTAAATGACAATGGTTTTTAGATGGACTATGTGTATTTTTAGATTTCTAGATTTGATCATTTTTATACATGTAATCAGCAAAATAATTCAGTGTTTTTAATGACACCTGTCTTTTTAAACCTGTGATCAGGCTGAATGTTGAATAAACTAAACTAATGTGCTATAGGCCTACATACTGTAGATCTGATATTGTCATCTGGTTAAAGAATTGACTTTGGGTCATGGAAAAGCAAACAACTGTTTAGTTTACTCTGGATAAATGGAGAAAAGACAGGTGAAGAAGATGAAAACAAGGTTGCTTACCAAGTAAAAAATGGAAGTAACTTCTTATCTTTCTTAGTTATTAGCTACCATAAACATACTGTGTTGCAGTGTAGGCTAAAAAACAAAGCCTTACTTCAGCCGTTGGTGAAGATCTTGTCCTTCATCTTGAAAGAGGTCAGGGATTCCGTTGAGCATGTCCAGGAGACCATTTACACCTGTGTCTTGTGGAGTTGTTTGGATTTCAGACCAGTTGGTTGTAGAGGTTTACTAAAAGAAAAAATGTACAACCGCACACTCGCCAATAATGCACGTTTATTGAGGACACACAGGGAAACCAATGTTTCAGATAGGTAAACTGCCTTCTTCAGGGTAAGGGTTTGCCACACATGCAAGAGGTTGATATACAAAACAATCACAAGGGGGAGGGACCTTACCTTGGAAAATACCCAAAGTTACTCAGGCAGGAGGCTGAGTCTGCCTTCCCTTGGCTTGGTGCCAAACTCTGAGCGCACAAAAGTGTACATTGTTCTGTATTTAGCTCAAAATTGTTAGATTCATCTCATAATATGTATGGATGTTATATTGGTATGATGGTATATTCTATAGTCTATTCTCCATTAACTCTGTAAACTTCCTCCTGCTGCAACATACAGTTACACTACCTTACCTCAGACGAAATGGAGGGAGGCAAATACACTTCCAAATTCTAAACTAGTTGTATTTCGCTACACTTCACCATTTATTAATTA
The DNA here is from genome assembly GCA_039105355.1 of Benthosema pterotum. Classification (NCBI taxonomy): domain Eukaryota; kingdom Metazoa; phylum Chordata; class Actinopteri; order Myctophiformes; family Myctophidae; genus Benthosema; species Benthosema pterotum. The sequence goes on from CM076972.1 coordinate 9,368,850, forward strand.
TACTGCTTCATTATAACCTTATTATAATTGTAATAAGAATATAACATTTTGTTTTGTGTGCAAAAAATGTTGTTTGTAACTCTTGTTTGTTTGTAAATTTGTCATACTTTGTCACACTACAGTGGCACAAAGGTATAGCAGTTCTAAGCTCACAGCAATGCAGTGCAATGCATAAATGAGCTTGTATATACTGTATGTTATTTTTTGCTATATCTGAATCTCTTATAAGTAAAAGGGGTTAAAAAGGGGTTTCATAAATATTGAACCAATGAAAAGTCCATCGTGCGGCACCTTGTTACTTTGTTTCGAATGCTCCTTTATCAATATCATTAATGTACTTACTTAGTAAATACTACTGTATCTACATTTGAGCAAATTGAACAGAGGTTCTTTTGTACATTTCTTGAACACTAATAGTGGACATCAACAACATTGTTGGTCATTGCTTGCCTGGACAGATGATCGGGTAGGACAGAGCGCCATGTGCAAAACCAACCTTTGGCTGCACTTCTGAAAAGATAATTAATGATTAGTTTCATTATTAGCCTACTTGTCAGAAATAATGAAACTAAGTTGTTATCTTTTCAGAAGTGTTTTATAGCTACCATACGATTCACACCTTTATATTGAATTACAGCATTTTCTTGTTTTGTAATCACTTGGTAACTACTATTCAACAGATGAATCACACACTTTTGTCTATGTACAGTATATGAAGATTTATACTTGGAAGAAAAAAGTCCCTATGGGGCACATGTGCATTGTTGAATAAAATAACTGGAAGAAGAATATTTTTCTTTATGAATGTGACACTGTAAACACTGTGTTATAATAACCTCAACATACCCATCTTTCTATGTTATTTGGTGAATTGGATGCACAAAGTAGGACCACAATGGTTAGCCTTAATGTCTGATTGCATCATTTTCTGTTTACATTCATGATTAATAATGCATTCAACCTGTTGCAAAGTGCATTCAAAGCAAAGCCCCATGCAGTTTAACCTCAGCAACATTCATTGATTTATTGATTGACAGAATACTTCATTAGCAGTTTGCAGAGGATTTAAACGCACAAAATCCTATATTGCTGTTTTCCCATAATACAAAAAACAAAATAATCTCAACAAACCTTTCAGTCAAATTATCTGGAAGTAAGTTAAGTATTTACACAGCTACTGTATGCCGTGATCTGTCCTTGTGGTTTTATATAGTATTTTATAGGTACCATAAGACCTTTTTATGTTGAAATAGAGTAGTGTGTTAAGCATTCTCTTATTTATACGCATAAGCATTATGCACACCTGCAGGGCACAAGTGCATTGTTCGATAAAAGAACTGTAAGAAAGAAAAAAATAGAATCCTGCACACTGTTTTCACTCATAACCTTAATATTATATTTTATTATACTGTATACTGTAAGAAGAAAAGGCAAGAAGGGCCTTCTATGCCATTGCCATCAAAAGGAACGTTAGGCTAGACATCGCAATACAAATCTGGCTAAAGATACTGTCATAGAACCCATCTCCCTCATGAATGTGAGATCTGGGGTCCCCTTACCAACCAAGAGTGCGAAAAATGGGACAAACACCAAACCGAGACTCTGCACACAGAATTCTGCAAATCCATCCTCCACACACAACGGAAAACAACAATGTCTGCAACTATAGAGAGGCCCCACTTATCATCAAAATAAAGAAAAGAGCACTCACAAGACCCTAAACTTGGCAAATACAGACTCAATGATCACAGCTTTTTAATAGTGTTTTAATAATGGACACAGACAGGCCCCACTCCCAAGGAAGGATAGATGCACTCACTGCACACAAAATGTGGTTGAAACAGAGCTACACAGAGCTACTCTCTACCAAGATTTCGGAGACACATACTTCTTAGAAATTACACACACTCAAAGTGAGTTTGAAACTATGACCAATGAGAGAAAACTCTGTAAAAAACTGTATTGATGCTGTTTGTTTATTAAAAAAAAAACAGAAAAGAAATTCTCTGCCCTGTTATAACACAATGCAATGTAAGGTAAGCCTGTTTACAAAGCTCTGTACCCCCCCCCCCCCCCCCCCCCCCACTGTATATATTTGGCCCCACTTTCTGTGTTTTATATTGTGTTTGTGACACTTTGTTTAGCAATCTAAACATTTGTTTTCTCAATAAAGCTTTAGCAATAAAGCTTTAGCAATAAAGCTTCTTTGAATTGAATTGAATTGTAAATACTGTACACTGTATCTTAGACAATGCTACTGTCTGGTTGAGTGTACCACGCCAACAGTCCATTGCACATAGTCTACAAGCATAATGTAACCTTTGCTGATGGACGCTTGTCTGTGTGAATACTCTGCTTATGTGTCTTTAATGTTTTTATACTTGGTGAATTGGTAGTAGGCTACGACCACCATGGTTAGCCTTAATGTCTGATTGCATCATTTGCAGTACCATGCACTCGTTGTTCCTCTCTCGATTAAGTTACTTAACGATAACTGGATGCACCCTGCCTGCCTTGAACGCACTAAAGTGTATGTTCTTGCTGCTGTTTCATGCTGCTTTCTCTATCTGTCTGTGTAACTTTATGTGCAGCTCAGTCGTTATCTTCAAGACAAATTTCTCCCTTAGGAGACTAATAAAGTAAACCTTGAACCTTGATGCAATTTAACCTTAATTTATTGCTTGATTAAATACTCTGTTAGCAGCTTGCAATGAAACAAAATTAAAGTTCAATAGAAGGTCTTCTGACATTTGAACAAACTTTCAGTTCAATTATTTGTATGTAAGTTAAATATTTCCACAGCTATACAATGATATTGGTTAGACATTATAGGGTTGTTGTGGATGCAGTGATATTCGTTTCGTCATGAGACGTTGCTGTCCTTGTGATTAATGTTGTATTTCTCACGTGTCTGATAATGCCACGTGCTTTGGAAGGGCTGGAGATAACAATAAAACCAAAACCAAAAGAAAGTAAGACTTTTATTGCAGTCAGTGTTAAATTGGGCATGGACATCATCTTTTAGGGAACTGTGATGCTGTTGTTATATGCTGGATAAACAATATAAAAGCATAAGTATCAAAAGGACAAAGGACACTGCACTAAAAAAAATCAATAAACAACATTTTCAGTAACACAAGGCAGTCATTAAAAGTCAGCTTTTTCTTGATTACAGTATTCCATAAAAAGTTTGTTATTACCACTGAGCACAAGATCTAAAAAAAAAGGTCTAAAAGTGAAGGTTTTTAGACCTTACCTAGATTAGAGGTCTAATATACCCCTAAAATTTTCACTTTTAGAACTTTTTTATGCGCTTGTGCTCAGTGGGTGGTCTTGCAAGTTGCATAAACTATACACATCACTGAGGCACTGGACAGACTCAATGCATAGGCCTATCATTCAAAATATATGTAAAAGAGGAGCCAGAGTAAAGCAATGCACTACACTCTGGAAATACTACAGTAAAGTAAAACTATTTCTCAATCGTATGCCTACTTATGTTCATTACAGTAGTCTACTTGAGCAGACCTACCATTTGTGCAGCAAGCACAAGATGCTTGCACGCACGCACGCACACACACACACACACACACACACACACACACACACACACACACACACACACACACACACACACACACACACACACACACAGATTATGTCTACCTCCCAGTCCTGGCAGAGTAATTTTGGAGCAGTGGTGTGTGGCCCTGGTTTGTCACGTACCTGGGTCACCTGAGTAGGGCTATGATGTTTCTGAGAGCCGAACTCCCGATGACCTTGTATTACACTGAGGATATTATGTCCATGTGCATCCATAAACTGACCACGAGTGTTGTTGTTGTCATGTCAGGACAATCTAACATAATGTTTGGCCAGTTTATGGGATCTGCACACATGTTCCCTCTAAAACCAGAGGAGATGAAACTGGGAGACCACTGCTACACCTGAAGAAGGCCGGCACGGCCGAAACTGTTGTGTGCCCATCTACTGCAAAGTACAAAGAAATGTAAGCAGAAAGCAATAAACTACAACTCTCCTGCAACCTGTCGTGCGACCCACCTCCCTTTTTTGATGTGATACACTTGTTTGGATAACGCACCAGCCAACGTTGTGACGCGGTGGTAATAGAAGAATTTGTTTAGACCACTGCTACTGAAATAAACCATGGCAATATTGACAGGAATATTATAATACAGAGTAGCATTGATTAAATATAATAAATCATAAATGAATGGAGGGGGGAATGGTAAGAAGATACTGTGTAGGCCTACGTTTATACATTTTGAATACTGGACTTTTACTTGTTACAGAGTAGGCTAGTTGGAAAAGGCTGGTAGTTTGTCACTATAGCAGCATATAGTTGGGTGTCATATAGGTGACATTATCGTCTAACCCACACTGGGTTTTCATCACTGCCTTTCACTGGATCAGATCAATCAAACTCATATTTTACAGTAGGCTAAGGTATTTTATCAATTCAATACTGCCTCTTAGTGGCCGGAATGATAAGTGTTAATTTTAGAAGTGGATTCTTGTTTAAAACAATTGAACGGCAGTCAGTCACACCATAAACCTTTTATGATTTATTATCATTGTTTTCAATATTGTATTAACATTCAGTGAGGGAGTCTTCCAGTTTGTTTGGACAGGCTTTTATTATGTAATTTTTCGTGAACTTAAGTCTTGATATTGACAACAAATAGGCCATACTCAACACAACAACCAGATCATCTATTTGCACAAGCAAGTACTATGTCTGAACACATATAAAAAATAAATAAATAATACATAAAATAAATATTATATAGGCTATATATAGACAACAAATAGATAAAGAATAACAAAGTACATTTATCATATACAATAACATATAATACTATAAACCAAAGTACATAAAGTTCTTGTTTCCTTCATCCATATACTCCCCATATGGGATTATAGTATACAATAATATACAGTACAGTTGATTGTCTTAAGTGCAATAAGCTTTTTTCTTCAGTGAGAGATTTGGTAAAAACAGAAGAGTTGCAATTGATGTATAAAATGTACATAAAAAGCAATGTTGTTTATAAAGAGTTTCACATTTCTTCTTATCTTCATAGTGCTTCAAACAAAGTGCTTACTGAGGCCAGTTGGCAGCCTGCAGTGGAGAAAGGTTGGAAGATCCCAGGGTCGCATACTTGCCATGATTATAATAATTATAATCATTCAACAATTATTGTTGAATAAAGGCAGTCTACAAGTTCATAATGCGCCACCTCAACAGCTTGTAGAAGGCTAAAGTGGTTAATAACCAAAATAACCCTTTAACCCCCTCCCTGGGACCTTCTACAGCAGATTTCATTTTCACAGCATTCCCAATAGGCCATGGCTGGCCTGTGGTCTCCTCTCAGTGATTCTCAGATAGACTTTCGGCAAAGCGGGCAGGTGCCGAAGTCCTGGATCACCCTGATGGTGCACTGCTGGCATAAGCATGTGTGGCCGCAGCGCAGGGTGACACTGGCATCTTCTGACATACACGCCACACAGCTTGTCACAGTCTCTGTACGCAGGAAAAAATATGCAATTAGAACTTCAGGGCAAAAAAAGAATGCAGATTTCATGGACTACTGATTTGTAAACATCATTGTTCTGACTGAAGAACTGAGCCTGTTTCAGTTTACCTGATTTGAGTTCCTTGGCGCGATAGGAAATCCAACCGTCGGTGTTTGTGCACCTCCCCTCTGGAGAACAGTTCAAATTGTACTGGTTGTCAATATTAGGTGAGGAAACGTGTTCCATAGTGGGGCATGACCTCCGGCATAGCAAAAGTCCTTTTGCCTTTGAGCCTGCAACACCAAAGCAGAATTATTTTCTCTGTGATGGTATGTAAAGTTGGATAGTCGTGTCTGTATACTGCATACTGTATGGCAAAAAACACAACAATTTTGCATGATGAGGTTGTAGATCGTCAAAATCTTTTAGGATAACTTTAGAATATGGATCTTCTTTGAGACTGTTTACGGTGAAGACATGCCCAAGACAGGGATCCCCTAATTTTGTTCCACTGACTATATCAAATCTCTTAGTTTTTATAGATGTAAAATACATTATAGGGCTGATGTGGATGATGAATTACCTAGCAGTAGAATGGAGCATGTTTGTCCATAGACATCAACCATGGCCCATAGGGGCCGACAGAGATCCACTCCTCCCTTCAGTTTATACTTGATGACCTCGTTTGTCTTCTTAAAGCAGATATTACCGCCAGAAGAAACCCAGAACTCGATCTCTGAACCCGAGCAGCAGAGGCTCTCGGGTAAAGGTGCAGCCCAGTGCCCGGGTGTGTCTGTGAGGTCGGGGATGGCCATGGATGGCAGCGGGAGAGCCCTGGATGTCGGTGGCACGTTGGTGAAGCCCACCCGCAGTGCCCCGTGCCATGGCTTCGTTGTGTTTCCCACCACCACTCTCAGACGCAGCCTCTCCTGTACCCTCAGCGGGCGGCTGCTGAACACCAGGCCATGTCTGAATGTACCCGGAGCCCTCTCTGCCAGTCTGCCCCCTTGGCTCAGGCTAATCCGCTCACCCACTGCCTGCATGTGGAAGGTTAAAGGTCCCAGACAGAACATCCCACACCTGTGTGACTCCTCTGATCCTGGAGAGAGAGAGACAGGAGGGTTGCTTAAAATAAAAACTGGAGCACATAGCGTAACAGTACAAGCTAGGCCTATTTCATACAAAATGGTCATGATAATAACAATAAATAGTAGAGAAAATTGACAATCTATTCCACGAGCTCAGAAAGTAAGCCTGCATTGCGATATGTCGTGATCTAGGTGTAGATCTGCTCTTGTCACTTGTTTAAACAATTCACATTGGGTCATGGAAAAGCAAACAACAGACTTCGAATGAATGGAATGAGTTGTGGTTAGAGAAAAGACTGGTGAAGATGATGAAAACAAGGTTGACTGCCAAGTAAAAACGAAAGTAACTTCTTATCTGCCCAGACATTAATAGCTACCATGAAACAGGATAGTTGTGCTGCTTACAATAAGCTATAATAAGCTAATAATCAGATGTTAACATTAATAGGCAGATTAGGATCATGTTTCTTTTGCCAAAAGGCAAATTAAGAATTGTAGAATTATAGGTTTATATTTGAAAAGAATCACCATATCAGTGGACAATGAGCACTATTACTGCATTCAGTGATGCTATGATAAAGTGAGACTGTAAATGTAATTGTGACAGTTAATTAGTACACTAATTTCGGTTAGACCATGCAGTTTATGGAACTAGTGCGTACAGGTACATAAACAAACCCTGGCCACAAGCACAATAGCTTCAAGTTGATCAGAAATGAACTGCAGCAACTGTCTGTAGCAGACATGTTTATGACTGAACTGTAAATGACACTTCCTAATCTCTCACTGCTGATATCTGAGAATGACATCAGCAGCATGTAAGCATTGCAAGCGTCATAGGCCTGCACGGGCAGGCAACTACTTCCTGCTTACAGCAGCATGCATTGCATCCCTGCCTTGTAATAATGCAATACAATGCGATGAGTAATCATCAACAAGACTAACGGTAGTTGTAGGAGATTGTACAAACTTGAGGGATATTTTAGTCAAATTTAGCTCATTTCTGGACTGAGATTTAACTCATATTAATTTTATCATATAGTAATACTGAGTTGCAGTGTGTGTGTGTGTGTGTGTGTGTGTGTGTGTGTGTGTGTGTGCGTGTGTGTGTGTGTGTGTGTGTGTGTGTGTGTGTGTGTGTGTGTGTGTGTGTGTGTGTGTGTGTGTGTGTGTGTGTGTGTGTGTGTGTGTGTGTGTAACAAAATCTTACTTGAGTCGTTGGTGAAGATATTGTCCATCATCTTGAAGAGGTCAGGGATTGCGTTGAGCATGTCCAGAACCATTTACATACATCTGTGTCTTGTTGAGCTGTTTGGTTTTCTGACGAGGTGGGTGTAGTGGTTTGCTTTTATACCCCTGCTGGGCCATACACGTGCTACAGCTGACATACAAAACAATCACAAGGGGGAGGGACCTGGAAAAGTACCCAAAAGTTACTCAGACAGAAGGCTGCGTCTGCCTTCCCTTGGCTTGGTGCCAAACTCTGAGTGTGTAGCCTACATTCTTCGGTTTGTATTTACGTTGTAGCTCAAAATTGTTAAGTTCACCACATAATATTCACTGCTGTTTGTATATTCTTGTGCTCTTAGGTTGGTATATTCTTAGGTTGGTATATTCTGTATGTCTCTGTATGTTAGTTGCTATAGTCTATTCTCTGTTAATTCTAACCTCCTCCTGTTGCAACACAGTTACACTATCTTACCGCAAAGGAATTGGAAAGTGGAAAATGAAAGTGGAAAATGCAGTTCCAAATTCTAAATTATCAGTGTGTTTAGTAGACTTATGGTGCTTTACACTTAACACACCTAGGCCTAGATTTTCGTCACCTCTAAACTCCTTATCCTTTAACTTCATTGCCCTTTTAAACTAATTTAAAAAAAAACATCTTTTCAATAGTTAAAATGGCCAGTCTACAAGCTCACAACATGTCAGTAGATTGGCATGTTGAACTACTCCAAAAGGTTTATCAAAATAGTAAAAGAGAGATAAGGGGTTTGGTTATTATGTATGAGTAAATTGTGTATAATTAAAACATATATAAAGAATTATTAATTAAGTTTAGTTTTGTGTGATTTTATTAGATATGTTATAATAATATTGGATCAAAAAAGGTGTCCATTGTTCAGAACCTTGCAAGTTTATTTCAAACGGTGCTTTATCAATATATCAATACAATAATATCAATACTAAAATGTACTTACTTAGTAAATAATGTCTATATTTGAGCAATTTGAACAGAGAATTTGGGTAATTCCCCTGCATTCACTGGGGGGGATTCCATACTCGATGAGGTGGGACAGAGCATGTGCAACGCCAAAATTTCGGTGCACTTCTGAAAAGATTAATCAAGCTATTCAGTTTCATTATTAGCCCACAGAAATAATGAAACTAACTTCTTATCTTGGAAGAAAGGTCCTTATGCACACCTATTGCACACCTACTTATAACCTTAATATTAGACCTGGCTTATAAAACTATAATTTACACTGTATACTACTGTCTGGTTGAGTGTACCACACTAGCACTTCATTGCACATATAAGCATAATGTAACCATTTGCTGATTGATGCTTGACTTGCATTGTGTATCTTTAATATTTGTTTGCTATTTGGTGAATTGGATACATATAGCACCATAATCGTTGATTGCATCATTTGACCCATCTGTGCAAAGAGCATTTTCTATCAAAGTAAAGGCCCATGCAGTTTAACCTCTGAAACATTCATTGATTGATTGAATACTTTATAGCAGCAAAAGTAGCCTACAGTCCAATATAAGGTCTGCTAAAACAATTATCCTTAGGCTACACAAGTTCAATATTTATGCAGTGATATCAGCCTCGTTATGAGACATTGTTGTCCTTGTGTTTAATGTAGTATTTTGCATGTTTCTGATAACATTACACATATTTTGGAAGGGCAAACGTTTTACAAGATATGATCAGTTTAAACCTTGCATTGTCCCACCAAATGAACATATTGCAAATTCAATACCACAGTCAAAGGAAAGCACAAAACCAAAACTCAATGGTCTTGCAAGTGCTGCCCTGCAGTGTGTGCGCGTGTGTGTGTGTGTGTGTGTGTGTGTGTGTGTGTGTGTGTGTGTGTGTGTGTGTGTGTGTGTGTGTGTGTGTGTGTGTGTGTGTGTGTGTGTGTGTGGCTTTTGAGTAGATTGCATACATACTGTCAGGGGTGGACTGGGAGCTCAAAACGTACCGGGCAATTTTGTCTCAGAGCGGCCCTCTGAATCTTTGTGGGGGCTCCGGGGCCTGAGCCCCCATGAGAATTTAAGACATAAGGGGCTCTGGGGCTCGGGCTAACTAAAATTAGTTAGTTAGTTTTAGTTAACTATAAAAACCCTGCAATAGGCAGTCTCATTTGAAGAGGACAGAGGGCCGCCAGCACTGATTCGTGGGCCGGTTTTGTGCAGATTTTTTTTTTTTTATTAAAACACGACATTAACGGCCCCCGGGGGGGTCGGCCCACCGGGAAAATGCCCTGTATGCCAGACTGTCAGTCCACCCTGCATACTGTACACACTACAGTAGTATAGCCATCTGTCAGGTTTCTGAATTTGAACAGTGGCTGAGGGGTTTTGCTGCCCCCTAAAGGAGAATGCAGGTTGTGCTCTGATCATGTGACCTGCCCACTGAGTCAAGTCTTCATGTGACAGGATGAAAGGGGACGGGCCTGGGAGGGCCAGAATAAGGAGCGAAATTCCAGAATTGCATCATTTCATTCCTTGCTCTTGTCTGGGATCGGTTGGAAACTGGAAAGTGGAAAGTTTCTGTCTTTTGGGGGGGTTTCTTTCTGTCGTCTTGTTGCAATACTGGTTGGTTTCGTTTTTCCTTCGGATTGTCCCAGTCGCCTTTTTTAAAGAGCTCAACATTCCAAGACCAGAAGACAATAGAATGTCTGTAACAGGACACTTTTGATTCGTATCAAGGCATAATAATACAATAGGCTAAATGCTGCTGAACAAAGTTACATATAAATTGTAAATAACAAAGGGAAAATATATAATAGGCTAAGGCTACTACAACAAACAATATAATAATGTTCAATTGTTGTAATGGCACTAATGACTTATTAATGAGTTATTACCCCACATGTATGTCTAAATAAGTGTGGGATCCACACTGCCATAACTAAGAGATATGGCTACTATCTTCCTGAATGATTAATAAAGCATATTAAGTTTTTATTCGTGGCATGCATTGTTGTTTTTGTTGTGTAGGCTTTGAGTATAGCCTACACATTTTCTGTATTAAACTCTGTATTGTATTGTATTGTTTTTGTGACACTTGCTTTGGCAATGTAAACATTTGTTTTCTCATGCCAATAAAGCTCCATTGAATTGAATTGAATTGAATTGAATTGAATTTTGAAATACTGTGCACTGTATCTTAGACAATGCTACTGTTTGGTTGAGTGTACCACACCAACAGTTCATTGCACATACAAGCATAATGTAACCTTTGCTGATGGATGCTTGGCTGATGTCTGATTGCATCATTTGCAATACCATGCAGTTTAACCTCAGCAAGCAACATTCATTGATGTATTGATTGATTGAATACTTAATTAGAAGCTTGCAAAACGAAAGTACAGTTTAATACCACTGTTGCTTTTGTCACTCCTGACTATAACTAAAATTACTTCGTCAGCATCTTTTTCAGGACTAAGTCTAAAACTGACTAGCTAAAATAGCCTTTTCAGGATGTTGACTAAAACTAGACTAAAACTATCATGAATAGAAATGACTAAAATGAAAAAGCATTTCCAAAAGACTAATACTGACTAAATCTAAAATACCTGCCAAAAACAACACTGGTGTTGCTTTTTGTGAGAAAAAAAAAATATATATATTGTGGCGAACGACTAGCAAAGCAACACAACAGTTCTTTCTTTTTTTTCTCTCGGATTTTCCCGCACAGACAGTGACCTTTTACATTACAACAACTACCGGTGCAACGCACGCCGGCAAAACAATTAAAGGAATAGTTCACAACACAAAAACATTTCAGTACCACCCGTCGCCACAATGCCCCCACTAGCATGTCGCCTGTCCCGGGCGACTTAAAAGCTACACATAGTCTCTATAGCGACGGGGAGGCCTCCGCAGTCTTTGAGGCCGTGAACTTGTGGGCCCCTGCCCTAACCCCTGCCCCCCATCATCTGTCCCAAAGGCCATAGTGTTGGGTGGGTCCAGGAGGGTTGGAGAAGCCATACCGGGTGAGCTGGATTGTTCTGCAGGCATGTCCCGTTGAGCATGGGGACGGTAGGGTGCCAAGCGGTCCCGATGCAACACCACTACCCGTCCCCGGACGCACAACTTCACCCGGTATACAACATCCGAAATCTGCTCCAACACCTCACAAGGTCCCACCCATTTGCTGGTGAGCTTGGGCGAAATGCCCTTTTTCCGGGTCGGGTTGTAGACCCACACCTTCTCTCCCGAAGAAAAGGGACGTCCTCGGCAACGCGTGTCATACGCTCGCTTCTGCTTCTCGCCAGCCTGTTCCTGGCGCTGTCTGGTGAAGTCGTGCACCTCCGCCAGGCGTTGTTGAAGGTCTCCCAAGTAGTCCAAGCCCGGTTCCAGGGGCGGGTCTGTACAAGGAGGGGTGCCAAAGGCCAAGTCGACAGGTGTGCGCAGCTCCCTGCCGAACATGAGGGCGGCTGGTGTGCAGCCAGTGCTTTCCTGCACTGCTGTCCGGTATGACAGCAGTATCGGGGGCAAGTGTCTGTCCCAGTCTCGCTGGTGTCGAGATGTTACAATAGCCATCTGGGTCTCGAGCGTCTGATTGAAGCGTTCAACCAATCCATCACTTTGGGGGTGCAGAGGTGTTGTTCGGGTTTTCCTCACCCCCATGAGTTGGCATACCTTGGCAAACACCTGCGCCTCGAAGTTTCGTCCCTGGTCACTGTGCAGTTCCTCAGGTGCACCAAAGCGGCAGAACATCTCGCAGACCAGCCGCTCCGCCGTGGTTGTCGCACTCTGATCAGGAACCGCGTAGGCCTCCGGCCACTTAGTGAAGTAGTCCATGGCTACAAGGATGTAGCGGTTTCCATCATCAGTAGTGGGGAATGGGCCAATGAAGTCCACACCGACACGCTCCATGGGAGCCCCCACCTGATACTGCTGCAGCGGGGCGTGGGAACGTTGGGTCGGGCCCTTCCGAGCAGTACAGGCATCGCAGCAGTGTACAAACAGTTCAGTGTCTTGCCTGCAGCCTGCCCAGTAGAACCGTTGGCGAAGTTTGTTTAAAGTTTTAGCCACGCCAAAGTGACCCGCCCCCACTGAGCCATGGACCGCCTGTAGCACCTGTTTGCGCCAGTTCTTAGGCACCAGTAACTGCCACACTTCTCCTCCACGACCTGGCGCCTGCCAGACCCGATAGAGAAGTCCATCATGCCGAGCCAGGGTGGTCCACTGTGAGTGATAGGCTTTAGCCTCCACAGGCAGGGTGGAGATGTCTTGCCACGGAGGACGTGTCCCTGTGTCGACCCACTGGCCCACTCTGGAAAGAATGGGATCGCTGTCTTGCGCTGTCTTCCACTCTTGCTTCTCCACTGCGGCCAGCCATTCTTCTGCCTCCTCCACCTGTCGTGTAGCAGCCACAGGGAGAACAACTCGATCTCGCTCCTCTTGGCGCTGACAGTACCTGCACTCCACTTCCTCACAAGGCCGACGAGAGAGAGCATCTGCGTTGCCATGCAGTCGCCCTGCTCGGTGTTGGATCTCGAAGTCATAGTTCTGCAGCGTCTCAATCCATCTTGCCACTTGGCCTTCAGGTTCTCTGAAATTAAGCAGCCATGTCAAGGAAGCATGATCGGTCCGCAGCAGGAACGACCGGCCATAAAGATAGGGACGGAAATGCCGGAGCGCCAAGACGACAGCCAACAGTTCACGACGAGTGACGCAGTAGTTGCGCTCAGAGCGACGCAGAGCACGGCTGTAGTAGGCAACCACTCTCTCTCCGCCCTCTCCTTCCTGCGACAGGACAGCCCCCACTCCCACGTTGCTGGCATCAGTGTCGACGATGAAACTGCAGGCCGGGTCAGGGAGGGCTAGGACGGGTGCAACTGTCAGGGTGTCGCGCAGCTGGTCAAAGGCTGCTGCGCAATCGTCACTCCAGGTAAACCCTCGCCCCTTGTCCGTAAGACGATGCAGGGGGCTGGCGATGGTGGCAAAGTCACGCACAAACCGCCTGTAGTAGGAGCAGAGGCCTAAGAAGCTTCGGACGTCTGCGATGTTCCGGGGGACCGGCCAACTTCTTACTGCCTCCACTTTGGCTGGATCGGTTGTCACGCCGTCTGGTCCCACCACATGGCCCAGGTACTTGGTTTCACGCTGTAAGAGGTTGCACTTTTTGGGGTTCAGGCGCAGTCCTGCCTCTCGGATGGCTGTGAACACCCGCCGCAGGTTCTCCAGTGCTTGCTGGAAGTCAGTAGCGTGTACCAGCAAATCATCCAGAAAAACTACGCACTGCTTACGGGGTATGTGGGCCAGCACCCTCTCCATCAACCGCTCAAATGTGGCGGGAGCATTACAAAGTCCAAACGGCATCACTCGGAACTGCCAGAGTCCTTGGCCAATTGTAAAAGCCGTCTTCTGTCTGTCCTCCGCTGCCAGCTCTACTTGCCAGTAACCGCTCCGTAAGTCAAGTGAGCTGAACCACTGTGACCCTGCGATGTTGTCCAGTGCGTCATCAATGCGGGGCAGGGGATAGGAGTCTTTGCAGGTCACAGCATTCAGGCGACGATAGTCCACACAGAATCTCCAGGAACCGTCCTTCTTCTTTACCAATACAGCAGGAGCAGCCCACGGACTGCTGGATGGCTCTATCACTCCTGCCGCAGCCATTTCTTGGATCATTTGCTCCGCAGCCTCCCGCTTTGCAAGTGCCAGCCGGTAGGGACGTAGGCGGATAGGCTTGGCTTCACCTGTATCAATGGTGTGCTTCACCAGTCCTGTCTGAGTGCAGTCTTCGTCCCGGGCGGCAAAAATGTCCATAAACTCCTGGAGCAGGTCCCCCAGCTGTACACTCTGCTCGGAGTCCAAAGGCTCCCCACTTCGCTGTAGTAGATCGTTGACAGCCTGGAGTGTGTCAGACGAAGGTGGTGCCCCACCCACCATAGGCTGGCTGGGTGGTGGAGCAGTAACCGGAGCAGGGGACGCTGTGGAGGAAGGGCGGTTCCGGCGGTGGCGACGTCTGCGTCGTGGTGTTGTCCCCATGGATGGTGCTGATGGCTGTGACTGCGTGGTGATGGGTGGAGGTGGCTGGGCCAGGATGCGCCTCACTTTCTTCCCCCGGCGGCGCAAGAGAGGCAGCGTCTCGGAGCCGATGTGGACAACATTCCCCGGTACATCCACGATGGCTCCCCAGCGGTCAAGCAGGTCCAAGCCGATGATACAGGGGTCCAGGATGTCGGCCAGCCAAAACTCCTGTGTGACCTCGGTTCCCCCTGCCTTCGCCTGCAGCAGCTGCTTCCCCAGCATCTCTGAGAGCCCACCAGTTACAGTTCGAATCTTATTTGTAGTTGGCATCCATCCAGCGTTCTGGCAGCCAGCGGTCTCGGGTAGCACCCCGGGACGCACCAGAGAGATGTCAGACCCTGTGTCCACCAGGGCTTTACAACGGTGTCCATTAAGGAAACATAACAGGTATAGGCCATGTGCACGGCCCAACCTCCCAATTCTGTCCGTGTTTTCAGTGGGGAGGCTAGTCAATTGGCTGGGTGGCAGTCTCCCCTCTGTGCCCCCCAGCTCTAGTTTTCCTGCTGAGAAGTGTTCAGTTGTCGAGGTGCAGGGGCAGGGCACAGACGGGCTACGTGTCCTGGTTCTCCGCATCTGTAGCAGGCGTCTGTGAATTGACGCGTCCGGGGTCTCGCTGGGGGGCGCCGCGGGCCTGGTGGGCGAGTAGGGGATGGCTGGGCCCGGCGGACGGCCCCGCCCTCATCTTCAGATTCCCCATCGTCGATATCTGCCTGGCGCACTTGAGGTCTGGCAGGCCGGTGGGGCGTTAACACAGTCTCTACCCGCTCTGCCTCCTCTAGTGCGGCTTGGAGCGTGGCTGGAGCTTTTATGCGGAGGTGTTCTTTCAGTCGTTCAGGTGTGAGGCCCTGGATGAAAGCACTAAGGGCCAGCTCTTCACATGCTGTTGCAGCGAAAGCGGGGTAGCCACGCTGGGTATAATAACGCACATCTGCGGCATACGCACCCAATGTTTCGTTTTCCATTCGGCGTCGGTGGGCCAGCTTGTCTCTCATCTGCTCTGTTGAAATCCGCTGTCCAAAGCGTCTCTCTAATGCTGCAGCCAAGGTCGGGTAATCCCTCTGTTCATGTGGCATCAAGTCCAATAGCACTTGGAGCGCTTTGCCTTCTAGTGCCAGAGCTATGTGGGCAGCAGTCTCTTGTGAGCTCCATCCATTGTGCAGCTCTGCCATCTTGACTTGAGCGAGATATGGTTCTAGTGGTGTTGTGCCAGCATAGCGTGGGAGCTTGAAGACATTCCTAGGCAAGGTGTGGAAAACCCCTCCTCCCATAGGCACCGGGTGGTGGGCAGCTGCTGACATCTCCTGGCCACGAGGGGGAATAGCTCTTTCAGTGGCGGACATGAGCGTTACCGGTGATATCTCCTGTTGGCCACGGGCAACGCCTCCTCCTATATGCCGCATATATGGCTCTTCCATGTGGGTGATCACCGGGTTGAACGAAGCAGATGATGTCTCCCGTTCGCGGCGTGGAACGGCCCCTCCCCTCGCGGACGCCGGGTTGAACGTAACAGACGATGT
The DNA here is from genome assembly GCA_039105355.1 of Benthosema pterotum. Classification (NCBI taxonomy): domain Eukaryota; kingdom Metazoa; phylum Chordata; class Actinopteri; order Myctophiformes; family Myctophidae; genus Benthosema; species Benthosema pterotum. Next base: position 9,385,273 of record CM076972.1, read on the forward strand.
CTCCCGTTCGCGGCGGGGAACAGCTCCTCCCGTCGCGGACACTGTCTCTACAGTTCTGGGTGCGCTAGCGCCGTCGGGTCGCGCTAAATAGGCTCCACTGGGGGTATGGTTTTGACTCACATAACGTTCCTGTCGATCATTTTCTTTCTGTTCAATGTCCATCTTCAACTGTTCCACGTGTGCATACAAGCTTTCAATCTCTCTTTTCAGTCTCTCTTCTTCTTGAATTCTTTCCATGACGTTAGTTTATCCCACTTCTGACACCAATGTGGCGAACGACTAGCAAAGCAACACAACAGTTCTTTCTTTTTTTTCTCTCGGATTTTCCCGCACAGACAGTGACCTTTTACATTACAACAACTACCGGTGCAACGCACGCCGGCAAAACAATTAAAGGAATAGTTCACAACACAAAAACATTTCAGTACCACCCGTCGCCACAATATATATATGTCTAACACCAGAACACCAACTGCACCTTAAATATACTGTGCCTATATTCTGACCTCATTAAAGAAGTTCAAATACCGGTACATGTTTTCATTTAGTTTCTTTTACTAACATGTGACTAAAGGTTTTCATTTTCCACAGACTAAAACCTCTGAGTTCCCGTCGACTATAAAACTTGACTGAAACTATCAAGGACAGCAATGATAACATGTAACAAAGACTAATTAAGCATTTTGTCCAAATGACTAAAGTGTGAATAAAACGAATAGGCATTTTGTCGAAAAGACTAAGACTGACTAAATCTAAAAAATGCCTGCCAAAACAACACTGTTTAATACAAGGTCAGCTAAAAGGATTTAAACAAACTTTCACTTGAATTATCTGTATGTAAGTTCAATATTTACACAGCTATGCAGTGATATTGGTTTCGTTATGAGACGTTGTTGTCCTGGTAATGTTGTATTTCTCACCTGTCTGATAATATAACGTGTTCGTGAAAGGTTTGGAGATAAAGATAAGAACAAAACCAAAACCAAGCAAGACTTTTATTGCAGTCAGTGTTATATATGTAATTGGGCATGGGCATCATCTTTTAGGGAACTGTGATGCTGTTGGACAGATTGTTATATGCTCCATAAACAATATAAAAGCAATATAAAAGCATAATTACTAAAGAATTGTATTAAAAATCTTCAATAAATAAATCTGCAGTAACACAAGACAGTAATTAAATAAAGCACATTACTGTGGTATTTCCAGAGTGTAGTGCTTTAGTTTGGCTCCTTTTTTTTTCTTTTTTTCTTTTTTTTTTTTTTTTTTTTTACATATACTTTGATTTCGATACGTTGATACATTTTGAATACTGGACTTTTACTTGTAACAGAGTAGCCTTTCATTGCATTGTAATAATTGGTACAGATTAGAATCATCAAACTCGTATTTTACAGTAGATTAAGCTATTTTAGGGAGGGAAGCACCTGGCTTGAGAGTTAAGCACATAAAGGTTTTTTTTTTTTACTTCTTTGTATGAACAACTGTAGACAACTTTGAAAACAATTCACACAGGTTTTAGTGCACAAGTAAGCTACACTATGACTCTATACAGTTAGCATGATACATGCTATACATCTATACATGCTAGCTTAAAAAAATAAAATAAAACAAAATAAAAACTAAGGAATGCTTTTTCCCCCCCCAAAAAAGGTGCTCTTGGGGTGATTTGTGCCAAAGCAAAGGATCTGGGTTGAGTTGTTATAAGAAAGGAGATAAAGAGCTGCATATATGGAAAAGAAAAAATAGAAGTAACAAAGCCAGGCTATGAAAGAACAGCAAACGCCAACCAAGTCCTCCTGGAAGATGTAGAAAGAGCTAGATGACCATATTAAGACACTAGCAGCAATGTTTCCTGGCATAACTGTCCTGAAATGCTGGCTTTTGAATTTGCGCAAAGAAATAACATTGACATGCCAGCCAGCTGGACTAGAGACAAAAAAGCAGGTTAGATTATATGCATATATTGCATATTGGATAGTTATTTGCAGCGGACAGCCTAATGTAAACTGCAATGTGCTGATAAACCTTTAACCTTTTCTAGGATATGATTGGTTCAGTGCCTTTAAAAGGAACCCTACATAATGAGACAAATATGGATAATACACTATACTTGCCCTCTATAACTAGAATTGAACATTTAAAACACAGAATAAGCCCTTTAGTTTAAAATAGTTAATGTTTTAAAGGACACGGAAATAATCCAGACTTCTCAAGGTAACAGTATTTATTATTACAGCTGTGTTCTTTCTACACACAGCAAATAACTACACAGTCAGGTCAGAACAAACAGGCAGCAATGGATAGAAACTCAGCACAGCTGCTATTTATAGAGCCACTCCAATCAGGAGCACCTGTGTTCGTAGTAAGTAGCAATGAAAATGAACCAATCAGAACCAAGAGACAATAAACAGAATTATTAGTCAGGATCAGGGTGACCTGGCAAGACACACAATTAGGCCAGACCACCGTGGCCTTTCTAACATAGGCTATATTATATTACACACAACAAATAGATAAACAATAACAAAGTACATGTATCATATACGATAACATATAATACTAATCTAGTATTATCAAATATAACCCTGATATTATAAACTAAAGTACATAAAGTTGTTGTTTCCTTCATCCATATACTCCCTATGTGGAAATATAGTATACAATAATATACAGTACAGTTGATTGTCTTAATTGCAAGAAGCTTTTTTTCTTCAGGGAGAGATTTGGGACAAACAGAAGAGTTGCAATTGATGTATAAAATGTACATAAAAAGCAAAGTTGTTTATAAAGAGAAGACTTTCACATTTGACAGCTTCTTATCTTCATAGTGCTTCAAACAAAGTGCTTTACTGAGGCCAGTAAGCAGCCTGTAGTACTTTGTTGTGCCATGTTGTGCCATGATTATAGGCCTAGTTGTTGAATAAAGTCAATCTACAAGTTCATAATGCACCACAAAAACAGCTTGTAGAAGGTTAAAGTGGTTAATAAACAAAATAACCCTTTAACCCTGCCGAGTTAACTCTGCCCAGCAGAGTTAATTTTCATAGCATTTCCAATAGGCCATGGCTGGCCTATTGTGGTCTCCTCTCAGTGATTAGGGAATTCAAGTTCCCGCCTCTAGGCCTTGGACACAACGAGAATGTGGGCGTGGTCCGTTGCAGTTGCAACAAAAGTCCAACATAGTTAAGAAAGCAGGCGACGCGGACGGGATCCACCTCTTCCACTGGCGTCTCTGGTGACTATGGTGACGCTCGTCTACAGCGTACCTCTCGTCCATGTTGTTAACATGACGTCAAGAGCTGCGTTTTGCCGTCCGAGGAGAGGGTTGCACGTTCTACCAATCTTAAATAGACTATTCTCAGATAGACTTTCGGCACAGTGGGCAGGTGCCGAAGTCCTGGATCACCCTGATGGTGCACTGCTGGCATAAGCATGTGTGGCCGCAGTGCAGGGTGACGCTGGCATCTTCTGACATACACGCCACACAGCTTGTCACAGTCTCTGTACGCAGGAAAAGGAGATGCATTGAGTGTTTTAAATGTACACCATCGTGAAAAGCTATGCAATTAGAACTTCATGGCAAAGCAAGAATGCAGACTTATTGGACTACTGATTTATAAACATTGTTGTGACTGAAGAACTGGACCTGTTTCAGTTTACCTGATTCAAGTTTTTCTGCTTTTTCCATGTTTCTGCTGCTGCCCTCTGGAGAACTGTTCAAATTGTACTGGTTGTTATTAGGTGAAGAAAGGTGTTCCGGGGTGGGGCATGACCTCCGGGATATCAAAAGTCCTTTTGCCTTTGAGCCTGCAACACGAAAGCAGTAGAACTATTTTCTCTGTGATGTTATGTAAAGTTGGATGGCATGTTTTTAAATAAGAGTTAAAAAATAACAGGCTAGTAGCCTCTCACACTAATACTGAAGACATGCCCAAAACAGGGACACCAGGGGTGTTAACTATACTTCATCCCCTAATGTTGTTCCACTGACTATATTAAATCTCTTAGTTCTCATAGAGGTAAAATACATTATAGGGTTGATATGAATGATGAATTACCTAGCAGTAGAATGGAGCATGTTTGTCCATAGACGTCAACCATGGCCCATAGGGGCCAACAGAGTTCCACTCCTCCCTTCATTTTATACTTGATGACTTTGTTTGTCTTCTTAAAGCAGATATTACCCGTGGAAGAAACCCAGAACTCGATCTCTGAACCCGAGCAGCAGAGGCTTTCGGGTAAAGGTTCAGCCCAGTGCCCGGGTGTGTCTGTGAGGTCGGGGATAGCCAAGGATGGCAGAGGGAGAGCCCTGGACGGTGGCACGTTGGTGAAGCCCACCCGCAGCGCCCCGTGCCATGCTGTCCTTGTGTTTCCCACCACCACTCTCAGACACAGTCTCTCCTGTACATTCACTGGGCGGCTGCTGAACACCAGGCCATTTTTGAATGTATGAGGATCCCTCTCTGCCAGTCTGCCCCCTTGGATCAGGCTGATCCGCTCACCCACTGCCTGCATGTGGAAGGTTAAAGGACCGAGACAGAACAACCCACACCTGTGTGACTGACTCTGATCCTGCAGAGTGACTGACTCTGAACCTGGAGAGAGAGAGAGAGAGACAGAGAGGATGGTTGCTTTAAATAAATAAAAACTGGAGCACATAGTGTAACAGTACAATGCCTATTTCATACAAAATGGTCATGACAATAATAAATAGTAGAGTATCTATTGCACAAGTTCAGAAAGTAAGCATACAATGTTGCATTGGAATATGTTGTTGTGATCTAACATGTGTAGATCTGCTCTTCATGTCACTTGTTTAAACAATTCACATTGGATCATGGAAAAGCAAACAACTGACTTTGAATGAATGGAATCAAGATAGTTGATTTAATAAGTTAATAAGCTAATAATCAACTGTTAACATTAATAGGCAGATTAGGATTATGTTTCTTTTGCCACGTATCAGTGGACAATGAGTACTATTATTGCATACAGTGATGCTGTGATAAGGTGACACTGTACAGTGTAGTTGCGGCAGTTAATGCCAATTAGTACACTCATTTTGGTTAGACCAGTTTATGGAACTAGTGTGTACAGTATACACACTAGTTCCCTCTCATAAACAAACCCTGGCCTGAGCACAATTAGCCATCAGAAATTAACTGCCGCAACTGCCTGTAGCAGACATGTTTCTGACTGGCCATAACTGTAAATGACACTTCCTAATCTCCCACTGCTGATGTCTGAGAATGACATCAGCAGCATGTAAGCATTGCAAGCGCAACTACTTCCTGCTTACAGCAGCATGCATTGCATCCCTGCCTTGTAATAATGCAATACTTTTCATCTTAAGATCGTATTTTGGCATCATCTTTAGACAATGAGTTATCATCAATAAGACTAACGCTTGTTGTAGGACATTGTACAAACTTGAACCAATTTGGACCCCCAAGGGCCGATTTGCTGGTTCCATTCTGTACACTAGAGTTAAAATGTACAGAGTTAAATTGAGGGACCTTTGAGTCAAATTATGCTAAATTCTGGACTGAGATTAACTGAGATTTTACCATACAGTAATAGGCCTACTGAGTTGCGTGTGTGTGTGTGTGTGTGTGTGTGTGTGTGTGTGTGTGTGTGTGTGTGTGTGTGTGTGTGTGTGTGTGTGTGTGTGTGTGCGTGTGCGTGTGTGTGTGTGTGTAACAGAGACCTTAAGCCCCTGACACACCAAGCCGACGTCGCGCGACGTCGGCCAACTGCTGTGTCGCCTTGCGGCGCCTGTGTCGGGCCAGGTCGGGCTCCTTGGACACACCGCAAAGACGACACACGACGGTCAACTAGCCATATACGTATACCCCTCCATACCAGTAGGTAGCGGTAGTCTGCATTCACTGAAAAACAACAGAAAACCGGAAGCTCTGGGCCGTTAGCTTAATTAGCTTAAAATGCTAACGGTTATAATCTGATAAGTGCCTCTAGTATGGTAAATATGCGATGCCCGCCGTCATCAACAGAACGCGGACTTCGCGTGATTTTGAGCTCAAATAACAGCCAGGTGGCATTCCACATAACCTAATAGTAGCCACGTTCTGTTAGTAAATCCATGTATAAAATATCAAAACATTGGATTCTTCTTCGTGGCGTTTTTTTTTAGAGCCGGAACTACGTCACTATTCTCAGAGGAAATACAGAAAGGGTTGCCATGTTGGCTTGTTTTCGGTCCGTGTTAACCAACATTTTATTGTATATTATGGTCATCTGATTCTGGTGATTCTGGTCGCTGGCGATTGTAATTAATTAATAATGGCAAAAAAATCACCCTAGATACATAGTATTTATAATGATAATGCATCACAATTACTGTTGTTGTTGTTGTTGTTGTTGTTCCATTCATGCATACAACAATGGACTGTGGGGGTGATTATCTAAAATAAAAAAGTGTAGTACCTGCAAATTGGCCAATGTGCTCAATGTCCATAACAATTAAACTCGAGTAGGCTCGAGTAGTACTGTTGGCATTCATGCATAGCACACTATTAATCAGAGACATACAGTGCATATGCCTAGCAGGGTTTATATAGATATGGATTTTTCATTGTCCTTTAGTTTTAATTAGTTTTTACTCTTAAAATAAAAAAAAAATATTATCGTTTTTTCGTTAGTTCTAGTTAATTATAAAAACCCTGATGCCTAGTATTATTTATAATCCCAACTATACGATATTATTGGGCTTTTTGGCGTCATTAGCTTACTTCTCTCCAAATACTTGGCAACAACAGAGAAGAGAAGAGAGAAGAGTCACGACATAGAGGGGTCAGCTCTATGTCAGCTGTTCATGCAGCCTGAATAGGGACAAGTTGGGAGTTGGAAATACAACGAACAACTAATCTTTGGATGTTTATCTTGTATTATTACTGCAAAACGATCTAAAATAAAGAGATCTAGGTGGACCGTTGCTGAGTTTAATGCATTTCTGCATAGACCTATGGCCATGGCGATGCCAATCACAGAGTGAGCTGTTCCGCCGACGGCCGACGCCGATTCAACATGTTGAATCGGCGTCGGAAAAGCTGAAAAGCTTCCGACGAGGGGGCGACGTGCGGCGACGTGCGGGACACACCGGGGAAACTAGGCCGGCCGACGCCGACCGACGGCCCGACGGCCGACCGTCGGCTTGGTGTGTCAGGGGCTTTATGGATTGCAATGGGCATATCCAGGAGACCATTTACATAAATCTGTGCCTTGTTCGTCTTGCTGAGTTGTTTGGTTTTCTGAGAAGGTGGGTGTAGTGGTTTGCTTTTATACCCCTGCTGGGCCACACAGTGCAAGAGGCTGACATACAAAACAATCACAAGGGGGAGGGACGCTATAGGAAAAATACCCAAACTCCCAAAGTTACTCAGGCAGGAGCATGAGACTGCCTTCCCTTGCCTTAGTGCCAAACTCTGAGCGCACACTGTCCCCACACACTGTCTTCACTTTGAGAATTGTACTTAGGAACGCTTTGGTCGGTCAGACCTATATTCAAGTGCAGACAGTGTGCAGTATTCCAGTTTGACGATTTACAGTATACTTGAAATTATGAACCAAATTAATTTTAATTCACAAAGTTTAATCACTTAATTTAGTCACTTAATGCATAGTGATCTAAACACTGTGTTACCTATATCCTTAATACTATACCCTGTTTATCATACTATATTTACGCTGTATAATAGACAATGCTACTCACTGTCTGAGTGTACGACCCTAGCACTTCATTGCACATATAAGCATAATATAACCATTTGCTGATTGATGCTTGACTTGCCTTGTGTGTCTTTAATCTTTGTATGCTATTTGGTGAATTGGATACATATGTAGCACCAGAATGTTAGATGTCTGATTGCATCATTTGCATAATCTGTGCAAAGAGCATTTTCTATCAAAGGCCCATGCAGTTAACCTCAGAAACATTGATTGAATACTTTATAGCAGTTGGCAAAACAAAAGTACAGTCCAATATGAGGTCTGCTATCCTTAGGCTACACAAGTTCAATATTTACGCAGTGATATCAGTTTTGTTATGAGACATTGTTGTCCTTGTGGTTAATGTAGTATTTTTCATGTGTCTGATAACATCACACATGTTTGAGAAGGGCAAAGGTTTTACAAGATATGGGCAGTTTAAACCTTGCATTGTCCCACCTAAATCAGCATATTGCAAATTCAATGCCACAGACAAAGTAAAGCACAAAACCAAAACGTAATAGTCTTGCAAGTGCTGCCATGCAGTTATAGGTGTGTGTGTGTGTGTGTGTGTGTGTGTGTGTGTGTGTGTGTGTGTGTGTGTGTGTGTGTGTGTGTGTGTGTGTGTGTGTGTGTGTGTGTGTGTGTGTGTGTAGATTGCATACATACTGTACACTAGTAGCCATCTGTCAGGTTTCTGAATTTGAACAGTGGCTGGGGGGGGGGGGGGGGGGGGGTTGCTGCTCCCTAAAGGAGAGTGCAGGTTGTGCTCTGATCATGTGACCTGCTGAGTCAAGTCTTCATGTGACAGGATGAAAGGGGATGGTCGCTGGGACGGCCAGAAGGAGCAGCCGAAGTTCCACATTCCTCGCTCTTGTCTGGGAAAGTTACTGGGGTTTTTATGTCTTCTTGTTGCTATACTGTTTGGTTTGGTTTGTTTTTTCCTTCAACATTCCAAGACTAGAAGACAACAGACAATAGAACTATAGTCTGTAACAGCATACTTTTGGTTCGTATCAAGGCATAATAATACAATAAATGCTGCTGCTGAACAAAGTTATGTATACATTCTAAATAACAGAGCAATGAAGAGCAAAGGAAAGATATAGAATACTACAACAAATGCTATAATATTGTTCAATTGTTACGTAATAATTACACTAATGACTTATTAACTGTTACGCCACATGCACGTCTAAATAGGTGTGGGATCCACCCTGCCATAACTAAGAGATAGAGTATGCCTATTGTCTTCCTGATTGATTAATAAAGCATATTAAGTTTTTATTTGTGGCATGCTTTGTTGTTGTTGTTGTTTTTTGTTGAGTATAGCCTACACGATTTTAAACATATTTCTTTCTCTCATATTTACTCAAACAAACACATTCAATATGCCAGCTTGTTGACCCCTCAATGAACCAGGGTCCTCATCCAACTGGGGAAATCCAGAACTTCCTCCACCCCTTATGGTTCTCCCCTTGCATGGGTACTCCCCTTACACACGCGCGTAGTACGCACACTCACACACGTGTGCGCACGCACACAGCCTGTTAATAATTGATGTTCTCACTGCTTAGCAAAGTAACAATGCCATGTGTGTGTACCGCAAAGTGAGGCTGCTGCTGACATCTGTATCTGCGTGCATGCATTTATCTTCATGTACACGCCATGTCGCCATCTACAGTAGCCCTACGTGTGTGTGTGTGTGTGTGTGTGTGTGTGTGTGTGTGTGTGTGTGTGTGTGTGTGTGTGTGTGTGTGTGTGTGTGTGTGTGTGTGTGTGTGTGTGCGCACGCGCGCGCACATGCGTGGGTGTTAGTGTGTGTTCACACATGCGGGTTTGTGCACCCTTCTCCTGGAGAGTCAATATTGAGTCAACTGCACTCTCAACATATAAATTGTTGTAATTCATCGATAATACGTTTTGGGTGAACTTTGAACTACTCCAACTTGCCTGTGCTTTACTCCTCTAAAAGCACAGGCAAGTTTAAATGCAACCCAAACATCATAATCAAATTGTAAAATAATTTGCTTATAAGCAGTGTGCATCAATTTAAGAAAATGCTGGATGTATCCAGCTGGTAAAACAATATTCAGTAATACTGAATATTGTTTTACCAGAATATTGTTTTACACCACACAAGAGCCCACCAAATACTATACTGAATCAGTATAGTATTTGGTGGGCTCTTGTGTGGTGTTTGAGATGTTATTTTATTGTTGTGTGCCAGGGGTGTCATATTTCGATATACTGCATTTGTAAAGAGACGATGAATAAAGGAAGCTCTGTGAGATCTAATCAATCACTCGTATACTGAATTAAAGCTGCAGTCCGGTAGGCTGAGCATTTAACTCACAAGACAAATTATTTATGTCCAGTATAAGGGAAACATCTTCACATTTTAATTCAAATGTTCACATCTCTGGTTTGATCAAAAGGCTAAAGGCTTAAAGATTATAACTGATCATGTCTGACATACACCTACCTTTTAATTCATAATTTCATATTTTCTAATAAGGGAAAATAAGAGGAGACCGAAACAGAAAGAAGGCAGCTCTCCTGTCTATATGCAAATGCGTAATATACAATGTGCCCTAAAAACGGTCTTATGAACACAGAGAATATATATTTTTTAAGAACCGAACACATCAGCATCAATTTAGACTAGAAACTCTGTTTTGGGAACGAGGAAAGTGTTATTGTGTGTATTTCAGGTCCGTGCAGGCAGCAAGCCTGTCTCTGCTCCACCACACTCGGCTGGCCGTGCGTGGCAGGCCATCAAAAAACAACTTGTTCCCACTCCACCTGTTCAAAACACTATCAATCTGCTGCCTTCCAATGACAGGCTTGGCTTTCACCGGGCAGCCAATGGAAATGCACTGGAGGTCCGAGAGCCTGGCCAATCGGGGGCGGAATTCTAATGTGGCCAGTCTTTATCAAGGTGCCACTTCCATTTCCAAGATAGCGCTTTATTTATGACCCCTGAGGAGAAAGCCGACAGGAAGCATTTCAGTCTTTTAGGATCCACCGAGAAATCCTTCCAGAGGGCTCACCTGAAGGTGATTATTATGGAATTATCATACACCGCACTATGGCTGAGAACAGGTGAGGGGAGAGAGTGAAGAAAGCCTTTCTACAGTAGCTGTGGTAGCAACTTTTGCAGACACCAGGGACTTATTGGAAGAAACTTTATAAAATGGTAGCGGATAGCAGCATCCATTGAGTTAACCATTTGAACATACCAGTATTAGAGACTGAGGGGATTGATTATAAATCTGTCAGGTGTGCACAAGTGGACTCCCGTGGGCCAAACTGGGTCCGCCCTGCCCTGCCCTGACCGACTGGACGTTGCTGCTGTGGGCGAGTGAGTCGGTGCAAACCTGGAGCCAGAGACACTTCCCATGGATCCAAACATCCAGGGGTCCTTCCTGTTCAACAACGGCCTGAATCAGTTCCCCTCTGATCTCAAGGCACCGGTGTGCCAATACTCCGTACCAAACTCCTTCTATAAACTCAACCCTGGCCTGAACAACCAGCTGGCGGCGGGCACCCCTCACGGCATCAGCGACATCCTCAGCCGTTCCATGGTGGGCGCCATGGGAACGTCGGGCACCACCACGCTGCTCTCCGGATACTCCACCATGGGCGGCTTCGGCCCGTCTGTCACCGGCGCCGGGATGTACTATAACCGAGACTACAACTCTCCGTCCCTCGGCGGATTCGCCAAGCCGGACTGCCCGATGAAGGCTCGCAGCGTCAGCTGCTGGGCTGAGAACGGCTACGACTGGCGAGGAGGGAGGCAGCAATGTGCCAACAGTGAGTCTTAATGCCAGTGTTCATTGTCTGACCTCTGCATGCACAAGGGTCACACAGTAGAGCAAGTTCCTGTACTTGCCTAGAGCATTTCTCTGTCATGCAGAAGTTTTTTAGCCTTCTCTCTGCCAACATGTGTTGTGAACTTGTTACTTTGCTGAAAGAGATGCCAGACGCTTTCATTCAGGGCAGTGCCGGCAAGTGTTGCTCTGCTAGTGAAGCCTGTATGATTCTGCAGAAATTCATATTTATGAAGCATCACAGTGTCTGACGACAGCCCATAATGTGGTAAACAAAATGATGGTAATCTTATATGTAATGATGACATTTTTTATGGCAAAACTAAACTTGGGTGATGAATAAATGAGACAAAGATGCCGCTATATATTTATGATTCATAGGTGAAAAACAAAAGGCCTATGAGCCGAATAAAAATGATACACTGATCGCACATGCAAGAATTGGTAAGCATTCCAAATCAAAAAGGAACTGCAAATGGTTGATCATTAGAGCAATTGTTAAATGTATTGGTGTGTTAAAATGAGTTAAGATTGATTTAGATTCAGTTGGCTTGTCAGTCATCTGGAATCTTTTACTAGATTTTATCACATGTGAATATTGCCGTACAAGTGTATTATTTACTTCAAGTGTTTTGATATATTTATGTTTAATTCCAGACAGTAATAATCTGGGGGAGATGTCAGGCAGGAAGAAACACACTAGACCAACATTCAGTGGACATCAGATATTTGCCCTGGAGAAAACCTTTGAGCAAACCAAGTACCTGGCGGGACCTGAGAGAGCCAGACTGGCTTATTCCCTGGGCATGACAGAGTCGCAAGTCAAGGTATACATTTTGTAGTCACTGACATGACAGTCGCAAGTTAAGAAACATTTTGTCTTATTCCCTGGGCATGACAGAGTCGCAAGTCAAGGTATACATTTTGTAGTATTCACTGACATGACAGTCGCAAGTTAAGAAACATTTTGTCTTATTCCCTGGCATGACAGAGTCGCATGTTAAGGAACATTTTGTTGCTGCCGTCGGGCAGATCAATATATTAATTTTTTTGTGTTGTTTTCCCCATTATACTTAATAAAATATGGAGTGAATCAGTAGGTTGAATCAATTGGAAATGCACATTCAAGCAGGCAATACCAAAATAAAAATATGCACATTTATTTAACACATTAGTGCTAGTGTGTGTGTGTGTGTGTGTGTGTGTGTGTGTGTGTGTGTGTGTGTGTGTGTGTGTGTGTGTGTGTGTGTGTGTGTGTGTGTGTGTGTGTGTGTGTGTCTTTATCTAACACATTAGCGGCATTAAGTGTAGTGTTTTTATTTTCTTGATATTAGTCAGTGCGCCAGTGACACAACATCTAAATTAAACATTATATTTTCAACCTATGTTGGAAGTTGAAGTTTGAATGAATAGAGAATGATGTTGCTATACAGGATGTAATTTGCATACAGATGGAAGATAGAAGGGACTTAATGTAACTGGTGTTTCTTGTATGTAAATGTGCAAAGCAAAAGACCTCTCTCATACACCAGTGACCATTCTCCCTTGTGCCAATGTTGGCACCCGTAGTGTGCCAACTGCACTCTTTATAAAATGTGGGCTCAAACTCCTACGAAATAAACTGACAATTGTATCAGTTTAGAAGCCAATGGCTGATTTAAAATTTAAATTCCTAAAGTTGGACCTACAGGATGGATTTGAGTTTTTCCCCTTCCATTATGTTAAAAGGAGTCTGAACTTCTATACGTTGTAATCTGTGATGTATTATGTGCAATAGGGCTGTTTGATCTGAGAAATGTGTGTTTTTGTTTATTCTAATTATTATTGATGGTTCTGAAGAAAAATGAGAAATGCTGTAGTGTAGGTGTGTACGTGCGCGAGTGTGTGTGTGTGTGTGTGTGTGTGTGTGTGTGTGTGTGTGTGTGTGTGTGTGTGTGTGTGTGTGTGTGTGTGTGTGTGTGTGTGTGTGTGCGCGCGCGCGCGTGTGTGTTCATGTATCGTGTAGCCTAGGAGGCCGACGACTTTGTCTTCAGATCATAGGCCTATCCTGACTTTAGATGCATTAAATACCTAGTATGACTCTGAACTACTAAACTTTCACACCCAAACTGTTTGATCGCGTTTGCCTCAAACAAGATTGAATTTCCTGCAAATCTTCGTCAACTTCCCAGTATATTCCATATTTTAGAACAGGGCCATGCTGCGTAACGTGAGTAAAGAGCACTGCACTGCGCCTTGCTTGCTTGTGTTGTGTCACAAGTGAGTCAGACAGAATAATGACAGATCAAACCCACATGTCTCTCTGCTCCGTCCCTGACTAGGTGTGGTTCCAGAACCGACGTACCAAGTGGAGGAAGAAGAGCGCGTCGGAGCCCAGCTCCACGCAGGCCGGCTGCCACGGGGGTCCGGGCGGCGGCGTGGGCGGAGACGCCTCGGAGAACGAGGTGGAGGACGAGGAGTACAACAAGCCCCTGGACCCGGACTCTGACGACGAGAAGATCCGCCTGCTGCTGCGCAAGCACCGCAGAGCCTTCTCCGTGCTGCGCATCGGACCGCACCATGTTTGAATCGAGTTACCGAGAGAGAGTGAGGGGACGCGCACGTTGGGATCTCACGCGCACCCGCACGCACACACATCATGCAGGCACGCTCGCGCGCGCGCACACACACACACACACACACACACACACACACACACACACACACACACACACACACACACACACACACACACACACACACACACACACACACACACACACAGTGGTCGAAATACACAAAGTATATAAAAATACAAATGGCTATTTTTTGGCATCAAAATGTAAGCTATAGAGAAAAAAATGAAATTTATCATGCATAAGTCCCATTTACTCTCCTTCAATGTATACAAATCTTTTCAAAATAGCAGATCTATAAGATCTGCATGGGAGCTTACATGATTGCATCTGCTAGCTGGGCTTAAGTTAGTTTCTAATCATCAAATCTAACAACAAAAGTTTTCAAATAAATGCAGTGGAGTGCAATATTTGGATCTGAGATGTAACAGTAAAAGTAGTGGAAATTGAAAATACAAATACCTCAAAACTTTATACAAATATCGTAGGCCTACTTAAGTAAATTTACTTCACTTTCAACCACTGTGCGTAGCCGCACGCACACACACACACACACACACACACACACACACACACACACACACACACACACACACACACACACACACACACACACACACACACACACACACACACGTTGTAACCAAAAGGTGTTGAAGTCACTCAAAACATACTTTCACGTTTATTGAGCATGAGCCAACATATTCTTACTTAATTAGTCTATATACAAAAACAAAACAAAAAAAACAAGCCTTTTTTATTTTCTTAAATCCGGCTGGAAGTAAGAGATGCGCTGGTTCAGCAGCTCCATCATTTTGTAAGAAACCCCAATCCAATCCAAACTGAGAAAACAACATTAAAAATGCTGCACGATTCTGTTTACATTTACATTAGCCTCGCAGACCGCAGCTGTTTTCAATCAACATAAGAGGGTGCAGTGTAGGAAAGCTTTATGCTTTATTTTGCCATAATTTACACTTACAGTATCTCAGAATCAGATATGCTGACCACAATCAGCAGCTTTGATTTTTGCACTGGCTATTGTCTTGCAAAGGGGAAACTTTTTTTTTACAGCAATGTTTTATTCCATTCTACAAATAAAAATAGCAACAACACTTTTACTGCACAGTGCACATCCACCAATTATATGGAACAATTATATGTAAACATTGTCATATACAATCAATCCTTACTTCATATACCCTACAGTAACCCTGAGAGTGAAAACTTGAGATTGCAACCAATAAGAAACTATAGTGGAGGCCTGGTTGAGTCACTCATGGATCTTGCCCCTCCTCGAAAAATGATTGACCGATTGAATACTTTACTTTACTTTAACAGTTGGCAGAAGAAAGCACTGAAGGTACAGTTCAGTGCTTCATTTAAACCCCCACAAAGCTTATATGGCTTGTTTCCATGTGGCTCCTTCATGTACAGTCCTATTCGCGTTTGCCTCAATCAAGTTTGGATTTGCTGGAAATCTTCATCAACTTCCTAGTAATTTAGTAAACTTCCATATTCTACAGCAGTGCCATGCTACGTGAGGAAAGAGCACTGCACTGCGGCTTGCTTGTGTTGTGTCACAACTGAGTCAGACAGCATAAATGTAACTCCCACAAAGCTTATATGGCTCGTGTCCATGTGGGTCCTTCATGTACAGTCCAATTCATCTGACCCCAAACAATAATTTTATTTCAAATGAAATCATCGCTAATATATTATTTAACTGTGGATAATGAGAAAAATAAACCGGCTTCACTAAATCACTATGTAAAGAAAGCTGGCAGTGGGACAAATGTTTCTTATAGTTATTAAAAAAGAGAGGTGACTGGGCGTTTGGCAGTGATGTTATAGCAGGACTGAAGTAAAGTTTTGTGTGCAGGTGAGGCACTGTGCTGATAACCCTGCAAGCGTTTAATTTCAGTGGACCTCTGAAATATTGTACAATAAATTATTGTGAATTATTTATTGATTTTGATGGTCAATGTGTCATCCTTTATGAACAAAACACTCTTTCGTGAAAGGAATAGGGCGTGACGGTGCCCTATTCCACTTAAAAATGAGCCATTCCTTTTGGGACATTACTTTTCCAAAAATATTTGAAGGCTAGAATCAAGCCATCCAAGGTCCTGATGATTCATGACCATAAAACCTCTGACCACTTTATGGCGATGATTCACCAGGATCCTGGATGGCTTGATTCCAGGCTTCAAATAATTGATATAAAACTATCTTTGGAAATTTGTATGGGAAAAATGAATGGCATATTGGCGAGTGCCACTGCAAAATGGCTGCCACTGACTGCTATGCAAAACACAAACGAAATTACAGTTGGAAGAAAGGCACAATCATAGAGGACAGTTAAGGGTCAAAGGTCAAATCTTGTGAAATGTACCAGTGGACAATGGCTCTCAACAGCAAGCCATTCTATCATTAAATCAATGACAGTATACAACCACTTCAATCAACATTTAGGATCAAATGAGACACACCCTGTTCAGTAAACTGCTGTTAAAGCATATGGTTCCTACGGTAATGGGAGTTTAAAGTAAATGGGGACCAAAGGTCACAGCTTTGGTTGTAAATTGTAAATAAACAATTCTACGTACAATGTCCGGCAAACAAGAGATACTGTAATAGTCACACTACTAAAGTGAATGATACACACTAAGACAAAGTATCATATTTCCACAAATAGAGTTTGTTTCAACAAAATTGCAGTGTGAAATGTGGTAATGGTACATGTTTGGTCCAGAGTCACTGTCCCATTTCATCAATTCTTTTCTTTCTTTCTTTTCCTTCCTTCCTTCCTTCCTTCCTTCCTTCCTTCCTTCCTTCCTTCCTTCCTTCCTTCCTTCCTTCCTTCCTTCCTTCCTTCCTTCGCGTTTTTAAGACCATCGATCTGAACACGATGCCCACTTCTGACTGCCCTAAATAGCCTGTCCATTCCACCTTCAGAGCACAGGCTTAATATCTCATATATTCCTGTTGTCATTCTTCCTTTCTGCCACCAAATAAGCATGGCTCACCCCACAGCTGAATTCTATGACCGCAGAATATAGAGCGCAATCAGATCATTCACCTCGGGACATTTTTTTGCCAAAGCTATAAGCGCAAGTGCAATAGAATCCTCAACCATCTAGCCAAACGATTTTTTAGCTTGACCTACCTAAAGGTCATGTGTTAGTCCAGTGGTTCTCAAACTTTTTAATTTCACCGAACCACCAATAACTCAACTCAACAAAAACTGAAAAAAGTATACGAATGGTACCAAATAGAAGGGCCCATTTGGTTCTAATGAACCTGTTTGTTTGGGCCCTTGTTATTTTTTGCAATTTTCCTTTCCTTAATAATACACTCCCCAAAACATGGGGCCAGCTAATGAAAGGAGGGATGCCAGCTAATAAAAGGAGTTAATGTTTTCTTAACCTGGTTCTGTTCAGTCAGAGAGACACGTGTCCAAAATAATGTTTGCTCAGAGAGTTGAACTCTATGCCATTGGCATGCAGCAGTAGCAGCCATTTGGTTACCTAACCATTCTGGTCTGGAAAATTACTGAAAAGAAACACTATGTTGGACACAGGAAGACAACCATCTGCCTTTTTCATAGTATCATATAATCGTATATAGTATGGTTTCCCAGTGGGACGGGTTGGGACTTGAGACCCGTTTGTGGAGCCATGGACCAGTGTGGGTTAAGCGAAATATACCCTTTTAATTTTGATCTAAAGCTAAAAAAAAAGGAAAATATTTTTTTCTCAGATTTAGTCTTTATTATTTGCCATTGTGCAAGCCACATATAAATCCCATGAAAACAAAATAATAATAAATCTATTTTATTTACTAGTGAAAATAAGCCACTGTACTTGGTCGCATGCCATAAACAGCTGCTCTACAAGCTGGTGCAACACACAGTGAGTCATTAACAAGATCATTATGCCTTATAGTACGTTGTATTTCTCAGAATGTGTGCCAGGCAGAAATGTGCAGTGCTGAAAACTATCACTAAGTGATTGTAATCAGGCGAGTATGCCAAGTATGACATTGCAACATGGTTGTGATAGAAATATTTTTTATTCATTTACAAAAAGTGGAAATGTCACAAGGAATGTATAGTGTTTAATTGGTGTTTTCACCAGAAGTGAATAAATGACTGCATTTGTACTTTGATCTAATGGTGTTGTACTACCATTTGCAACACTAGAGAACATTTAGGCTAGTGTGTTGTTGATCAAGTCAATATAATATACACATGCCCCCCACACACACATATATAAATCAATTTTGAGACACTCATGATTATGATGAGTCCCTTGTTATTAACTATTTCTACATGTATACAGTCAAGAGCCCAACTCACATGAGGGGGGCTGAATGAACATATACAGTATATATTGTCTGTTTGAATGCAACCAGGAAATGTAAGGGGGTAAATAACTGGCCTAGCATTAAAAGATAATAAATTACTAACATGCAGACGTTGGTCTATATTTGAAAGTTTCTGAATTAGATATTAAATCCAGAACGATAAAATCAGAACAGAGTCAAAATTGAGAAAATAATTCTCTTAAGGAATTTTCACCTTGACTATGGTACTGCAAAGTAAACAAATAAATCTCCTGTTGATGCTGGAATGTTGTTCTGCGTGCATCTTTGTGATTGTTACAATAGTGTTTGTAGTTCTTCAAATCAAATCACAAGTGTGGACAGACAGCTGTGTGTGTGTGTGTGTGTGTGTGTGTGTGTGTGTGTGTGTGTGTGTGTGTGTGTGTGTGTGTGTGTGTGTGTGTGTGTGTGTGTGTGTGTGTGTGTGTGTGTGTGTGTGTGTGGTGTGTGCGTCCATCATCAGCCCAGCCCATCATCCCAAAACATCTGCGTTCCTTTACTACAGTATTGTGGTCGTTGTGTAACTGAGGGATGTGGTTTCAGCCAAGTAGACAAATTTAAAAAATCCAACATTCAATATGTCTTGATCACGAGTATAGTTCATGGAATAAAGCACTTGGTATAAAACAAAGATATGAGTAAGCACAAGAAGGACAACACAAAGACTGGCTAATGCTCACAGAAATCAACAACAAAAAATGGCATCTTGGTAAAATCAAGTCATTAACCACTTAAACTCTATAATATACTAGGCCACTTTTTTTTACTTCAACTTCACCAAATTGTTTGACAGCCGTTCTACAAGCGCACAATGAAGCTGAAACATTTTTGAGGAGTGTCTAGCCAAGAATATACGTGGTTAAGACTTTGTTAAATAAGTAGTCCTGCATTCTGTTCTGTATCTGTATCTTTTTCGTCTTTAGGCCTACTGTCACGCAAAGTTATCCCAATATAAATAGAGAACATCAAAGAATGTATAGTTTGCTTTCCAGCAGAAAGGATACTGAAATGTAAAAGGTAGAGATAACTAAATATATTTAAACAGAAATGCCAGAGGCCAGGAGTAGTTGCTGTGCTAAGCTATCCTGACTCCAGCACAGAATTGCTATTTATTAAAGTGAAACATTAATAAAAACTTTAAAGTGAAACATTTAATCCCCCACCCACCCCCTTCTCATCTTTGTACATTTCTCTTTTCCCTTTTTACCTCCACTATGATTTCACCTTCATCATTTGCTGCCTCTGACTTTACTGAAGTAATTATTTTGTACGTATTTGAATGTCTTAATGAAATGAACAAGTTGGCCACTATTGTAAACACTATTGTAAAGTGTATTTTTAACTAGTGTGTCCCATCAGTTTTTCAGATTTGCTGTAGTTGTACTTGAATTGTACTGTAATTCTCCAAGCTGTTATCAGTTTTGTAGCAGTGTGTACTTGACTTGTACTGTAACTCTCATTAATGTCAATAAACATTTCATTCATTCAAACAGAGTGATAATTTGGACAGGCTGTGCGAAGCGAGACTACTTGCCTTGTGCAGACCACCACTTCTACAACAAACAATAGTTAATCTAGAATAGTCTGAAATCCAATATATTGACCGTATGGCCATAATTATCAACACAAAGACCACACAGTGCGCCTGTACATTTCGCCTGTACATATGCTACAGTAGGTACGGTAAAGGCTTTACTACTCAAGAACTACACTATCTATATTTCAATCTAGGTCCGTAGATCAACATACTTGAGACCGTCAAGTAGCATTCCTGTACAGATGTTTCTATGTAAGTTAAAGTAATATGCATGATGCAACGCAGAAACCAAGTCCCTACAGTGGTGCCACTCCATGGTAGATTGATCTAGGCAAACAGGTGGCCTTACACTAGTCAAAGTGCCAATATTATATTATAGGACACAGAGCAAAAAAAGCACACGTGTGAAGTGAAATCACTTCATTAACAATTAACAATTACACTAAATAAAAGTCCATGCACTTGGCTTGGCTTACAAATTAGTATATTAAATTATTAATATACCCTAAACAAAGATTAAGGTCCATAGAATTTGGCTGGAATGGGAATAGTATAATTAGGCTCTCAATAAACATTAAAAGTCCATGGACTTGGCTTGACTATGAGTGCCATATCCTGAAGACCTGCTAAAACATTGCTTTCTCTCCAAAAACAAATAGTGTCACTTTGGCTACCAGTATTTGTGGCCATCTTCTTCTCTCTTCATGATTATTATTTAGGTCAATGTATATAGTAAACAGAGGGGACAAAAATAAATAACGGAAGTAAAACTGGACTAGAATACAAAATAAAAGCATGTCAGTAGAACCGATGAAGAATATTCAGATCAGATGTACTGTAAATCCCTGACACTGTTAAATATTGTCAGGGTATTTACTTGGTTAGTGTGTGTGTGTGTGTGTGTGGGGTGTGTGTGTGTGTGTGTGTGTGTGTGTGTGTGTGTGTGTGTGTGTGTGTGTGTGTGTGTGTGTGTGTGTGTGTGTGTGTGTGTATGAGTACAAGAATAGAAGATGTATGCATAATATTGATGTACGCGTACTCAGGCTGTAAGACCAACCGGCACTGAGCCTTTCATTGTCTTATCATGATCTGGCCACATTCTCAAAGCGATCTCACACACTTGTGTCACCCCTCCGTACAAAGGCCAACGACCACAGGGAGGAGGAATCCGGCGGGGAGCATCCCTGGTGTCAACCGCGTGTTCAGGTCGGGGGATGGAAGACTTATGGCTAAGTGCGGGATCCATCCGGCAAATTGTCTGCCACACAAAAAAAATCCATAACGCTGCTGATGATCAAATCTGCACCGACGTGACCCACGGCCGTGGAAATCAATACGTCGCAGTGAGATCAGGAGTGATATCTCAGTGATGTGTGGATTGGGAGACAGAGAGATAGAGAGTGCTCACAGCAGGTCGGTGATGGTGTTTGTTGTTGGTGGTGTTGGTACAGGGAGGGGATGGTGGTGGAGTTCCTGTCAGAGGCGAGGAAGAAGAGGAGTATAGAAATCTTATAGCTGAACCTCTTGGTGCTCGTTCTGTGGTGGGGCAGGACTTCTGAGGTTGCTGCGGTTGGACCTACGGTATGGCAGAGGAAAATGTTGACGCACGCAGGCACGCATGCACACGCACACGCACACACACACACACACACACACACACACACACACACACACACACACACACACACACACACACACACACACACACACACACACACACAGTTCTGGTGATAATGTGACGCTGTTGCAAGAAACTGTAGCCAAGCAGACACTGCTTGGCTACAGGATTTACCAAACTGGGTCTGGTTCTATGAAATTGTAGGTGAAGTACTGTACTGCAGGCTCATTGTGTGGACAAGTGTGTGGACAAATCACTGAACCATAACTTCACAGCACTACACACTGAAACTATATTATGGCTGTTGGTGAATGCCTCTTGTATTGAATCTTCCTCCTCTCTCTTCTTCTTTGCTCTTGGTCTCCCATTTCACTGCAGTGTCTGACTGATGTAAAATAAAGCAAAAATGGCAAAAAGAAAAAAAGAAAACGATGATGTGCCATGATGCCTACTTTAAGTTTCTCAAAGGGGCAAACATACTGTAGAAAGGCGACCCCAGAAGTTAGAACTAAGAACCCCCTCTGCAGTGCCTTTCTGTTCCAAGTAAAAGAAAACTCCTTGACAACTCTTAAGTCCCCCCAATACATGGGGTTTCATTATTCTATGTCTGTCCAAAGAGGAATCCTCATGAAAAAGTTGTCCGTCCTCTGAAAGGGCCATTTAAACGGCAGCAAAACAAAATCACAGCCGTAAAAATGCCAATACCCAGCGCCGGGCTAAAATGTATGTCTCTCCAGCCGGCCGTCCATCTGGTAATTAATGAAGAGTGGGCCAACATTGCACTTGGTTGTAGCTATAGTGACAGTGCCGAGGATTCAATGGACATAGATCAGAGAAAAGTGCTGATCACTGATGGTGCGACTACATTATGCACAAAGGAATGGCTGTGTCCCCTCGCCACTTCATCTTAGTTCATATCGCCAGTCCACTGGGCCAGTCGGCCGCGATGGCTCTCTGGGGACCAGACCCCTGAGCTGAACAAGATTACTGTGATCACTCTTTTTATTACACAGACTGATCCCCCCCAGCCACCCTCCTACCCTCTGGAATTTTCACACACATTCAAGCAAGTGCACAAGCTCTCTCTATCTCTCTCACACACACAGATGCACATACACACATAATACACAGTGTAGTACACTTAAATGCAATACATGCTCGCAGAATGGCACTCACAGACTTACCATTAAGAGGGATCCCAGTCAATGTTCATTCGTCTTCATTGAGAAAAACAAGTAAACAGGCTGTGTTGGGCAGACAACAACATAAGAATGTTAGAATTGGCATACTTTTACTGCGCTTAATTTATGCAGCAACCGTTATAGCGTGTAGATTATCTGTTAGAGAGCATACAGCATGTAACGCTTAATCCCTATGCATTTCATCATTATGATGAGTAGTGAAAATATTTTCTACTTTTTTGACATTTTTTGTGACAGCAATGATGCATGATACATCCAAAATGTGTATGGCAAGTTGATTTAGTGATTACCTTGTGGTCTCCCATACAGACATTAGGACCCAGGGTATTGTAAACCACACTGTTACTGTCTTCCCTCTGCAAAGTAAAAAGAATGCATGAAACAAAACAGTTTTGTGAAAAACAAAAACAAAACAAAAAAACATTATATTACTATACAAGTTGGTTGCAAACATTTTCAAGTCAAAGATCACCAACATTTAAACGTATACCTACATCTCTTTTTTTGTTTTGTTCCAGGGACCATCCAGGAGTACAGATTTGATTTTGCTTTAAAATGTCTGTTATAGTCAATTTGTCCACATTTTCACAATCTATCCAAAATAGCGACTAGCTCTCGGCACAAAGTGACAGGCTGTGAGCTTGTACAGGTATATCTGCTGTTTTTGTTAAAATCTAAAAATCACACAGGTTAATTTTTCCGGTTTTAACAGATGACGTCTGACAGATACTGACTCTGTGGATGAACTGTTGGGCAGAGTGCGAGGAGAGGATACGGTCGCACCATGATGGGCATCGTGTGTTCATGTACTGCGTTGGTTTACTGTATTCTTCACTGTAGGGGTAACTGAGAGAGAGACAGAGGATAATGATAATATTAAAAATAATAATGATAGATGTAATGAAGTAAACACACACACACACACACACACAACACACACACACACACACACACACACACACACACACATGTTTGTATATACGGCTAGGGTTATCGCTAGCAGCTACTGTGAAATGCAGAGAATGTGTATATGGGAGATGGATAACAGGCTGAGAGTTAACACGGGTTCATGTGGTTAAGTCAACACGTCAACAACACCTACTGCAGCTCAGATAAGACGACACACGTACCTGGGTGGAAACAGGATTTCCTCTTCCCTGATGACATCATGAAAGGCCGTGGCCTCCTTGTCGTATTTTAAAAGCTGACAGATAGAAATAAAAAGAGACTGCTAAGGATGATCTGCGAATATGAAATTAACGCACAACACCGACCACACTGTAAAGTCGTATAGGTAGTGCACTTAATCACAATAATCTCATATGCACAACATAGGCTAAGCCTGTGCACGTCAGAGAAACTGTTGTTTTATCAGGTCACCCTATCAATCACCATTAACAGGAGTGCATTTCCACTGTGATTAATCTTGTGCATTATCATTTATTATTCGACCGTTGCTAGGCAGTGGACTGTGTTGTGTCAAGTAATGCTGAGGTAACCGATGTTGGGATAAAGTTACACCTGTGATCAGTGTGGGTCACAGTTAGGAGACGCTTTCACGGGACGTCATCGGCAAAGCCATTGTTTTCCTATGGCACGTCGCACGCTTTTCTCCTCCGTTTTGTCCAGTCGCTCCTCAAGGGCAAACGGTCTGAAGCAGCTCAGTAGTATACTTGTATTGTACTCCTTGTATTACTGGTATTTTGTTTGAATAATATGTATACTTTTTACATCTGGTTCTTCAAATTAGCAGAATATACAGAATAAAAAAGGACCAAGGATTGAGCCTTGGGGGACCCCAGAATTGTTAACAACGTGGCTAGATGACATATTCGCTATTGACACAGAAAAGGTTATTTCCTTCAGGTAGGAATTGAACCAATCAAGTCCCAGTCTAGTAATATAAGATGTCGTGGTCAATGGTATCGAATGCAGCCGACAGGTCCAGCAACATCAAAACTGTACAACAGCCGGCATCTAAGTTCATCCTGAATATCGTTGAGAACTTTCAGAAGAGCAGTTTCTGTACTGTGATACAAACTAAAACCGGACTGAAACATTTCAAAAAGTGAGTTGTTGTTCATAAATGTTAAAAGCTGTGAGTAAGCCACTTTCTCTAGGAAAGGCAATTTAGAAATTGGTCTAAAATTATTAAGATTGTTAATGTCCAGGTTATTATTTTTTCTTTCATCAGAGGTTGATGACGGCTGGTTTAAAAATTTTAGGAACAATACCAGAGGAAAGTGACCTATTGAAAATGTCTAAAATGTCAGAGGATAAAAAAGGGAGTACTTTCTTTAAAATGGGGTGGGTAGAGCATCTGCAGGGGAGGAGGAATATTTCATGGTGTTAATTATCTTTATAAGGTCACGTTGAGTGAGTGAAGAAAGGAGTGTAATTTTTGGCATACCTCCCTGTGTGGCACAGTGCACAGAGATGGTGTGATTTGAGCTCTAATGCCAGAAACATTGTCTAAAAAGAAGGTTTTGAAGGCTTCACCTCTTTCAGTGGAGATGATTTCACTGATGGTGGGACGATGTATAAGAGAATTGATGGTATAATACCAACCCTAAATAAAAATTTAGTGTTATGGGGATTAGAAGAGATTAAACGTGAAAAATATCTTGATGGTTCTTCTTTCAGTGTTGCTCAATTCTTTTAATAGTGATTTCATGGAGACATGATTAGAAGTCACTTTGGAAGCTTACGTTCGATATGGGTTGATAACATTGAAATACGCTATACAGATCAGTGGTGGGGCTACAAGCTCAAGTGGAAGATCTTACTGCTCTGCCGTTGTCCTCCCTGAAGACGGCCTCATGCAGGTAGGCAAACAGCTTGGCTTCGATGTGGAGAAGAACCTGAAGAAAAATATAGTTTAGTACAATATAGTACAGCACAAGGCTGTCCATCTCCCCCCAAGCGAGATGGGCACCGGGGCCAAATGCAGGAGCTACTGTAGGGGGATGATTGCCGGACATCGCTGGGCTGTCGGCCTCCTCATTTCCATCGTTTGTTTTCATTTTTTTCCACTGTGGCCGTGAGGGTGTCGCAGTGACGTAAATAGATTTATATAGTTCAAATAGTAGATGTTATTTGTCAATACAGTTTTATCCTAGGTTCGTTTTTATTGGTTTTCATCAGTGAAAAAAGGTCTTAATTGAAATAAAAAAATGCACTATATGGAATATAATAATAAACATTGTATGTTCTGTTGGGTTCCTTTTACATCACCTTGTGGTCATTGTCCTTCTCTTCACAAATGATCTTTTCCACTTCATTGCTGCTGTCTTTCTTCACAGTCTGGACATCTGCAGAGGTGGATAGGTGCTGCACAATTGCGTGTGTGCACGCACGCACGCGCACGCACACGCACGCGCACACACACACACACACACACACACACACACACACACACACACACACACACACACACACACACACACACACACACACACACACACACACACACACACACACACAGGTCACGGTCACATGTGCTACATTTCCAACCCTTCCTAGAAGGAAGCAACACAATGCTATAAACTACTGTCTCTGTGCACTGTGTGCATGTGCAATGTGTGTCCTACACTACAGTACCTGCACTAGACAGTGTGTGTGTGTGTGTGTGTGTGTGTGTGTGTGTGTGTGTGTGTGTGTGTGTGTGTGTGTGTGTGTGTGTGTGTGTGTGTGTGTGTGTGTGTGTGTGTGTGTGTGTGTGTGTGCCTGCGTGCATGCATGCACCTGCACTAGACTGAGAGTGTCCAGGCGGAAGTTGAAGTCTCCAAACAGGAAGAATGGTAGTGGAGTGCAGCTGCTGTCTGATATCCTGACAGGAAGGAAACAGTGGTGGTGTTAGGAGACACATACCGTACTGTATCATCTGTATCATACACACAACTATTAACCCAGTTAATCCATTCAATTAAGACCTGCGGCCCATTCTACAAATGTATTTTTTTCTTAACCAGATCACATGTCAAAGTTTTAGAGTGAATAACACGCTTTCCTCCGCTGTGGAAAGCTGAGGTTACATCCTGGGTACAAAGTACTACAAGTATGAGGTTTAACGGTCTCTGCATGGTCCATATCAATTGATTGTATATGAGAGTTATTTAGGATCATATAAAGTCTTTTACTCTTTTACTTTTCGATTTAATTGTGCCGTTACTACTACTACTAGGTTATGTTACTACTAGGTTCTAACTGACTTTGGCCAGCAGTTAGATCGGTGCGCATGAGTGGCTTCTGGCTTCTCAAACCTATGTATCCATTGTGAGTACCCAGGTTGACACGACTGGCCTGAATGAAGACCTAGCCAATAAAGGCTATAGGTCTTGGGGTGCCCCCCCCCCAACCGCGCTATGATGCGCTGCTAGTTGACGATGCCTGGGATCAAACCCATAACCTTGTGGTGCAAAGGCGAGAGCTCTACCGAGTGAGGAATAACAAGTCGTGGTAATACTGTCGTATGAACTGTGAACATACCACAGTATGACAGTGCGCCAATGAGTGCACGGGTGAGTGTGTCAATACTTTGGGGGCAATACTGGATGTAATATGGTGCTTGGATGTCGAACCTGTTGATGACGTATCTGAGGGCCTTCTCGCGGTTAGTGGAGTAGATGGAAGGGCTGCAGTTGCAGGCGATGAGGTTGGAGGCATCGTGGAACAGATGGACATTGACCAGGTCTAGACCTCTGTGAACAGAATGAGCACACGCACGCACACACGCACACACACACACACGCACACGCACACACATTAATGTGAGACATGGCAGATGGAGGAAGAAAACAGGAAGCGTTATCACAATGACAAATCCTGAATTATATCTGGTACATGGATATTTATTTGTGTGTGTGTGTGTGTGTGTGTGTGTGTGTGTGTGTGTGTGTGTGTGTGTGTGTGTGTGTGTGTGTGTGTGTGTGTGTGTGTGTGTGTGTGTGTGTGTGAGTGTGTGTGTGGCCTAGTTCCAGCGCTGTCACTCTATGAGCAGCTTACTTATCAGTTAGTGCACTCATGGCCACAAACAAACACATTTGTCTTTCTGGGCCACGAAACATTCAGTCTCCCTTTCTCTAGTTGTCACCCAGAAAACAATTAATGTGCAACCAATACGAGGGCTGTGTTGACTTACAGCACAACCTTACGGCTACAGTTTCTGGCCTCTTCATAGTCAAACACCCACCCCCAACATGCACACACACACAAACACAATGGTTAAAAAAACAGAAGAGCAAATAGTAACTATTGTAATGCACCCAGACAACAGAAGATGTTTGCTTATGAACTGGCCTTATTCTTGAGGCTGCTGCAGCAACAGTGAATAATAGTTAGAAAACAGATTGATGTTGAGAGCTGGAGAGTCTCTTTGTTGTTTGTTCAGGCCAACAGAGGATTCTAATTTGAAATGCATGCAAGAACTGCAATGAATGCATTTGCTACTAACAGAGGATGTGTGTGTGTGCAGTAAATTTATGGCTCTGTAGGAGTTGAGCCTTCTTGAGTCTGAGTGTGTATGTGTGGTTGTTTTTGTCTAATGTACGTGTCTGTCTGACAGCTATTCTATGGCAAAAGCTAGGACTAGTTGGCAGTAGGGCAAGGTGTATACCTCCATGCAATTCTTTCTAACTTTTATTATATTTTTGGACAGTTTCAGCGGTGTCTGTCGGACCACAAACTTCTTGGAGCAAAAGCAGTTTTGTATGGATTTATTTCCATTTAAATGTTCAAATTTAGAGCACATGAATCAATGTGTTCCACATGGGGAACTTTTGTTGAAAGCAAGGTATAGCTCCTTGAGATGTTCTGGAAAGACTGCCGTTGTTAAAAAACAGACCTAAAAAACAGACCTTCTAGTTACAGCAAAGGTCTCTGGAACCACCAGGGCAGCTTTCTGTTCCAGAGTGTGATAGAATAAACTTCTCGAGCTAATCACTTCTACTGGATAAGAAAAACGACGGGACTGAACCACCAAGTGTTGTGAAAGCAATTAAAGTGAGACATCACAGTAACAATCTTTACGGTTTAGATTACGTACTGGTTGTGTATGATCCATCTGGTCCGCATGAAGCCCTTCCTGGACCACTTGAACTGTAAAGACAGCAGATCTTTATTCAGATTAAAAGGATTCACAAAAAGAAAGCAGTCAGCTGGTAATTATTGATTGCTCCACATCATTTGTCTCACCCCCCCGTCAGAACAGGCAGACGGCACTACTGACCCCCAGCAGACCCATTTATCCTCCCGGCAGCAGCAGCATGTCCCTTTAGGCCTTCCTGCATGCATCCGTCCCTCCCCACGACCTACACCCGCGCCAACGTCAATGCATGCAAGCGTGCATTCCCAGATACAGACAAGTGCATGCATACATATACTCACATCAGGCCAGAAATTCTTTGGGAATTTTTCTTTTTCCACCGTGGACACCCCGGCCAGGGACCCCATGTACTTGTTCTGTCCCGACACCGCTTTAAAGTCCTTAACTGTGAGGGGCCGAAAGGGGCGAGAGACAGAGAGAGAGTAAGAGGAGGAAGGGGTGGGGTGGGGGGTGGAGAAGGGTAAAAGAGTGAGAACACATGCAAACACCAATCAATAAAGTGGTGTTAACCTCATCAGAGCAGCATACATGATGAGAGGGATCTATACGCGGGACCATTAGGCTGTGTTTGGCGAGCGAGTGCCAATCGGGCCCGATCACACAGAAAGTGGCAGGCCCGGGATGTTTATGGTCCTTCCATAGGCCTTTTCTGACGAGCTTTTTCAAGCCTAACGTGACTGGACTATGCAACGGGGGGGAAAATAACGGCCCCACTTTAAATTCAGATGCTGTGCAAATGTCTGGCGAAAAAAGCGAGGGGGTTCGCCATCAAACGGCGATTTTCAACGGCATACAGTCGCGCGTTACCCCCCGACATAAATACAAAACACATAAATAAACGCTGACGGGAAC
Organism: Benthosema pterotum; assembly: GCA_039105355.1. NCBI lineage: Eukaryota > Metazoa > Chordata > Actinopteri > Myctophiformes > Myctophidae > Benthosema > Benthosema pterotum. Next base: position 9,415,147 of record CM076972.1, read on the forward strand.
CTCTTGGATGATTTGCAATGATATGCAACATTGCTCTTTCCTGCTAATGTAGGAAGCGGCGGATTGAAGGTGATGCTGTGGGGAATAGTTGTGTTTGTGCTCTGAAAAACATTTGTATATTCAGCGGCAGGAACAAAAATCGATGCGAAATAATTGTTTTGTTGATCTATTTAGTTAGTTGTTTTTGTTATTCGGAGGTCGATGTGAATTTCAGTCAGGGAGATGTTTTACCGTTAAAGTCATACTGGTAGATGTCCTTCAGTCCCTTGTGAATGAAGTACATGCTGCCCAACGCCTGGTGAGAGAAAGAAGAACGCTTTGACAGGCAGTTTTGACAAGAGTATGAGAGTAAGAGTATATATATATATATATATATATATATATATATATATATATATATATATATATATATATATATATATATATATATATATATATATATATATATATACTATAGAGTAAATAAAAGATAAAAGAAAGTTATGGACAGGATGACTTCATTTTTTGGCAAAAAGAACATTGTCAAAGAATGAACATTCAAATAAACCAGAATTATCTGTAAACAGCAGCTTTCTGTGTCTAGGGGCCAACGGCTTATCACAAACTTTCACTATACCTTAGACAGATAGGTAGTTGATCTTTTAAATTCTTTGTTGTTCATGTTATTCATGCATCACTCACTGCATTGCATTACTATTATTTTAACATTTAATGTCTTGCTGGTAAAACGCTGTATTTCATGTCATGAAAAGTTCTATACAAATCAGATTATTATTGTTATTTATTATAGGATTGAGCAGGCCTCATCTTATCATTGGACAGACCTATGGAGACTTTACCTGGTGGGACGTAGTGTGTGAGGTCAATGAACAACCAGTTTTCACAAATACTGAAACTTTTGTAACTTATGGAATTTCTTTGAATTTTCTTTGATTTCTTCAAGAAATCATAATTATAATCAGAATGTCTTGAATTTTTTTAAATAATATGTTTTGTTTTGAAATAATAATAATAATGATGATAATAATAATAAATGTAGGAAACAAAAATAAGGGAACCCATAAAACTGTCCAAACCTAGCGATCGGGAACCACTAAGCTACACAGTGGACAACACACACACGCATGCACGCACGCACGAATGCACGAGCACACACACTCACACTCACAGACACACACACTTTAACACCCAATCATCCTTGACGTGGGCTGACAATTTTTAATGTACTAACTGCCTGCTCCACTGATCTGATTAATCACGCTCTGAGAGATCAATAAAGACAGAAAATTAAAACAATTTAAAAGGTATTAAGCAGTAAGGTCTGCTGTCTGCCATCGTGGCTGCAGCTGTGACTGAGGACTCTGCGTGTGTGTGAGTGTGTGTGTGTGTGTGTGTGGTTGGTTGGGTGGTTGGGTGGGGGGCACTCAGAGGGGTCTGGGGCGTGACGATCCACCGTGCACCCACTTATACCCCCACCTCCCCCACCCAAGCTCTGGCATGAGAGATCTCTCCCCGAAGAGAGCATTTATCTTAAGTGCCAAAGCCATCCTCATTTAATGGGATTGAACTGTCCCCACTGTCCAGCGGCCGGTGGCCAGCAATTAGAGATGAGCCTGTCCGAAAGTAGGTTAGAGCATGGATTGTTATGGACCGGCGTACCGTTTGATATGCAACCAGGCCCTAACAGAGCCAAGTTTAATTAAAACAAAATGTTCATCACTGGGACCTGTGGTGGAAAAGGTATGGGTGTGTATGGTTGCGGATTACTTTGGTATTTTGGATCTTGCCCTTTGCTGGGAAATAAGGTTCTACCAGCAAAACTAGTTTTGTATTTGTCAAGACAGTGTAAACAATTGCGGTGTCAGTTACTGTAAGGTGCTGTAATCTACCCTGACGAGAAACTATGCAGATGGCATTGGGAAAATACCCGAGATTCAAAACAGACACTTGAGTGATAAACCCTTCTGTCACTTAAATATGTGTCAATTGCATTGTATTTTAATTTCTAAAGATTTGTTTTTTTTAATACCTTTATTCATAGTCAGTAGTCATAGTCAGTAGCTAGAAAAGAAAGGGGGGAGAGAGAAATGGGGAGTGACAAGCTGCAAAGGCCTGCCAGCCTGCCAGGCTCAGGAGTCGAACCCGCGGCAGGCCCTCAGGCTGGCTTGGCAGCCTAGGTGCCCAGATGATTGAGCTAATGGCCTGGGAAGTATTTTAATTTCTAGGTAGGTGTATGATGGATGTACTGACTGTATTGTCTGTTTTGTAATGTCATGTGAGATGCCACATTGATTACATTTACTTATACGTCTTGGCCAGTTTCCACTTGAAAAAGAGACTTTGTCTCCCTAATTTTCCATCGCACAAAGGTGTTAAAAATAGACAATCTTGTGTACAAGACCACAATCACAATGTGCTCTATGGACAACATGCAGGGCAGCACGTGCAGGAGGCACGTACAACAACACGTTGCCTCCTCCCATGCAGCGGCGCAAGGGAGATGCCGTATGATGAGATACAATCTTTTTTTTATTCATTTCCTTGCACGGACCGTGACAGATGTGAAAATAACATGTGAAATATGCATAGGCATTGAACTGTTTGACACACAGCCTCCACCATAAATCCACACCAGCTCGACAAACGGCGGCAAGGACTGCGCAAATAAAGATCAATCAAACCGATATTGAATTTGTAAGTGCATTTCACCCACTCAAATGTCTATAATGAGAGTGCAATTTGTGACCCAGAACAGAGGAACATCAAAGGGAGGACGCTTAATTATTTGTAAAAGAAAATAATGATACAGTTATGAAATAAACACCACAAACTTGCATTACTGGATAGGTGTTCAGCTACTGAACTTACAATATTGGCATGTGTACAATCTACTCCACAAAAATGTACTTTTGCTCAAGTATAATTTTGAAAACTTTGGCGGCTACTTTGTAGATTTTGACTATCATTGCAAAACACATTAATAACCATTTCAGCCTGATTTAAACTTTGGCTATTGCCATTGTGGTATCATGAAATAGTCTGTGCAATACTGTATGTTGGATTATTGTAATTGATAAAACTATAGTATAGCAAATGGTTAAGTAAGTACTGTAGGTTTGATCTATACTCTTTATTTTGTAGTTGTTACAACACACAAACACATGCGCGCGCACGCACACACACACACACACACACACACACACACACACACACACACACACACACACACACACACACACACACACACACACACGTGTGAAACTGAAAGAAATAACAAAAAAAACCTCAAATAGTCACAAAAACAAAACAAACATAAACCGATATGTGCAAGCACACACACACACACACACACACACACACACACACACGTGAAACTGAAAGAAATAACAAAAAAAACTCAAATAGTCACAAAAACAAAACAAACATAAACCGATATGTGCAAGCACACACACACACACACACACACACACACACACACACACACACACACACACACACACACACACACACACACACACACAGGCACACACACAGGCACGCACACAGGCACGCACAGATATTCTCCTCCACATACTCTGCCAAACACCGATCTTCATCAATCAGGTTTGTGCACAGTTTAATAAAAAAATATTGACTTACAAGTGATTTTTTATCAAAACTCCATTTGTACTGGGAATGCATGCAAGTCTGCTCCCCCGACACACACACACACACACACACACACACACACACACACACACACACACACACACACACACACACACACACACACACACACACACACACACGCTAGCATCCCAGGGCAGTACCCCCCCCCCCACCCCAAACTCTCTCTTGGCCATATAACTGATGATCTGAAGCCAACAGGAAACAAATTGAAAATCAATGCAGGTGGCACCGGCGAAATGAGAATGAGGCATCGAGAGGGTGGGGGTAGATGTGGGGGGGTAGGTGGTCTATTGGGTGGAGGGGGGGTACCTCTGCAGTTCTCTCAGGGCAGCGATGTGGGGGTGCAACTGATCCGGCACAGAGGGGGGAAACACAGTCCTAGCTGTCTACAAGTGCACTCACACACTTTATTTATTGTGCACAAATGGGGTGGGATCAATAGTTTTAATCTAGAGTTAAATGTATTGACTTTGCCCTGTCGACACCCCAACACCTGGCCATTGACGTCCTTCCCCCTTTGACTTCACTCACCTCAGCATGTTGGACACAACCATTGACCCCTACTGTCACCAGCACCAGGCTGGGGGGGCTCACCTGGGAGGAGTTGGGGTTAATAGTTTTAGAAATACTCAGCCACTTTCCACACCTAGAACACCATGGGCTCCAAGAGGGGGGGGGGGGTGACCTTCATGGGAAAAACTTTTGGGGTGACAAATCTCTTCGCTGCACTTACTACACTTCCCAAATGAACCCTAGCATCTCTGCTCCGAGGCAAACACTGGGGAGCCCTGTGGAGTGGGTTACTCCAGTCGGATGGTACAGTGGGGTTGAAGTGGTTAAAGTTTACAAGCATAAGTATCTACTGTATCGTTCACACTTTCGGAGTTGGAGCGCTGGTTTGGTGGTCTGACAACGGGCACACGTTTGAAAATCCCAATCCACCTTTGCTGCGTGTCACTTCCTGTCTCTCTCTCTCTCTCCCCATTTACTACAGTCGATCTAGTGTGCTTAAATAAAGACAGAAAAAGCCCCCAAGATGTCTTAAAAAAGGAGATTTTGCTGCATGAATGGCTAGAGGTCGAATATGTTCATAGTTAGTTAATAGTTTTAGAAACCTCACATACAGCAGACCATCACACTAAGTGGGACAGAGCATTTAAACCATAACAGAACTGATGTACTGTAATGTGACGCTCCATTTCTATACTCTTCCGTGGTTAAAGGAACACTGATTTTTTTTTAAGTTAAGAAAACACAAGACCTGTTCTGGAGTAATACGAGGTCATTGGACAATGTGGCAGGAGGCAGTGTGGCCAACTGCCAACATCCAAAATGCACTAGAATGCGCTAGAGCAGTGGTTTTCAACCATTTTCATACCAGGGCTTACTATTTATTCTGCATTTTAGCCATGGATCACCATTTGATGTTGAGTTTAGTCTCTTTTAGGTACTAATTTTAGGTACGAATTTAGGAGATAACTGGCCAAATGTTGGTCAAAATAGCATGTTATAAATGTGTAGATTCTTGAAAAATAGGTAATTCAGATGTTTAAATATAATTTAGCATAAAATAAAACCAAATGGACCCGTAAGGGTCCATTTGGTTTCATTTCATGATCTCAAAAGTTACAGATCTACTAAGTGTCCATTTGGTTACCAAATGGACACTTATAGGTCCTCTCTAGGAAAGAAGGAGGACTCCATCATAGGAGGAAAAATGGTGAAAATGAGGCTTTTATCTCTGGCGCCTGTCAACCAATTTCGCTCCAAACTCACCAGCAAAAAAGCACTAGATTGTCCGAAAGGAGTTTTTCACAAATTTTGGGGGGACTGGAAAAAAGCCAAATATAGCGTCAAATGTGCCAAGTTGGCAACACTGTTGTGCAGATTGAAGCAGAACCCATGAGCCAAGCAGCCTCCTAGCAGATGTATAATGGCGGGTTACAGCTACTATGACAAGAAACCGGAGTTTAAACGACGGATGTGGAAATGAAGCGTGAGTAGAGTCCAGAGTTACTTTATAAACCTGTCTTTAAACGGATTGGCCCCTTGACTGTACCCGACCCGTTCTATACCTACCATGCGCCAAACGCCACACTGTATTGTAATATATTTTTAAGATCAATGTCACTGCCATAGAGGCTGTTCGCTCGCTAACTATTACCCTGTACGTTTGTCTAACGGCGTATGTGGGGTCAAACAACCGTAAGAAACAACACAGACTCAGAGGTCCACCGTAGAAATATTGATCGTTGTGAAAACGGTGCAGTAGAGGTGTGGAATACCTAATCTTGGATTAGACTGACAAATTTCTGGTCTCGGGTTGAATCTGATTCCCACTATGTAACAGCGACAAGATGGTGCACCTTAGAATACTGGGTTGGACACTACATCATTTTCTGTGTTTCATACATTGTAATTACCTCTGTCCATTAGGAGAGAGAGTCATCATTTCCATGAATTGCAGCTTTAAAATACAAGGTATTCATACTCAAACAGGCACAGAATTCCATTTCCCATTTACAAATATGTCCATGTACCCCAATGCAGTGCTAGTCCTTTTGCAGAAGGTCAAAATCTTATCACAAGCGTTACTGAAAATCAGTGTTGTTAAGTACAGTTCTAATGGTGTTGCACCGCAACTCATTGTGAGCTTGTAGAGCTGCTATTTTCAGATATGGTGGTATAGGGCTGAAGAGTAATGTATGTTTTGTAATAATAATCACAATCTACAAAGTAACTGGTAGTAACTAAGGTTTTTAAATCATTGTTGTGGAGTAAAAGTACATCATTTGCCTTTGAGATATGTAACGGAGTAGAAGTGCCACCATCAGTACTTTGGTAGTAGCCTACTCTCACAGTATAAGGCCACAATGTGGTTAAAGGGCTCCATCTAGTGGACAAACAGGTGAACTGACCGTGAAGTGGTCCTCTGATTTGAAGTGGTTGTCCACGTAGATACAACTCCTGTCAAAGTCTCTCATCTCCTCACTGGATTCAATCATCCTGCGGACACAAGTATTATTACTATTAACACAAAAATTGCAATCATAGCTAATAATATTTTTTTTCTCTGGGCCACTGCTACTGGAACACAACCCTCCACCTTGTTGGAAGACCCAAAACCCCTGATGATCTCAGCTGTCCCAGACAGTGCATTTTAGGATTAATCTTTCACTTTATAATACAAGTTGCATGTGTTATTAAGGTGTAGGCTAGAAGGCTTTCTTACCTTTATTTGTACATTATATACAATACTCTACTACATCTGAGGCAAATAGTGTACTTTTATATGAAAGCTATACTAAAAATGTACTGACTACAACTTACTTTGTAGAGCTGAATTGTCATTGCAAAACATGCATTGACCACATCGTCCCTCTACACATTTCGCCCATTTGCACAATATTGCGAATATAACACAACAGTAAATCCTGATTACACTTATTTTAGTAAGTAAATCTTGATTTTGTATTTCTACATTATGGTAATGTTTATTTTACTTAAATAAAACATGAGAGTGCATCATTCATAATTTCTGAACTCTGTGTTAGTTTAATGCGATATTCAGTTACTTAATTTAATTAAATCACCACTTCTTTCTCCCTACTATAGTGTGTGCTGTGCTACATTGTTCAGACATGCTGTTTGGGGCTTAGACAACAGGAAGGGGCCATGGATGGAGTCAACACAGGACTGCTACAAATGGCACCAGTCTGTGTCACATGGATGGTCCATATCAGAAACGTGGTCCTCTTCTACACTACGCTCCCACCCAACAAACCGACCACGCATCACAGACAGTCAGAGAGAGAAGGATGAAGTTGGCGCTACATGGATGTAAAAAAAATATATAGATGCCTCATTGGTCACTCACTCTCACTCAAGTGACTAGTGGCCATTCAAATCAAGTCTTTTCCACAAGTTTACATTGCAAAAATAAGTGTCGCTGGGGCCTCTGATTCGCCTAGTGAATGCCCGCTCCGTTCTTTTGCTATGCTTCGCAAGGAATCTCAGGAAAGATTTCCAATATCGCCATTGTGTTCCTTGCGTTGAGATACAGACACCTCAGAGCTGGAAGAGTCTTTATATGTCTATGGAGAACTGCATCAGACACTATGCAGGACAAGTGGAACTAGTGAACTACTAGAACTAGTGGCTGGGAAACTCAGACTATAGAAGCTAATCCAGGACAAAACTAAGAAAGGCACCCTAAAGTGCACCCTAAACAGCTTAGTTAACAACACTGAAGACTCTGGTGTTATATAGGAGAGTGTGCTGTGGAAGGCATTTATTCAGGAGTCCTGAGTTTGTTCGCATTGGTTTGTCCAGACATGGACCATTCTAAAAGCACAGTAAACCTACCTGAAGAAGGTGTCTGCGTGACCCATGTTGACCATGTAGTCCTTCCCTCCAACCTCCTGGAAGTGTAGAGCGATGAACCGCGGCTTGTAGTTGTGGACAGTCTGTTGTAGGTATAGGATATGATATAAAATGTGACTATAGCAATCCATGAATAGTGTTAAAGTAAAAATATAGCTTAATACTTAAAAAACGAAGAACAGAAGCAGACTCTCTATTAAAATTATAAGCTTGATTTCCAAGTATTCACATGGTTCAATAGTGAGATATATGGAAAGGACAGCAGAATTAATGCAAATACTTAAGACTGTTCACTACTTCTGCATTTTGTTGTTGTGGTCACGGATGTGAGAATGTGAGCATTGTTGTAGTGGGACTTTTAGAAGTGTGTGTGTGTGTGTGTGGGGGGGGGGGGGGGGGGGGGGGCTCCATAAGACACATGCACGCATACATTCAAGTGCATTTGCGTGCATGTGCGCAATGCACACAGACACACTATTAAAACATACAGATGGGCATAGGATATTTGGAAACAGGGTTTACAATGCTTAATTGTACCCATAAATGTAAATGACGAGTCAAAAACATACAGTATTTTTGCCCCAAACAAATATTTTAGATGCCCCCCCCCCCCCCCCCCCCCCCCCCACACACACACACACACACACACACTACAACCCTGAATGAGAATCCACTGAAAGAAGGAACTAGTGATAATAGGAATTATCACTAGTGATAATAAGAAGGAACTAGTGATAAGAAGAAAGAAAACTAGTGATAATAGGCTTTACAGCCCACATGTGAGGACATACAACATTACTCAGGAGAGATGTTTATTACAACATATATCACTCATTGAATCGTAAGACCACTTTTTGACTTTTTTTGTGTGTGTGTGTACGACCTTGCATGATATCATTTCAAATGCGGAATAGAAAGTAAAAAGTTAGAATGTTTCAGTGATTACAAATTGATAATTCAAACTATGCCCTAATATACACTAAAGCAGCTCTGTTACATGCTTTTAAGCACATAAACAAAAACAAACAGAGCTGATTCAGACAAAAAATGTTTTTTTTGATGTTTTTGTTGTTTCATAAAAGTGTTAAAAATGTTAGGAAGTTACATTTTGCTGAACATGTGCCTATAATAATTGACAATAGAGATCCCAAACTCACCGTATAAAATTCTCTTAGCCATTCACTTTGAATCTCTCCCACCTGCAAAGAGACAGAAACATCATTTGTAATTCAGGGATGAATCCAAAAACAGTTGCGTGGAAGAAGGACAAACAGGTGTTTTCGGCCTTCATCGGGCTATCTTCATGATAAACATTAACCTGACTCATGAGACACTATTTTTTTCTGCCAACAGCTGCTTCGCATCTGGATTTAGCCAAATAAGGATGACCTGAAGAAAAACATTGCTGGTTCACTAATACTCTTTCCATGCAGGAGTCCCTTCTTTTTCAGGATTTATCTCTAAAAATATTTCACAATAAAAAAAAATAGAATAAAAAACGGCAGATCTACAATCTCATATAACACGGCACCAAGTTACACTGTCAGCCTTGTACCTGTATATTCTGCTATTTTTGAACAGCAAAGGTATACATTCACATTCACACTGATGACTTCCTGGTCCTGTCTATGCTACTCAATCCTCACACATAGGCCCAGTGGTGGACATTACTTAAGTCGATTTACTTAAGTAATGTACTTAACTTAGACAGGTGCTGAGAATTTGTACTTTACTTGAGTTTTATATTTCTTTGATAATTTTACTCTGACTTGAGTACATTTCTAAGACAAGGATTTGTACTTTTACGCGGTTAGGAAAGCTGTTCACGTAAAGAGTACATTTACGGCATCTGCCATATCACATACAGTAATTCCATGACTGCGAGCAAAGAGCAAACCTCACTGTATTTATCTTCCATGAAGGTTAATGTATAAATTGACCCCTGATGCACCTCACAGAAATGCAAGGAAATCTATGAGAAACTCAAATCCATATGGCTTCCATCTAAAACATGTGAAGGCACAATAAGGCAAAATTACATAAAATTCATTCTGTTACATGTGTCAAACTACATTTTTCTGAATCCATTCTAAGCCTTTGTTTTAGACTAAAAAAGAACACCCATTGGCCATTTGGCCATAGCCACTTGCCCAAATGTGCAGACCTCATCACATGTGTGCTGTTTTCAGCCCAAGAAGTAGCAATTTTATGTGCAAAACTAATGCTTGGGATGGATTCAGAATCATGAAAAAACCCTAGTTTGACATGTCACATGCTACCTAAAGCAGACTGCATTTTAAGTCATTTGCCTTATTAGCCTTATTATGCCTTACCATGTTGTCGATGTTCCCCATAGGGATTTGGAGATTTCATTAATTTCTCCCCTTTGCAAGGTACTTGGGGGCTCTATTTGTTTTTGAACCTTTGTAGAAGATAAATCCGATGAGTAAATGGATCATTGCTCTCCATGGTCACAGAAGTACTAGATACCCCACTAATATACTGTATACGGATAACACTCATGACAAAAGGAAGTAAAGCATTCCATTTCGGGGGGGGGGGGGGGGGGTGCCTGGTGGGGAGATGGGGTTATGTGTCAATGTGGCATCGGAATGGGGATTATTCAGAAGGGGGGGGGGGGGGGGGGGGGGGGGGGGGGTTGCCCCGAGCCAAGGTGACCTCTGTATACTGTCTGGACTGATGATAGGTTCTTATAACTTAATTTTATATATTTATTTTCAAAATCGCTTAAACAAAAAAAATGCTATGATTTTGAGAAAAGAAATGAATTGTATTCTACTGCATCACAGGGTAAATAGCAATCTGGGTGTCAATGCTGTATCGCACGTTCTAAAATATGAGAAATTGGTCTTTGCGATTCTTTGCGATTGGGGCTGACTTGGATCACTGCCGAGCCTTCGTGTTACCGGCGAAATGAGGGTCGGAATGGGGGTGCGTCAGAATGTTGATGTGTAACCGTATACACAAGGAAGGGCATGCAGTGTATGCAGTAGGTGGTTAACAGTTACGTCTCTGAAAAAAGTCACAAGATGTTATAAATTGAAGTTGTATGAACACACTTATCATGGCCAGGACCAGCAGGTGTAACTGTACCTACTACCTACAGTACTGTATCTATCGCCTGGTTTAAAAGCCAGACTTATTACATCCAAGTGGATTATTAGGCAGGCTAATGTATCTATTCCATTCAGTAGTTTTACAGATGTGGGCTAAATAATGCAAGACCAGTAGAACACTTAAACATGCATGAGTACAGCAGACCACATCAAAGGGTAAGACCAAGACCACTTATCCTTTGATGTAGCTCAAGAGATAGAGCAATGTCGTCCAATGATCCGTAGATTGGTGGTTCGAATCCCGGCTCCTCTCCCCTCACTGAAGTGTCCTTGGGCAAAACACTGACTGAACACCACCTTGTCATTCAGTGCATGTCAATTAGAAGTGGGAAGTGAGGATGCTGTTGTCACCATTAGATATGCTGTTGTTGCCCAAACCACACACAGTGGAAACTTTAAAAATGTGTCTTGTTTTGAAAAACATTTCTTTGATTGGGGAGTGTGAATCACTTTGAGTCACAGAATCATTCTGGTGTCTCTACTAATTAGGCCCTACTAGCGGGAAATGAACCCAGGACCTTCTAGCTGTGAGGCGACCGCACTACCACTGTGCCATGTGCCACTGTACCCCCTAAATATGTAAATGCATACAATCATTTATTGGGATCATTGGAATTGTTTTAGTTTGTTTATTTAGTAGAAATTTGGCATATTTATCTTACAATAGATGCCTTTTGGAAGCAGCTTGGCTTAAATCTCTAGTGAGAGTTGCTTTCTTTTTAATTGACTCATGGCTTTTGCAAGGCATGCTTTTTGAAGATTATGTCATGATTATGTCAAGTTAGTTGTTGGGGGAGTTAGTCTAGCATCCCCCAAAAATAGCCAATCACAAGCTTAGATTGGAGATCTGCCAATGTTAGATCAGGTTTAAGGTCTAAAAAGTCCTAAAAATGTCACAGTACTTGCCAGGTGGACTGACACCTGCTGAGCAGCATTGGCTTTGCATACAGTATGTATTTGCATGCCACCGTGTCCAGTAGGATACCTCATGTCATGTGTAATTCTGTGTATAGTTGACACAGACAACCTTTACAACACACGTGAGCAACAATAGCATCTCTAATAATGATGGAAGGATCTTTTATAGCACTTTCCCATTCACTATTTGCTTGCTCAAAGCACTTTACCATGGTCCATTCATTCATGCCTTGGGAGGTGAACCGTCGACACCAGCACCATCACTTCCAGTTCCACTGGAGGCAAGGTGGTGCTCAGTCAGTGCCTTGCCCAAGGGCACAACGGCGTGTTGGCAAGAGGAGGCAGGATTTGAACCGCCGAGCCCCAGATCAGTGGATGATCTGCTGCCCAACAGCAGCTAACCCGAGTCATCAAAATTCTCACCCCCTTTATTATTACACAGATCTACAAGGGTTTTAGTTGTTCTTCAGAAAAAAATATCTTGGCAACAACCAAAGCAGGTCATCAAGATCTTTATCTAGGAAATTATGCCACATAGTCTTTGGTTTGACTTAAAATCTACAAGAAAGAAATCACATTGCCCTTCCTTGTGGGGTAAAACCCTGAGGCAGCAAGACTGTACATGCTTATCAGATCCTACTCTAAAGTCAAAATACACCTTACATGCAGACTGTAAAATGTGTCAGAGGAACACACGTTTTGGCAAAAAAAAAAAAAAAAAAAAAAAAAAAAAAATCCCCTGTACCTTAGGAGCCACAAAGATCTGCTTTTTCAACTGATGTGATAGACAAGACAGTGCACTTCTCATTTAATTTTAGATGTATACTGATTGTATGATGTTATTATGATAATTGAAAGAAATTAAGATTTTCAGATGTATTTATTTTAAACACAACTTCACAACAGCTTAATCGACCGGTAGGTTAAACTGCTTAATCGACCGATAAGGTTACAAGTGATGAATTAATGAATTCACAGATAATTGACATGCATATTATGATGTCATGTAGACAAATTAAGTAACTTAAAATGGCATGGTCTGAGTATGTGGTATAGTTTAACAGGTTTCTCTTGTATACAAGCTCTGAGAAGCAGGGAATGAGAATATGCCATGTCCATTTTATTTGCAGAGTACCTTATATGGAGTGTGACACAGAAGACTGACTCAATCTGACTTCTTACACAAAAGGCATTGCAGAGGAGTGGGCTCAGCCAGTTACCACTTAGTTGCAACTCCACCCTAAAAAGTATTTTTACCCTAAAAAGTATTTTTACTTATGTAGAAATAAGTGTAGTTTTTCTACAACTGGTAACAATGGACGTGTGGTTTTGTTGGCATAGAAGCAAAATTAATTTACTCTCTTGTTTTGGTGCAATCCAGGTTGCACAGATTTGGTTGAACTCCCTCTGACGTTGTGGTGTGGACTTTGTTAGTTCAACTTCAATTTAGCTTTTTTAGTTTCCCAACATTTGTCGCAATTGTGTCCGCTTACTCATGTTCTACATACCGGTAGTTTAGTTTCACACTTCTGGAATCAAAGGATACACACAAGTTGCAACACAAGTGCGCGCACACAACTTATATAATGACATTGTGATCAGTGTAAGCACTGACACACACACACACCCACACGTACATCAGTGCTTACACTGTGATCAGTGTAAGCACTGACATAAATGTATAGTGATATTTTCATTTCAGAACAGTAAACAGTGACTATAAGCAGCATCCTGCCAGTAATTAAGGCTATTATAGGGCAGGTGGATTACACCCTATGAAGGAGCAGTATGTGGTAAACCCAGGTATGAATCTGGGTGTTGATTATGACCCAGACTGGGTTACCTGATTGGGGGTGGTCAAAGTGGGAGCTTGAATGTGAAGGTAACAGGGTAGCCCTGGCTATAGCCCACATGATTCTCTTTACAAGCTTGTTTTCCCATGCAGGAGACCTGTGTTGGAATACAGGCTAGGTGGTTACATAAACGTTCCCGTTAGAGCCCGACCAATGCTAGATTTTTTGGGCTAGATTTATTTTTTTATGTTATTTTTTACTAAAATAAAGGATTTCAAGTAAGTTTATATCTGAGGGGTCGTCTCTGACCTAGCGGTGCAAGTCTAATGCAGGTCCACTCTAATGCAGCCTGGCATCGTGTCACGTTTTTGAACCCCATTTTGCTGACGTAATTGCTCTGCATTTCATTCCCCATCTACATATTTCCCTTAAAAGTATAAATAAAGGTCAGGTCAACGTTGCAAGTCAACTAGTTTGGTGGTAAGTTTAGTTGGACTTGGAACTTGCAAACAGTTGTAGCATTGCGATAGGACAGCGATTGCAGGTCGGCTCAGTTTTCGGAATAATATTGGTCGCGAGTTTTGACTAGTTGCATTGTAGATCATCGATGTTCACTGTGTGTGTATATGGGCTTTAAGTTGTATTAAAAAATGTAAAAAATAGCAGATCTACACAAGCTCCCAAGAAAAAGGTATAGACCACACACTGTGGAGTGAACGTCTGCTCTGGAAGCTCTGGAGCTTATCTCAGTGTGTGGACCCCATGTCTCCATCTTTTTGAGCCTGGCACCTGACATTTAGTTAGTGGATGTATTGAGTGTCCTCTGTTGCAGGGGTTTTCAACCTTTTTGATCCCAGGGCCCACCATTTATTCAGCATTTGAGCCACGGACCACCATTTGAGGACATTTTGGCCCCACAGACCCCAAAACTAAAGGTTCCTTCTGTCCATCTTCTAGGTGTCTAGACTAATTCAGATGATGAATATTTCAACTCTTGAGAGTGTAATATCCATCTCAAGATATTCATCTTGAGATGAATATTTCAACTCTTGAGTGTAAAAATAAACCAAATGGACCCGCAAGGGTCTATTTGGTTTCATTTTTACTTTTTTAAGAGTTACATCTGGTTAACCAACTTAGCTGGGGACCACCTGGAACCCTGTCAGGGACCACTGGTGGTCCCCGGACCACCTGTTGAAAACCCCTGCTCTATTGTATTTCTAAAATGAAGAAAAATAAATAATAATGATATCATTTGCAGTATCAGAGAGTTATCTTCAAGATACTATATATGGTCAAACATTACAAACATTCTTCTCGGAATGTTAAATGGACTAAACCAGCAAATTCTGCATTAGGGATAGGATTCAAGTAGTGAAGTACAGAAACTTGTGCCTTTCTTTGGCCTTATTCTGAAGACCAGCTAAATGTTATGAAGTGTAGTGGTTGTTTATACAAGTCAAGGGGCCAAATAAGTAGAAAAGGCTTATGGCCCCAAGGGAAGATGTTCTGTTTACAGATATCTCCCACAATGGGATCAAAAGTGTTTCCATTGGTGCCACAGCCAGATATGGCAACCGGAAACATGGTCCAGGGCCAGATTTCCATTGAGTATAGTGCTCTCCGCCCCCATGTCTGAATGCCTGGACGTTTTATGACAGCCCAGCTTAGCTGGAACTACTCAAAGTGCTGGGATTTAAACAGAAACCCTCTTCTGCTGTCAACAGTGATGGACGAAGATGTACTTACGTTTTATCTAAATAAATGGTGTACGACTACTGCAATGGAGATATTGTACATGCAAGTCCCATGTGCGAAATGTACTTAAAAAAAAGTAGGCCTATAAAACGTATCAGCATTAAAATAAAGGTATAGGCCTATAGGTGGCCTACCTAAAGTACCAGTTCACAGGTTCAAAATGTATAGGCTATTTTAAGCGGTTAGTGTGTTTATGTTTTCATATAATTGCAGTGGAGTCATTTCAGTAAAAACAAAATTACCGTATTGTCCTGAATATAAGACGACTCTGGTTATAAGACAACCCCCATTTTTCAAAGCTCATTTGTGGAAAAAGAACTTTGAAGGTCAAATAGTAGAATAGTATAGCCCCCAAATAGAATATGACCCCATTTTTGTTTTCATAGGATAGGCCTATGTTCGTTTAGGACAATAGGGTAAATAGTTAAGGAATATTTTACTTAAAAAAAAAACTTTTGGTCATGTTATCTACTCAGGCTCATGTGAACACCCAGAGTAAGTTACTCCATTCAGTAAATTGACATTTGATGTTAATTTTAACTGCCCTGCTGCCTCCTTCCTATACAAGCCCATTAGAACTTAAAACTCAATTTTAACCATGACAGATTCACCAAAAACACATTTTTTCTGGTGACTGATACTGTCCCCTAATACATGGGGGCCGGGCTTTCTCATTTACTGTTTTCATTTATTTTTAAAATATTGTTTTATTCATTTTGCCAACCAGGGTGGGAATATTCAAATATGGAGGCTGCTACATTTTCCAAAACAATATTTTAAAAATAAATGAAAACTGTAAATGAAGTTCCATGCCCCCCTCTGGTATTAGGACATAGAAGTCATCAGAAAAAAGATTGCGTGTTTCAATCTATTATGGTTAAAATTGAGTTTTAAGTTATAATGGGTTGGTATAGGAAGGGGGTGGGGCAGGTAAAATGAACATCAAATATATAAATACTTAATGGGGTAAGTTGTAAAGTGTCGGGGGTGTACTTCACATGAGCTGTCTATAAAATGACCAAAGCCTTTTTTGTGAAATGTCCCTTTAAGAAAGTAAAATAAATACTCAAGTAAGTACGCCAGTACGCACGTTACTTTACACCACTGGTTCCCCATAACAATAAACAAACAAATAATCAAGGCAGTAAATAAAACATGTCATTGTTGAGGAGCTTCATACGTATTAAGGTACAGAACCAGAAAATGCACCACTCACTCTTACGACCGAAAGTTCGCTGGAATAAACGCAATTTGCATTGCCGTTATTATTATCCTCTAATTAATGAAGTGTTGGAGGGCTACCTACCATTAATTTATTTTAAAGCTGTTCATGAGAACTCCATTTATCAGGCTACGATACGCACGTCTTCACGATGGAACTATGTAGTTTAGCGTTAGGGGCAAAAAAAAAACAACAACTTCTAATTTGTCTACTTACGTTGTCAAACAGTGATCCCACATTCGCAGTGACAAGCAACACATCTGTGTACGTTTCCATGTTAATCGACTCCCAGAAATAGTCCCAAGGAACTCCGTATATCCGGCAGATGACGCGCTGCACAGTGACAGACAGGCCTAATATATTACTATATTATAACTACACTGACTATAAGCTGAAATTGAAACGCATAGAAATAGCCTACTACTACTGCGGTGGTTTAGGCGTTGCTTTCGTTACAACTTGTCCGGGTCTTCTGCCTGTTGATGGCGGGTTGCCGCTTCTCGGTATGATGGTGGTGTTTGTTGAGGAGGTGATGATCAGAATTCATATCCATCGCAGACCGAATGCAAGCAGACTCGGAGCACACATACAGGATTCCCGTCTCTCCTCATGGCGGTTAATTGGACTAACTAGGTTCTTAGCGGACTTAGCGCTGGCCGTGCGTCGTAGCGTGCATCTGCTGTGTCTGAGAAGCAGAGCAGCCACTTAGTAAGGCTACACACAGTCAGTCACACTGTTGCGTTGTGAACTCTGACTGGAGCTCCGCCCTGTTGCTCTGTGAGCACTGTGTTTAATTATGGCCTTCCTTGCGTCAAGTTTTATTGCCACTTTACTTACCCTTTACCCCGACTACAGGTTACACAGGACAGGAGGATATGTGGAAAATCTTATAATTCACACAACCAGACTATATACTGTACTGCTGCTGTCAGTGCTGTGTGTGGTGGACCCATGGCCAGATAGGATTCTGTATGAGGCCAGGCGTCAAGAAAGACTATACAAAAATAGCCTGACTACAGTAACTATTTAGCAAATACATTAAATGTGTGTGAAACTGCAGGATACTGCAGTTTTTTTAAGGGAAAATGGATTAGAATGGATATAAATAAGTAAAAGCAGTGATCTGGCATATAGGGACATTGTTTTTTAACACAATGTGTTTTTCCTTCCAAGAATTGCTAAATACAATGCAATAAAGTATTGGTAGCAATTTGATACTGATTCTATACAGTATATAGAGAGAGTCTTTACATTGCAAATCGATATAATACAAAGTCAAACAATACACTCTGATATTTCCTGTTTCCATAATATACTAAATATAGCCTACTAAAACGATATTTTGATGCAGACTGCCTCACCCTGGGCAGTCAGGGAGCCCGATAGAGGGGGAAGGAAATGGTTCTACTGGGGAAACTCTCAGCCAAATTGTGTCTATAAGCTTGTGGCACATTTTGTGCTTCTAGATGTGCTATTTTCAGTAGTTTGCTCCAGAGATATGGCTAAAAAGTTTGGGAAACACCGGGTTAAGATGTCTGCAGCCTTGGCTGCCTCTCTGCTTCACCATAGCGCTGGCATGGAGCTGTTAAGACATGGCACGGCTCACAAAAGCTAACCTTTTGAGGTCTTTCTCACTGCTTCCTGCCTGGACCCCCCAAACACTCTTCAATGGGCACGTTGGAGTCCTGTTGCAGAACTAGAACAAAAAGAATGTTGCCATGTCCATCACCAGCTACAACAAAGGCATTTTTGAAAGGGAAACCCCTTTAAAAGAGCCAACTCCTGCCCGTTTGTCACAGCCTGGACATGTTGGTGTTCAAGATTAAGTGCTCAGCAGAATAATCAAGACATATTTCACATCCACCAAAAGGCATCCTAGCTGGACAGCTTGTTCCAGACCATAGAATAGAGTCCCCTCTCCTTTGAGGTATTATTTGTCACATTATATTTACTAAACCAGTTCCCGGCCGTAGTGTAGAGTAAGTCCGTTCTCACTTTTTGTCTTCACCTTTTAAGGCCTCAGCCAATCAAGTAAATAATTTCTATGGGGTACACACAGACATACAAAGCTGGGCATAGAAGGGCTAGTGCCTGTCAATGAATAAATGGGATTTTTATTCAAGAAACACTAACTTGTGAATAAAACTATATGGAGATTTGCTATCAACACTGCTATACTGGCTACCTTGACAAAGAATTTCTCTAATTTGATTACACCAAAAACATAGCTACTGTAGTTGCCTGGAAATGTGCTGGATTGATTACTCCAAAACACATGTCGTCAAGAGAAAAACGTCACAAACTGCAATGGTATATTTGTACCATATGCAGAAAAGCTGGTTTTCCTGCAGGAAGATGACACACAATGAGGAAAGTACAAATACAATTCAAGGAACAGACCACTTATTCCAATAAAATGTGCTTTTATATAAACTAAGACTACATGTGCAGTATCCTTGTATTTCAGTCTATGACACTGAACATAAACCTCTGGCAGGCTGCAGGCTTTCTCCAACCACTGGAAATGTCCTGTCCCAAGATCTGCAAGAACACAATGTTGTATTGCAGTGGTTTTCAACCCTTTTCATACCAGGGCCCACTATTTATTCAGCATTTGAGCCACGGACCACCATTTGATGACATTTTGATGACCCAAAACTAAAGATTTCTTTTGTTTTTGTCCACAATTCCAGGCTGGCTTTCGAAAAACAAAACAGTCAAACATACAGATCAAAATGACCATAAATCTTCTACATTCTCTAGTTGTGTAGACTTGGGCTAATTCACATGAATATTTTTAACTCTTGAGCGTAAAAATGAAACCAAATGGACCCGTTACGCTCTCAAGAGTTACATCTGTTTAACCAACTTTCTATTCAGCTGGGGACCACCAGGAATCCTCTCAGGGACCACTGGTGGTCCCCGGACCACCTGTTGAAAACCACTGCTGTATTGCAAAGCATTGTGAGCTTGTAGTTGGGCTATTTTCAGGAGGAAAAAAAGCAGGACGGGGCCTACATTAGAAACCGCATAAATTGCCAGGTATAAATGTTTATCACAACTTGGACATCTTCAGCTAATCGCACACCATTACTTTCACTACACATCTTTTTATTATATCCCAAGTCCCAACAGTTCAAAAAACAGAATAGGATATATTATGTTGTATTACTACAAAGCTCCCACATGTAGTCATTCTCCATGATCAGTATGGCAAACTGTTGCTGTTGAGTAATTACTTTATTAAATATCCAAACCTGCTTACTTGATGCTGCTGTGCTGCCGACATCTGCATTCCGGCAAACTGGCAACTAGTAGTATCGCACCTTTCAGGTGCTTCCAATGGATGCAAGTCATGCATTTCCAACGTGGAACGCTGAAAGAGAAAGATGAGCACATGCTTGCACAAATGACTGAATTATAAAATAAAGTCAATAGGTGGTCACATTCTTGATTCTTTTTATTTTGGTGAACACGTTTGACGCTTCAACTAAATGACTATCCCTGATACAGCAAAGTCTAGTGGTGGGAAGACACCCGAGTTGGGAGTTTGGTGCTGCTGGGGGTTCTTCTCCCTGAACTACAGCCTAGCAGGGAGTCCAAATCTACAGCTGTACACCATCACTCCATTGGTGTCTCTTTGAAGAAGCTGCCAAATGGGAGAAGGGAAAAGAAGGGAACCTCGAAGTAAAACATCATGATAGCTTCGAGAGGTCACTTTAAGTAAATTTGGCAAGACCGTGAGAAGCTTAAGAAGGGTGTCCATGGTTTTAGTAAGACAATGATTTATGCAGCTACTTGTGGTAATAATGATAAGCACGTTTTGGTCTGGAGACCAGTTGAGACAGGAATTCAGCCAGGAGTACACAGGAGAAGGAGACTGCCGCACGACTGAACATAAATCAGGCTTAAAACAGTTTAGTCTCGATGCATGTCTGAACTAGGCTTAAGAACGTCCAGGGTGAACTGCTGGGATGAAGTTGGCATGATGTTGGCTGAGACGAGAAGATCGGCTACATTTCAACAACCCCCATCACATTGTTTTCAAAGTGTGTTCTTGTAGGGAAACTTGAGGATTTTCAAAACATATTCAGATGGGGGTCCTTGAAATTTTTTGTTAATCACTGATCTACCAGTCACTGCTGCTGCACAGTCTCCACTTCATAACATGACGGTTTACACATTCCGTGGAGTAGTACAGGGGGGGAAAAAAAGAAAGACAAATTCCAGATCTTGTCTCAAAAGTAACTCCCTATATTTTTACACATGTGCAGATACAATTCTTACTTGTAAAACACAAAAGCTTAAAATATAAGGCTCTTTTCGACATTGGAAAAAAGCAGATGAAAATATTTGCAAACGTGGCACTGTTCCCCCCAAGTTACAGTACATTGGGGTACAAGCCTGCCATGCATTTCCCCAACACGGTCACAGGGTTTCCCTTTAGTAAAAACTGTCCTGTATTTACAAGAGCTCTTGTTCTATTCCCTGGGTTACGCCAGACCTGCAATGTCTTAACATACAGTATGAACAAAACGTCACATGTACATTATAATAAAACAGAACTCAAAGGGGGTTAAACTACCAAACAAAGACAGGAACTCGATTCAAGAGCATAAACACACCCATTACTTTGCCCCTGACCAAAAGACTGTCTGTCACCAAGGAAGACAACATGCCACCTTTGTGTATGTGCACCTTCATTTTAACACAAACCAGGCCTCTTGTCCATTGGAACCATTACATCAAAGAGGACAGCGGGTGGGAGTGAGTGAGGGTGGGGGGACTCGACGTTCTGTGACAACAATGAGAACTGGGCATGCCAGACCGAGGCAGTGACTGAGGAAGCCAAAAGGAGTGTTGTTGACATCAGAGAAAGAGGGAGAGAGAGTGTGAACAGTCCGGTCCAAGAAACTCCAGTGGGGTAGAAGAGTGCTGACCGCCTCTTTTTCAGTTTCTCCCTCACCCTGGTGAAGGTGGGCCTCCGTCCGAGTCAGTACGTCTCCAGAATTTCCTTAGTTCAGGAGCGACTGCGGTCCTCTTGGGTTCCCACCAGTATTTTACTGTATAGCTTCTGCTGTTCTTCTTTGAATGTGTCCTTTACCTTCCCTCGCTTCAAGCCACCATCCCTATAAAAAACAAAGAACAACAATTTAGCCATGGGCTCTAGCGTCACCTATTCAAAAAGCACCTGCACACTGAGGGCTTCAATGCAGGGGTGAAAAACTGAATTTAAGGGGATTGTGACATTAAACTTTTTTTTTTTTTTTTTTTTTTTTTTCTGCAATTGCACATTTTTTTTTAACATCCAGTAGATTTTCTGTGGTCCGGGGATTTTTCAAACAAGCTCAAACATGTGGTCTCATTTTCCTGCTGAATGACATTCTGCAGATTCCATGTCAATGGAATTTGTCAACTGTTTTGACCGTATTTATTGCAGCTCAAAAGCCTTCTAAACCTCAAAGAAAACTCCAGACCATAGAAATTCCACTGAATGTTCAAAGTCCAGGTGTTCTGGCTGTAATTGAGATAAAACCTAAAAGAAAAACGAAAAATTAAAATGAGTATGTTAGAGTATTTTGGTCTGAATGGTCTGTTAATACTTAATAACTATCTTTTCACTCCATCTATTTGCTTGAAACGTCATTCTTCTGTATACATCGCGTGCACCTGACCACAGGGTTGAAAGCCAAAAGAAATCTCAAGACTGACTTTTTTTTTTTGCAAATCTGCACAGCTCTCATTAAAGGATCCCTATAAAATCCACAGGATTGAGAACTTTAAGTCCTGTGCCCAAACTTGGGTTGAGGATGTGCGTATCAGTGTCAGATCTCTCTTTTCTCATTCCATGGGGAGATCTTGTGTCTATTTGGGTATCGAAGGGAAAAACGAAGGAGGTCGGTGTCCCAAGTCTCACTGGGAGAGTCTCGTCATCTGTCGGGTCATCTGGTCATATTGATGAGTCCCGTCGGTACTGTAGTGTCTTACCATAGCAGGTCGACTAGTCCTCCTTGCCTAGCAATGGCAGCCTTGACCCGGTTGGCAAACTGGACAGCATCCTCTCCTTCCTGTTTGACAATGATAACAAGATAATATTATTAATTGTTGTTAAATTGTTGTGAACTTTGCCAGACCATCAGGCTGGTCCTAACAGTATTGTGCGTCACCCTAGTATCACGAGACAGGTTCTCAACTTTTATTACACAAGGAATGCATACAGCCTTAGACACATGACCAGAAGATGATAAGAGAAACAACAGAACAAATTCAGATAAGAATAAGGATGACCTTTCTGGCATCATCTAACACATGCATCTCGAATCACGATGAACATGCTACCTCGTATCATATACACAGACGGCATTCGATGGTAATGGACAAATTTCTCAAGGCATCACAATTTGGCCAGATTGTGAGCAAGCCATTGTTGACAAGCAACATAGGTCTAGAATGGGGGAAGCGAAGAGACCTTAACCGCCACGGCCGTTCCCATTATGAATTTCATAGTAGGCGACCAAATAATCTACTATTTATTATTATTATTATTATCATTCTCTGCGAGGAAATCAGCGAGCCAGATATTATGCTGTCTGTCTAACGATTTATTGTGTGTGTGTGTGTGTGTGTGTGTGTGTGTGTGTGTGTGTGTGTGTGTGTGTGTGTGTGTGTGTGTGTGTGTGTGTGTGTGTGTCAGAAAGGACTACTGCAGCAATCACAGTGGCGGCTATCGGGCGTGAAATAAAGCTTGTTTCGAAAGAAACAGAACGGGTGTGGGTCCGTGCGCAGTTCAAGATGGCACACTGCAGTGTTATTGACATCATATCAGCTAGAAACCCAATGCTAACGTGAGTAGCATTAACACTTGATCAAATAAAAAGCACTACATAAGACCAATTGACAAAGATCTCCAGAAATTGCACTAAGCATTGCCAAAGATGGTTGGCAATGGTGTTAAATGAGCCTAGCAGACAAACCTTACATAAAACAAGTATTGGTTAGTACTCCAGTGCGCACTTTAGCTTGATCACAAACATTGCATTATATTCTTCCAGACATTAAAACATACAGGAGGGGATGATAGGACCTTTACAATGGCTGACATTGGATTACTTGGTTGGTACGCCTCATCACAAATACAGCGAGTAGTGCTAGTATTACTTGTGAGAATCTAGCAACCTTTCATCCATGTGCTCCAGCAACAACATTACCAAGTGCATCCCAAGAGGCAAGAAGAAAATATGATCGACCTGAACAACTTCTCAGTTTTTGCTGATTTTAAAATCAAAAGGGATGGAATAAACGGCATCAAAGAGGCTGCTGCCCTCCCTCCCGTCGTGGCATCACATGGCCTTTAGTTTGTTGTGGAAAACGGTGGTTTGCCCTCTAACCACTTTCCTGTTATTCCTTTCCCACTCACCAACCCATCCAGTTCATGTCAAGTCCATTATTATTTTCTCACAAAATACATCAAGGATAGAGGGTTCATGCAAGCCAAACATCATCTGGCCTTTGTATACAACAATCATGTGATTATTAGTCAAATGTCATGGCCTTTATCCAAATCAAATATGGGGAAAAGGTCAATGGTCTAATAATATTAGAACTAGGCCTGGGGGAGTGCCATTTTACAGAATAATTTCCATTAGAGCTTTGAATATAGTTTAATTAAATACATACAGCATTTTGAACAGCCACGGATCGTAATGAAACAATGATTTTGATTGATAATCATTTGAGTCAGAGAGACATTATGATTAGAGACCATATTAAGCTTGCATTCTGTATTATTTCTGGACATATCAGATTCTGCTTGTAACAATGCTTACTCCAATATTTTGCCAAAATAGGGATGGGGCAAATAGGCATAGGGCTACACGTGGAGGCAGTGGGAATATAATAATAATAATAATAATAATAATAAAAATAACTCTATAAATCCTTCCCAGTAAACACTGTCAGAACCGTGACAAATTAGTGACGTCTTGACTGTGCCAATCACAACGTCTTGGATTGCCAGTTCAAGGCAATCCAAGACTAGTCAAATTTGTCCCAGAATATCACCTGATATCAAACACCCAGAAAGATTCAGATTGAGGCCAGACTAACTTAAACCAATCAAAACTAGTCAGTATTGAACTTCACTGAAGTCCTCCAGTGACGTTACGATGACGTCCGCCAGCGACTCCCGTGACGTTCAGGACCTGGCCAGATCACAGACCATATGGGGATGATCTTTACCTAATTTCCAGGAAGCCTTCACAAATTGATATAATAAAGCTATAGCTAAGCTATTCTGGGGAAGAGCTGACTAGATCTGTGTCATTGAGGGACGTCAGGTTTTTAGTGGTCAGGATTTGTGTTGGTTTTTTAGTGGTCAGGATTTGTGTTGGTGATAAAAGCCATGTAAAATTCCTCGGATGTGCAGGTACGACGTCACGTCACTGATGAATGCCTCGGTGCTCGATATATGTAAGCCTCGCGGCCACCCGACCCTCTCCTCTGACAGCAAAACGCAGCTCTGGGCGTCTTGTTAACAACATGGACGAGAGGTACGCTGTAGGAGTGTCACCATGGAAACGATGTGGAAGTGGTGGACTCTGACGGAGCACACTTACGTTCTCGTTGTGTCCAAGACCTAGAGACGATTTCTTAAAGTCCCTTATGGGGCAGATTTGACTAGTCGTTGTATTTCCTTGATCTGGCCACAATCAAGACGCACTAATTTGTTACAGACTTAACTGCGTTTACTGGGCTCCTAGGTTTTCTGACAAACTGACAGCTCAGTGTGCAGCTCAATGTCTGTAGCTAGAAGTGACACGCACGCGCGCGCGCCAGTGCTGCATGTTTGCATACCATAAGCAACCTTGGGCTTGTTTCTCCTTGGACAAAGTTGCTTATATAAAAACATTGGTAGTTGGTTGGTTGGTTTGTGGGGATATACAGTAAC
>CM076972.1:9445973-9698473 GCA_039105355.1 Benthosema pterotum
GTAGCAGACTACCAAGAGGAACAATACATTATGCCACGTCTGCCTTCCTCAAGGTTTCAAACTGGGCAAACCTCCAATAAAAAGATCATCATAAAATACTAGAGAGCTCAGATAAGCCTGTCACAACTACCGGCTACTGGCTCACCTGCCCGAGAGCAGCCTCACACAGGGTTGTCTACGGCTTCCCACCTAACACTCCCTGTGACAGGTGCCATCCCAGCTCAGGAGTAATATGTGGAATTTATTTAATGTTTATTGGTTCACAGTTAATCATTTATTTCTCTGCACTGATGTACCACTCCCATCCTCAACTTCCCTATTTTGTTCAGTCATTTACTGACAAGTTGGAGATTAAGAAATTCTCCAGAAATAAATGACAGTTCCAAGAGGGGGAAGTATGCTGGATTGTCTGTTGAGCCATTATTATTAGTAAACTATTAGAAGTAATGGGCCATTGGTTGACAACAGTGGGACGTATACCATATCCCCACCCAACACAACAGTGGTACCCTGGGTCTGGCCTGCTCAAACCCTGGATCACCATCTTCAAAAAAAAAAAAAAAAATACATTCTGATCTGATGATGCTGCCTACGGGGCCATCGGTATCGGCTTAAAATCTGATCGCCACAGCTGATTGTCCATCAGCAATGTCAATCAACAGCATCAAACAACAAACATGGTGGCCACAACTGTGGTCAATCGCGGCCGTATCCATCTGGCTATTATTAATAATTTATTAGCCATGTAATGTTTTTCCTATTACATTTTATGATTTTAAGACAGGGGTTTTCAACAGGTGGTCCGGGGACCACCAGTGGTCCTTCAGAGGGTTCCAGGTGGTCTCCAGGCTAAATGATGGAAAGTTGGTTAACCAGATGTAACTCTTCAGAATGTAAAAATGAAACCAAATGGACCCGCAAGGGTCCATTTGGTTTCATTTTTACACTCTCAAGAGTTAAAATAGTCATCATCTGAATTAGCACCACCTAATTAAGAAGTCTACACTGTTTTGTTTGCGAAATCCAGCCCTGAATTGTGGACAAAACCAAAATAATTCTTTAGTTTTTGGTCTTTGGGGTGAAAATGTAATCAAATGGTGTTCCATGGCTCAAATGCCGAATTAATGGTGGTCCCTGGTGTCAAAAAGGTTGAAAACCCCTGTTTTAAGAGATTATATACAATAACATACGTATACAATAACATAAATGTACAGAGAACAAGTAAGTAAGAGTTGTGTTCCTCCTTACCTGTCATGGTAGGTAATGATGGCAGTGAGAGCTCGAACACATATTCTGTAGCACATCAAATGGACCTTTTCACTCAGGAAGTTTTTTGTCCTTCAGGAAGAACACAACAGTGATTAACCACTTATCCACAAATTACAACTTTTTCCCCACCACAACACAACTGCAGTTGCAGTTCATTTGTTTTCAAACAAGTGGTCCAGTTGTTAATTTGTGAAAAAAAAAAAAAAAAAAAACTCCATAGTGGCTGTTCTTTAACCCACCAAAAGCTTAGAATTGAGCTATAGGATGCTGTTCAAATTCACCTACTTCCATCACTCCAACATGCAAGTTTTAGTTATATATTGTCTCTCCAACATGTCAGTAATGTGATGACATTTCCACTTTTGCTTTATCCATAAACAATGTGCCGTGCCCCCATCTTTCGAGACAGCTGAAACACAGCTGAATCATAAGTGAAAGGTGAAAATGTGAGTGTCATTCTGTAAGCGTGCAATTGTATTCTGTAGTGATGGATTTGAACAACATCCTGTAGCATTCATGTTGGGGTATGGGAAATAGATGGGAGCTGGACCACTTTTTGGGAAATAAATTAACTAAACAAAAAGGTAAGAAAGCCTCCTGGGGTGGAATTCCCCTTCATGATGGTTAACCAGATTCAGCACTGACAGTGGCAATAAAAAGAAAATGGATAAAAGTAGGAGTGTTTTTTTTTTTAATCAAATGAAGAAAAAGGGCCTTACCTCCCATTTGGTAGTAGGCCTATGATACAGGTGAGGAACACAAGCAGGCCTACTCCAGTAAAGGCAAGAGTCACCCTGCCAGAGAAAAACAAGCAAAAACAAGCAGGTGCATTTTAGGAGAATAAAAGGAACATCTCAGTTGTTAAAAAACGGTAATTGGTGTTATTTCAAATTCAATTGAAAAATGAAGGTAGAACTACAATAAGTGAAACTGAAAAAAGAAGACTAGAAAAACATTCAAAACGGTTTAACTGTGTACATAAAAACACAAAATGTCTTTAATTTAGTGAATAATTTCAAATGACATGCATAAGGTATACTGTAGGTGGAACGGATACTGTAAATTGAAACTTGGACACCAAATGAGCCAATTGCCATCACAAAGCTACAGTATGCATCTGCATCACACCCAGTATCCAAGGACAGCGAATTTGTCAAATCTCATTACAGACAAATGCCCCTATATTAACAAAAAACAAAGCTTTTTTCAGAACTACGACTGCAATGAACCATTTTTAAACAATGGAAAATAAAATAAGTAGTTGGCCATCTCTGATCTCTAATATTTGCTCTGAGAAGACCAAATACAGGATAGTGCTGGCAGAGGTGCCGTTTCTCTAAGGTCCTTGTTAAGGACTCAGTCAAATCCTTCAGAATGCTTACAACATTGTCACTACTCACTACCAGTAGCCATAGAGAGTAACAATCATAACATCACCATAAGGCAGCAACAAGACATTTTACCTGGTATGACAGTCTCTTATTAGTCTAAATGCCATGCTCTATTATTCCCCTGTGTCACCAACTTAGCTGACTCTCCCACCTGGCGGTGTTGTTAATGATCAGATTTTGGCCCCCGCATGAATTAATAATTGACACCCCAATGAAAACTGAAATATGTAATATCACTATGTTGAAACTATGATAACAGCGGTTTCATTTCCCCTCAAATAACAGCTCATAATGCGTTGCATCACGACTAGCAAAACATTGTGAGTTTATAGATTGGCTATTTTCAGAATAGCCAATCAAATAGCCAACAAAATGTAATATTGGGCCAAAGTGGGTAATGTACACTTTGTCATAAATATCAACATCTACAAAGTAAATGCTAACATTTTTAGTAGCAGAATAAGAATTGAGTTGTAGTAGAACTAAAATTATTGTAAATTGTAAGTCTAACATTTGTAGAATTGCAGTATTTAAGTAGTGCATACTGTAGTTGGTTCCTAGGTACTTTACACCACTGCAGCTGAGAATAACAAATGTGTAATGCTGACACGACTCCCCTTTGTGAGTGCTAGTCACAAACACAGCATGGTCATAAGAGCGCACATGTTGAATCATCTGGAACAACAGCATCTTCAGTTACAGAATACCTGTTGATTTTTGAAGCATTATGTTATAGTTAGCTATTGAAAAGTAGCAGACATACAAGCTCATAACTGAAGGCTAAAAGCTAAAGGCTTTTTATGCTTTTGTTGAATGGATGAAGAGATTAGGGGAGTGGGTGGCAAAGGTTGTCAGGCTCAGGAGTCGAACCTGCAGCACGTTGTCTGGATGGTTTGGCAGCCTTGGTGCCCGGATGGGCACCAAGACCGCAAGTACATATATGTACTTGCGGTCTTTTCAGAAAACTGCCGGTGCCATGAAATACTTTCCTGCTGATGATTTCTTTCTCAAATTAGCCAATTGATCACAACACCACCACCACCACTAGATCTCCATAATATTTCCGCTTAAAGTCACAAAACAACCATAAATAGCCCATAGACTAGTCCAAAGGTATGCATTGGAGGGGCTAGCGCTTCTCAAAATGT
This sequence comes from Benthosema pterotum, assembly GCA_039105355.1. Classification (NCBI taxonomy): domain Eukaryota; kingdom Metazoa; phylum Chordata; class Actinopteri; order Myctophiformes; family Myctophidae; genus Benthosema; species Benthosema pterotum. Next base: position 9,449,782 of record CM076972.1, read on the forward strand.
ACTTTTTCAGGACTGGTTACTACATGCAGCACAGTGAACTTGTAACAGAGCACACATGAGACAATGCTTATATAAGCCTTCTGGCAAGCCGACTAAATCTTGCTGAATCAATCATCCAGGGTTGGAGACGGTGCGTGCGGCTTAGAGAGGTGGTGACAATGACCTGAGGAGGCCAGCTAGTCTATAACTTAGTGAGTTAGTAGGTCTACTAGCACACACAGGCATGAGACTACACAGCACTTTCTGCACACCGATGGCCTGGTTATCTCCTCCACACCTGTCAATGGATTGGGGCCACACTGACCAGGCCTGGTTCATTGACCTTTACACATCTCCTCCGGGCTAGCTAACAAGACTCTCTCACCCCTGCCTCGCACTGTGGGAGAAGGCCAGGACACTGTGAACTTGCCGTCATAAATTAACATTTAGAAAGTTCATTCTTTTCCAGCTGAACAGCAACCCTGGGTGAACCAGGTCTACCCTGACAAGTACACCTGGATGAACCAGAACCAGAACCAGAAAGTGAGAAAAGTGAACAGTGATCCAACACTAATAAAACTTGACTTATAGTACCGAGTTAAAAATTGGACTATAATTGTATCTTGCATCGCAAGATACAATTACAAAACAGTATGTTCAGAATCAATCACTAGATATGAGGACTGAGATTCTTATTAATGCACATTCGCATTTATTTTTGAAAGAAGTAGGACGCTGTCCTTAATCCAAGACAGCTGGAGTACTGTGCTCAGGATGCCTGCTGCAATAACTGCCTATTGGCAAATCACAGATTACACATACAGTATGTGGTGGGACTGTAGTCAGACTGACTGGGCTCAGCATTCTCTAAAATCTATCAGTGAAGAGTACATTAACATTGTTGCAAAATATTACAGGCTTTTGTTCGTGTCCAGGAGGACATTGTGGAGACACATGGGATTTATTCAATCCAGTAATCAATTTCCCAGTGAATGGTACATGTATTGTTAACTCTGATGTGTGTCTGACACCCAGGAGATGTCCGGGTAGATTGAAACTCTTCCTGTTACGTTCAGACTTTAAGCAATGGCTATATTGTCCGCTACGGCAAAGGAAGTCAATATGTGCTTGAAAGATAAACCTGTTTGGAGTCGCAGCCGTTCCTGCTAAGGCAGAACCTACACTTTAACATAATGTCTACAACATCTGTTGGACACATGCTGCATAATCGCGTCACCATCGTAGCCCATCGCTGTTGCAGATGCTTAACGGTTTTGATAGCTAGGGAGAGGCATCATAACCCCTACCCCTAGCCAAGGGGATCCATTGTGAAGAGTTGATGCTTAAAACTACCTAATGTTGAGACGGGGCAGAGACATACCTGAGAGGCAGCAGGAAGCCATAGCGGATGACCACACCCAGCCCCCAGAGCACCGTCAGCCTCATGCTGATGTAGTGGAAGTTGTGGTTGCTGCGCGTCAACAGGTTCCAGGACTCCAGCTCCTCTGTGTTGAAGCGCTTGGTCACCTCGTCGTCCACGATGCTCTCCACGCCTTTCCGGGCGAAGTAGAAGATGTCGGACATCTCGAACTCCGAGGCCGAGTCAAGGTCTCGGTTGCTGCCGCTGCGCCGGATCTCTTTGATCTCCTCCACCAAGGAGGTTTCCTCCCTGGCGATGATGGCTGTGATTGAAGGGTGAGGGAGGAAATCCAGTGTGAGTGAGAATGACAACATGTTCTGAGCATTTACACTACAGCATGAGCACACCCTCAAAACTGCTTAAAGTCAGATTTATTGTCACATTGGATAAATTATCCTTCTACAGCACTGCCAGACAAGGGTGGAATGAAACTATTCAAATAAATCAAAAGTGCATACCCGCAAGTAAAAATGTGTGGGAATTTGTTTTTTGTTATTTCCATATTTACACATAGAATCTTCAAAATGTAGTAAAAAAGAGAAAAGTTCAAGTGCAGACAGTCAGCATATGTAGACATACTCCACATAAGGTAAACTGAGTGGTATAATGCCCAGGTAGGGTCCATGGGGAGGTCTGAACGGTCAGTACGTACCATTTGAGTAGGGTTTATACAGGACATGATCCTTCTCTTTTGCTCCTCGCTCTAGCCTAAATGTTGCCCACTAGAAAGGAAGCAGAAAACAGACAAACTCTTCACACGTTGGGACATGGTAAGCAGCATGCTTATAAGGACATGGTAAACCACAGACACAAAAAGGCCTGCCAAGCAAAATACTGAAACAACAATAAGCATGACATGCTGTTATACATATAAAGTAGTAAACCCTGGTTTACTATGATCAAAACACCACGGTTTCCAGTTCTACCGTCCGATTAATATTAACGTGGCCATGCATTCACATTATTTCATTTTATTAATCAGAGTCAGTTATTGCAGTCTATTGCCATAAGAGCCACCGTTCCCAATTGTAATGTATTGTCAGTCATATTCGCATTTCACCTGGCTTGTCCCTCTCTGCCTACCATAGTGTTATGAGGTCCCAGCATAGAGCAGCCATTCCATGCGCCACCATCTAAACTATTGTATACTCTACTACGGTATGATCACAGTGATTGTATTTTAACCCTTATACGGTATATTACACAACAACGTGCTGTAAGCTTGCAGATCGATTTTTAATTTCTGCATGCACTCCCCTGTACGGCAAGGTATGATTACATAATTCCCACTTGGGAACGGAGTATAGAGTGAACAGAGTCGGACCGGAGCAGCCGTTCTGTCAAATCACCAAGTTTAGTTTACAACAGATACAGTTGCACACAAAACAGACGGATAAATCAGATGCATGGATCATGGAAACTAGCATTATTTGATGTTCTCTACTGCTTCCATGAACAATAATCACAGGGACCCAACACTCTCATGCCAGCTGAAACGATTGTCAGTTTAGCCAACAAAACACTGCTGATAATTAAACTGTATTAGATTGGAAAACCAAAAGATCGCTCACTCCTAATATAAAAAAGGTATAATTTGAGTGGTAGCTTCAGCAAACAACTTCAAATACATGTTTTGGCGACCTCAGACCTATAAATGTGTGACCTTTAATGAACGAGTAATATGTTTAAAGGAACACTTTGCCCACAAAATGATTTTTATCCATTCCTGGACTTTTATTTCCTTGCATGCCTCCATGGTGATCAAAGAATAACTGACTTGTTGCCTTTGACACGTTTCAGGCCAAGGACCCTTAGCTGAGGGGGGATGATGGCGTATCATGCATAAAATTGTGATGCATGTTCAACATTTTTATAGGTTGTACTACTTTTGATTCACGTTGGTTAATGTGTATTTTCAGACATTTAAATTTGCTGAAAATAACAGATCTACAAGTTCACCAAGCCTTACACCATGAAGATCTGCTATTTTTGGCTAATGCTCCGATCAGAATATGGTTGCATGACTTTGTGTGTTTATATATAAAGGTCCCATCATACAAAGATTTGGCATTTCCCCATGTAGTAATCCTGTCCTGGTGCATGCATACATGCACACTTGAATGAAGCACTTTACCGTTTTATTAATTTCACCGTTTTCGATTCATGCATGGAAGAGAAGGAAAATAATGATCCAGGAATTTAAGGATAAACGGGGCAGTTCATTGAATAAATTGATATAAAAGAAAATAATTTTGGGGTGGAATAGGCTGTTCCTTCAGGAAATCATGGTTGTTATCTGAGTAACAACAATATACAGTAAGCCGGTCAACGGGTTCATCAGGCTGGAGATTATCATTTATTATGGGCAATCCTGACTACAGATACTTTTTTGCAATCATGCAATAACCAAAAGCATTATGTTTCAGGAAGAGCGCTTCCGAACTGAGAAGGCTGAGATCTCACTATAGTCATAATACTAATAATCATCCACAAGGCAAATTTGAGAACAACTTCCCATTTCAGAGTTAATGTGCCAAATGGCATTCATTCATCACCACCCTTGTGCGCTACAAGTGGCCTACCGTGTCACGTCTGACGTGTGAAAGGCTAGGGTCCTGTGTGCACACATGGACAGAAAAAACAAAGGGATTGTGTCTGCTGAGACGGGAAAAGGACAGAGTGTTCCCTTTCCCTTAGCAACAACAGGCAGAACATACAGTATCAGGGAAAAAGTGGGAGGAGACCTAGTACTGCTGCTCCAAACTCAGATAACCCACATGCAACATGGTTAAAATTGAGATTACCTTCAGATTTTACACCGAGTAACAAAACATCAGCGTGTTGATTCACATACTATCATCCCACCCACAGGGAATCGACTAACACAGCTACCAGCTCACACTGGCCGTATCATCCATGCTAAACTGAAAACACCTCAAGGTCCAATTTAAAGAAAAATGCAAGGAATGTTGAGCAATAAACCATGATGGATATGCCGCAGGTACCTGTAAAAAAAAAAAAAGAAAAACTGCTACTGATCAACGTTTTGGTGATGGTCAATGTTTAACCACAAACTTGCATTGTACCACCTACATATTCCTGAAAAGTTAAGGATTTCAAAAAGTACTTGGATTGCTCTAAAACGGTGTATGGGCCGAACTAACTGGTAGCGTTAACCATTTTGCCAACACTCACTGGAATGCGGAACTGGAATTAAGCCAAATTTTCTGCAGAACGAGAAGCAGCATACGCGAAGCGACGCTCATCAGGAAGCGTGGCCGCTGGGTTTCCTGGTCAATCAACAGGTTCACATCCATGACTGTACCGTCATGGGTTTGAATCCAGCCCAGCTCATGACCCTGCCCTTCTCGTGTCACGACCCCATTGCTCCTTGCTGGCTCTCCACTGTGCCGTCAGTTACAGTTACAGCTAATTATTAAGCCTACAGAATTCTGATGGACCGTGCTTTCCCAGAGTTACGCTAGTCATAAGTTAAGTACCATGTTTAAAAGGGAAGTGTCCTCTTTTGACTTCGCCATTAGAGTATTACACGGGACCACAGAAAAGGATTTATAATAATACAGAAATACCAACCATCTGTGAAAGGTATATCTTGTCTGGGCTACTTTTGTAGATGTCACTTTCATGGAGCTAGAATCAATATTTTAATGAGAATAAATTAAATATAATAGAATTAAATACAATAAAAAAAATTAATACAATTAAAAAAATCAAGATTGAAACAATAAAGTTTTGAATATTTCACTGAATTTAAAATTATTTTTTTTACCCGACGGATTTGTAATCCATTTTTTTCACCCAGTGCCAATTACATAATGGATCCTGAGCTCTACACACCCTCCACCAACCTGGGGAACCAGTGGACTGGCATCATCATCATCATCAATCACGATTAATTCATGTTATTTCCCAATTTCTGTGAAATGCTGCATATGTCGCAACCGTTGGCCCAACGGTCATGGGTTAAGGTTTAGTTTAGGCACAGGTTATGTTTAGGTTTAGTAGCAACTGGTTGGGCCAATGGTCGCGACCGGTAGTAGGGTCGCGACCCTACTACCGGTACTGGGGTCAACCGTAACTACTTTGGCTACCCGTCACGACGTATGCCACGGTCGCATTCTCTTCCAAGTAGTCTCATGCAATACTTCCAAGTGCAGGGTGACTCAATCAATACATGGAATAGGCACATTGGAAACTATTTTACTTCCAATGAATGATGAGTACCACAGTAATAGCAATACGTCCCTCACTACTCCAGAAAATGGTTTGTTGTTGCTCATGTACGACAACAGGCTTTTGCCATGCGTTTTAGTAAGTAAATTTAAAAATTCAGCATGATCGCCATCCACCTGGTGGAGTGACAGATTAGAGTCATTTGAACTAGCGTTAAGTATTGATCTATGCTAAATGACTATAGAAAAGCTGTAATCACACCTCCGGGTCAATTGGGTGCATATACCCCCAAATGACCTGTGTACTCTCTATATGCCAGCAGTGAGCCTATGGCATATTATAGATACACTGTACTTGCAAAATACACAAGATGGTTGAAGATTCACAGAATACAGGCACAGCCCCCATGTTTTTCCACTTATTGAGATTTCTGATTTTTAGATAGTCCCTTGAGATGCAGCATCTCATTTCAAGGGGGGCATACAAACAGGGTTCAGTGCATTCACCTGAAGCTATAACAACTTCCAATTCACCTTTTCTCTAGGTTGCATGGTAACTAGCATTAGACGAGCCATCGCTCACGTCTCCCTGAGGTATATTTATTCCTGGCACAAGAGCTCCTGCTCCCAAGGGACATGCTGGCTAGAGAAAGTGCTGACAGCTTTACCGAAGACAAACCAGAGAAAGCCTGAGAAGAGAGAGACCTTCTCTGGTTTCATCTAAGGTTCCATTTTAACGGAGAGCATCTGCCTGCAGTCGGAAGCACAGCAAACACTGGAATCAACGACATACTGTATAAGTACAAGTGCTGAAGGCGCACAGCAGACCTCAGGCAAGTTGGAGACTGGGGTAATTTGATAACAATTGTAACAGTGGCTATTGATAGTCTGGTTCCTCTAGTAACCGGAGCAGAGTTACATAAGATGTAGAATAGGCCTCCTGGCTATGATGCAATCTATACCAGTGGAGACCCAGGCTTGTCCCTGAATAATGAACAGACTTGTGGGGCCGGCATATTCGTAGACCTCCCCACATAACGAAGAAGAAATAAGACAGTGTTTTTTTAGAAACATATAATGTAACAGTCGTCCCATCTTTTTTGATGCTTGTATCTATGCTGCTACATTGCCTGAAGGAAGCCAAAGAACAACAAGTTTTACACTTATGTACCTGTATAACATTTTAACACAGAGACTCAGAGACCCATAAATACATCCTTACAGCTGTATAGGGCCAAGATGATGGGCCGCAACAGTTGACATCATCCATGTCCACGCATCACACACACACTTCATGCCTTCGAGCACAACTTTCTTTCTTGATACCAATCAGTTAGAAGACATGAACTGGCGTATCCCTTTCTTGGGACAAACATGTGATTCATAAGATCAGATCTCCGGGTCTACTACGCTTGTAGTTTGCTCAAAGATTTGCTCTGTAGAGTAAAAGGTAAGGGTTTACGTGATTCATGTTGTTGCATGACAAACTCTTACCTCAAAGATCTTTATCAAAGATTTCATATAGAGACGTCTGATCCCAAAGGAGACACCCAAGGTGGCAGGCACGATGATGAAGACGAGGAGCAGGGTGAACCATACGGTGAGAGAGATGCCCAGGAGAATGCACAACAAGTTGTCGAAAGGGTTGAAGAAAATAGCTTCCATCTTGAACACACTTGGGAGATGGAAGATGTAGGTATGCGGGGACAGTATCTGGGTTGGACCGCAAGTGGCCCTACAGTCTCTGTTGTCAGAACAATATGTTCATTAAGACGTCAGCAGAATTAAACATCTCCTCACATGGACCATGGTGGAATCCATCTCTGCACAAGTGGCTACGTTTGTTGTTGTTGCCCTTCTGGGCAAAATTAACATGTTTCATACATTTCAGCACCCATCACTTTTTCAAAACCTCTTCTGGTCCCCCAACACCCCAGGAATGGAATCAATGCACTGTAGAGGGTGATTGTTGAACCAATCCTTGCAGCAGATATATAGTATGTGCTTTATCTGAACAGCTGTTCCTGGATATGTCAACAATGGGGGAAAGGCAATTCTGGGGGTTCACAGCAGTTGGTTCTTTTCCACTTGACCTGAAACAAATAGATAAAATAAATAAATAAGACAAATTAAAGTAAAAAATCCAGTTATCCAGTGTTTTTTTTAATTACGACTTAATTTCTTCTCCCTCTCATTATCGTTTCTTTCTCTTATACCTGACCTGTTCATCAAGACATAATAAATTAGCTCCGATATGAGGTTTCGTCCTTCTAGACAGCTATGCAGAAAGCTATTAGGACCGTAGGTAAGGTAACCCGTCGATAAGTAGTATATTGATTTGAACCGAGCAGTATTTTTATTTATGTTTATTATTTATTTTTTTTTTTATTTTTTTGTGTTTTTTTCTAAAGGAAAAAGGTATCAGATGCTAATTACATCTGAAAAACTTAGCATGGAACATTGGACCCTGAACATTTTACTGTGGCATCAAACAAACGTTTAAAATAAATCTTGTAAGAAAAAAAAAGTAGTTCAGTGAGTCGATCACATGCGCAGTAGATCGAATTGGGGAAACAAATCCCACTACTGACAGTAACAGCCGCTTTGTAAACAGCTGCTTGGTGTCTCCGTTAAAATGTTAAGGGCCTATGCCCTTAAGTTTATCAGTGTCTGATAGTTTTTTGGAAAATAATACTGCGAAAGGAGTTCAATAATCCACTACACTCCCGTTCTACCAGAAGGAGGAATAGCTTTCTAGGGCAGGGGTTTTCAACAGGTGGTCCGGGGACCACCAGTGGTCCCTGAGAGGGTTCCAGGTGGTCCCCAGCTAAGTTGGTTAACCAGATGTAACTCTTGAGAACGTAAAAATGAAACCAAATGGACCCTTGCGGGTCCATTTGGTTTCATTTTTACACTCTCAAGAGTTAAAATATTCATCATGTGAATTATCCCAAGTCTACACAACTAGAGAATGTAGAAGATAAATGGTCATTTTGATCTGTATATTGGACTGTTTTGTTTCCCAAATCCAGCCTGGAATTGTGGACAAAAGCAAAAGAAATCTTTAGTTTTGGGGTCTGTGGGGCTAAAAATGTCCTCAATTGGTGGTCCGTGGCTCAAATGCTGAATAAATGGTGGTCCCTGGGATGAAAAAGGTTGAAAACCCCTGTTCTAGGGGAACCTCCTCTCTTAGAGCCAAGCGCAGCAGCAGCATAGACACAGAGGTTCCAAACAGAGCTGATAATGTATGGACACGAGCCAGAGATAAGGTTGCCTTGGCTGCCTGGCTGGGGAACGTTATTACTAGAGATAAGAGGCCCGTGTGTGTCATGGTGATGGCGTTGGGCCCCCTTCATCCACCCATCCATCCATTCATCCAACGCAGCACCACCTATGCTAGAACAACACGACAGACTGACTGGCGATGGTGGAAGCTAATCTATTATCCCTGCTACTGTTACACGTGTAGCTAGTATATGATCCACATACTAAGCGTTACTGGCGGCAACGTCAGCTCACTTCAACACAAATCGTCGGCAAGAGTGTCGCAATGTTACGTTGCAGTCGCGTGTATCCCTCTGTCCAAATATACAGCACGACCGAGAAGTCTCCCTCTATGCTTTGCTGGTTGTTTGTTAGCATTGCGGGCTAACTGTACCTCTGGGTGCTAAAGTGAAGAAGCTTCACTTCCAACAGCAACGCTAGCTGTAAAGGGAGTCCCCCTCTCCTCTCATCTTCTAAAAATGAACAGCGTGTGCCATATCCAAGCGCGGCGTGTCTAAGCCCGTAAATACGCAGCGTTTTGATACAAGACGCTTCGTTCAATGCCCCCCACACTTACCCGTTAACTGTTCATCCTATCGTTGCGACGGCGCGTATCTGCTCATCATTCTTTTGTCTGTGTCGTGTGTGGGACCACAGGCTGTCTGGTAGTGTCTGACTTTGTCTCCACCCGGTGGAAAACACACTAACAACAGAGGCAGGGCAGGGGGTAGCGGTCCGATTAGCGGTTAGCTGGATGAGGATGATAGGGAGCAGAGTCACGGGATGTAGGCAGTTACGCCATCTCCGCTCATTTCATGGGGTCAATCCAATGGCGAAAATGGGGACAACAAATAAGTCCTGAACAGGAAGTAGACAGGAATGCCATGGACTAGCCCAAGATTGACTCTCGTAGAGAGTGGGACCCGGGCTAGCAATGGACCCAGACAGACAACAGCCCAGCTTTAATGAACTTAAATCCGTTCATTTTTAGATCGTTTGGTATCACAACATAAGCATCACAGAGGCTTTAGTTGTCCCTGTAATACTCAGTTGCTTCAGCGCTAAGTTTCTGCCCCCTCAATGACGCAACTATTCTACTGAATGGCTCTGATAGGGACATGGGCTACTACCCCATAGCCTGGACGGGCAAGCAGACTGGGTAGTTTACGCTTTACACATGAGGTTTTAAATATTTTTGGCACACCCCAACACATATTAAAATTTGGATTATGTGGACACGTCATCAAGATTTTTTCTTCAGTGTACATATATTAGTACAAAAACTAAAAACTCATAAAATATTAGCTAAAATAACTATGACTACTAGCCAATGAAAGCGCGGCCGTAGCACTGGTCAATTAGCTCTGGTCCAGAGCTCCACTGCTTCTGAGTCTGACTTGCAAGTCAGACTCAGAAGCAGTGGAGCTCTGGACCAGAGCTGCTGGTCAATGGGATCTCTAGACTATCCCGTCTGGTTCAGTCCATTTAGCTGTAATATCGGTCTGTCCTACTATGACACCTGGTGGTGAAAATAAGTCTACTTGAAGCAGCAGGAAAGAATACAAATGTGCAATCGAATATAAGTTCATAATACAAAACTACGTTTCTAAGTAGGTTTATTCTTACACATCAATGGTATCCACGCAAACACAATAAACATTTCAAGTTGGCACAGCAATTTTCTTTCAACTCTTCAGCTTGAATCAGCTCTAATCCACCACAAGGGGATAATAATATGAACTGTATAAAAGAAATGTAAACGCTCCATTATCACATATAAAATATATTTTGATATAGTATAGATTTAAGTCTGTGCATAAGTGCAATCCACAAACAACATTTTTATAATTCGGGCCATGGGTTTATCTGGCATAGTAGCGTCAAAAGGGCCTTCAACTGGGCTGCATAACATATGCTGAAAAAAACAAATAAGTTACAAATGGAAGAAAACATATGGGTTCCTTTAGTTTCCACTTGTTCACTCTTCAGGTTAAATGAAAGAGAAAGATTTCACTTTGTAGCATCCACTGGCTATCATGTTCTGCTCTGAAGGAGAGCCTCAAAGTCTGGAGCGCAAACCATTTTATGTTTGATGTGTCCCAACACAGTCATATCCCCTGTTCGTCCCTCTGTTCCAATTGACACAAGATCCTGTGGACAGAAGGGATATAAATGAAATATGTGGGAAACGTTCCCCAATTCTCATATAGTAAACACACTGCAGTGAGTTGAGTTATATCATCACTGTCGGGCAGAAAAACGAGTATGCTGTAGTTATTTTAGTGAAAAGCGTAAAACAAAATATGGAGTTACAACGTTTATTCCCCGGCGATGATATGATAAAGATAGTTTCAGTTGATTGAAACCACTATCGAGGTGCATGCAAAATAAATAGGTATGCTCTTGCTTTGTATATACAGTATATTGCATTGCATGTATGTAACCTGAAGAAAGGCACATGAAGTGCCCAAAGCGACGTCCAGTGTGATGTCTCCCAGAATGAGCTGAACGCAGCCAGACTTCCGCACCACCATTTTCCCCACCAGACCCTCCCTCAGGTCACGCAGGGTGCAATTATTCTCCTCTACTTGCTCTTCCTAAATGTACAACAGGTAAAAGAAGACAACTGAAACAAACACTTACACACAGATGTATATAAAATCTTCACAACTTTCAGTCATCTGAAGCAATAAAACTATCCCTGTGTGCTAAACATACAGAGAAAATCTGATTAAGGCATATTGACCTTGCCTACACGAGCATGCATTTGGCTATTGTTTTTCCATCTATTCTTATATTCCCAAGTAATACTAAGATCTAATAAGAACAGATCATATTGGTATACAGCTGATCCAGCATGCACTGTACGGTACCTGAGATTCCGTTTTCACAAGCAAAGATTGCCCATCTTCCGTCCGTGTCTCTGTGGTCACCGGGCGGGCGTCTACGGTGGGGGGCTGGCCAGGGAGGGAGTCGGGAAGCTGCATAAAGAACAGCTCCTCCCCTTTGGTCAGACTCAACCTGTGCAGGAGGTCAGGCAGAATCTCAGGCTCAGGGAGAGGGGGAGGCCTGAATGAATTCTCTACCGGCACCTTTTTGCTTGAAACGGCACCGTCTTCAGGCTCCTGTTTCACTGAAAAAGACAAAAAGCGTTCTGTAAACCTTTTTCTAGGGCAACCCCACTACTGTTAATGTGATGGCTGTAAATTGTTTCCTGTAAAGTTTTTTCTAATATTTATTTTGTAAACTGTTCTAGATGAAAGGCATTTTTCAAAATTGGTAGGTCATTAGGGGGTACTGTATGTATTGACTGAGAATGTGCATATTGCTCTACTCCACGGGGTTCAATGAATGAACCTAGAAAACCTAGGCAGTGGTGGAGAGCTTTAGGACTCAGAGCAGCAGTCGTACCACAAGTGGTGAGGCCAGTGCAACATCACGTCACCATTACAACATCAGTGGGGCTAACATCTCGGTTGCAGATTACAATATTATCAAACAATATAAAATTACTTATTTTAAATGGGTTATATACTGTAAGTATAAATTATTTATCATTGTCATATTTTTTTAACGACAGACACTCAGAAGCCACATAATAGGCTGTGTCTACTCTTGTATGCATGTATTTTTGTAAATACTTTAGTCAGACTGCTGCCTAGCGGTCGAACTTTCATTTTAGACTGTTAGCTATGATAAAAAAAAAACTTCCACGGGCCAGTATGACTCAGGCACCGACAGAATGTCAGCCTGACCTTTCTGCACACTTGTGTATACACATACAGCAGCCAGTTGCACCACCTGATACCAAGTTAGCCTAGTTGTAGTATATCTTCTAAACCAAGACTTAAGCATTACTCAAATTAAAGTGGTTGCACCACACACAATAGCTGTAACATTTCTTAAAAAAGGTTTGGTTTGGCCAATGTGGTAATTGAATACAACAAACAGTAATGGCAGGGGTGATTTCATGTCAAAAAGTATCATGATTGTGATGAGGGGGAGGAGTAATGACTTGAGTCTGTACCTTTAACCACAGGTTCTGTGTCTCCATCCTCCTCTATCTTTTCAACTTTAGGAAGAGCATCAGCAAATTCCTCCTTGAATCCCCATCCAGATACAGCTAGGGGGAGTTGAACAGGGCAGCTTCTCTCCTCACTCCTCAAAAAAGGATCATCTATAAACTAAGGCAATGGGGGAAAGAAATTAAATCATGTTAATCCACATGGAAACGTTGTGGTTCCAAGCTTGGATCTTGCATATGATGATGAGTCATGTTCATCTACGACGCTTAGCAGTCCAGCGGCTTATGATATCAGTTCTAGACACACACAAATACAGTACACACACAACACAGAAAATACAGTACATACAGTGTCATCCACAAACAAGAACACTCTTATTGATGTCAACATTCCACAGAACCACATACTATATGAATGAACGAATACAGAATTAAAAGTAGTACATGAATTGTTTTGACAAGAAACAGTAGGACACATGGGGACTCACATTGTCTCGCTCAAGACTGCGGAGAATCTCTTTAGTTTCCTCTTCTGTCTCCCGCTTTTCTTTTTTGATATTGATGATAGGTGAGGGTCCCGCACTTGGGGCCTCCTTCTCATTTTCTGCAAAACCTGCACAAATAGTAGTAGGCCTTACACGTGAACACATGTACATGCTATCCTCATTTGAACTCCCCTTTGAGCTTATAAGCGTATAAGCTTTCAAAATGTGACAGCAGTACAATGATACTGGTCATTCTGCCAAATGGGGCCAGACTCTTACCTCTCCTCTTCATCATCATCTCCGCAGGACCCTGTTCAAAGATGGAGTGGGACTGGATGACCTCTGGGCGACCCCGGCCTCTGCCTCTCTCCCCCCGCCCCCGTCCCCCCCGTTCTCCATCCCTCCTCTCACGCCTCGGCCCACTCTCAGCTTTTGTGCTGTCAAAAAGACGAAGTTAGTGGCCAAACAGGCATTACAATAACAAAGATACATTCATAATCTCAACTGGACTTACTCTTCTTTGGTTTTCCGGCCAATAATGTTTGGTGTAAAGGTTTTCTGCAAGAGAGAGAAACCACACATGGTAAGGTTAAACAGGTTCAGGATCATCAAATCTTACAAGAGGAGTAGTCCACAACAAAATAAATCACATACTGTATTTTGTATCAACTAACACCCGGTGAAGCCTTGAATGTGACCTCTCCGCTGCTGGACTTCAAATTATTGACTCCAAAAATTCTCCATAAATTCAAAGCTTTCATGGGTTGTTGTGTTTCATAGGTTGGGTGTACATTTTTAATAGTGGCCTTAGGGTACAGTCACACTAGCACGATGTTAGGTAGTGGCGAGACGTGAAAAATGACAGATGTGATTTTAACCAAGATGAACTCCACCAAACACGACGTAACCAGAGGTTTAATGCTTCAGTGTTGAGAGTACACACAGTGTACAGATTGTACACTCTTAAGAGTAACTAATATTTGGACCGCTGACAGTTTCTGGACACAACGTTGAGAATGCCCAATCAGACACATCTTCACTATGTGAATGTGTGTGTGTAAAGTGTTTTCAGTACCTTCTTCACCCCTCCCAGGGTGAGGTCTCTGGAGCGCATGGTGGGGAGGCGTCCAGGAGACAGGGCAGCCGGCAGTCTGCGTCCCATCGGCATCGGCCTGCCACTGCCTCCAGGTGTGGACGCACGCTGACCACCAGAGTCATTGGAGCCTGGTTCAGCCATGTTCAACTGTAGGAATAACACACCAAGTTATTATAGAGCCTGGTTCAGCCATGGCCTACTGTAGGAAGAATACAAAGCCCTATTATAGGGCCTGTTTCATCCATGTGCAACTGAAAAGATAGGAGCTGTTAACCTGATAGTAGCTAACAAACACGTTCTACAAAGACACATTTTGACAACACTGCCAGGGAAAGAGAATCAGTCACTGCCCCTGATCGCTTACTGAACTATGAACTATGTGTCCACGTACACACATTTGAGTTGCTTTCTTTTGCATCAAAATGGGCGCTTATAGTTGTCATTATATCTTAGAGAAGAGTAGAAACGTATGTGTCAACCATATGTGGAATCTATGGTCGATGTATTCAATCAATGACTGATCTGAGTAATGCCATGACTGGCATGATGCAAGTCGACACTCGACAGCGACATCACAACAACTTAAACCAACACACATGGCTGCAGCACCACCATGGAGCAAGCCAAGCACAGGATTATAAACGCTAAAAGGACATGGTATTGGTGTCTGATGTTTTCGAGTTAGGACGTTTACCTTCTTTCCTCAGATATTCAGCCTAATCGAAATTAAGTCCAGGGTTTTTGTTACTTTCATTTATTAGCTATATTATTTAAAAAAATAACACCGGTCACTAACGCTATCTGTGATGTGACTGCATGCCGCACGGCGCCGCCATGACACTTTCTGTGTGACGTAGTCGATTGGTGCTGTTGTGGATCAAACGTGCGCAGTGTTACTTTGGCTGCGTCGTCAACAACCCTTTGCAGAGCCATGTAGTAGAAGAGTTGCGACATTGAGGGGTCAGAAAACAGCCTTGTCACGTGGTTCATGTACTCGCGCGAGCCCGTAGGCTCCAATGCATTCAGTAACTCCCGGCTGTCACTATTCATTGTCACTATCCAATAGAAGTCTATGTAGAGGAGCCGCCATTTAACTGGCCCCGTGAAGTGAACGGAGTTGGCGTAACTCTGTCTATTTCTAAGGCTCTGTCGTCAACAACCCTTTGCAGTGAAAATGAGCAGTTGGCTACTTGATTGGCAAATGAGCAACTTACCTTTCAGACCCTTGAATATCTTAACGCGCAAGTAACATGGAATCCTAAAATTTGAATAGTTAATTTCATATTGTATATGTCCCTCAAGCGTATTTCTAAAGGTTTGAGCCCAGGGGCGGATCTAGGCATGGGCATGGGGGGACAATCCCCCCCTAATTCCCCAGTCTGCCCCACCAAACACGAGTACATGCAAAACAATCCAATATATTTCAAATTAAATTTCAAATTGCCTATATTTAAAAAAAAATGATTTGAATCACTACCTACTGCTACAAACTAACTACCATCGTCTCACACTAAACCAACAGCATATCATCATTGAAAACAGAAAACTCTCTGAGTCAGAGCTTTAGCTTTATGCATGCTGCGTGTCTGTTGCAACTTCAACAACAACAACTGTTTTCATTGATGCTTAATAAAAGTCCTGTAACTGAAAATGGTATGGGTGCGGATTCATCGCCCTGTTTGAGCCTCCATCACCGCTGATAACCAGTCCTTGCCATTTCTTTATGGACATTTTAGCTGCAGTACCACAATATCCTGAAGTGGTGGGGGCGCTGATATGCAGGATATTTTATAGTCATTATAATACTGATGGTGGACAAAACCAGGCCTGTTTAAATTCCATCAACTTGGAAAATCAACAATGGTGAACATTGCAAACAAAGTGAAAATGCAAATTTGGAACTGAAGACTGAAGGAGAGGAGGAATTATACAAAGTGCAATGATGACATCATTATGAGGCCAAAATCAATATGTTCCTGAGATAATTTATGGGGATAGAAAAAACACTTGGGAGCGCCAAAAGCACACACAAAAATAGGTTGAATTTCATGTTAAATAGAGGTGAAAGTGTATTTTACTTAACCCTGTAAAGTCATGAACTATGAAGGACAAGTCAGAAAATTCATTTTTTTTATTTGAAAATTTTTAGGTCATAAATGACAAAAAACATATATTTATTTGTATTGTATCATAAAAGATACATCGGGACACAACAACTCAACTGTAGTGTCCATAGAGTACACTGTACTCACTGTACGTAGTACGTACTCTATTCAGGTCAACATTTAGAATTTGAGTAAAGATTTTCTCTACATAGGGTTAAGTACTGTAAGTTGATGCATTTTACTTTTATTTCATTCACAGTTTGTGGAATGGGTACAGTATGAGGATATTCCAAGTCCTGTTCTGTGGACAACTTAGTTGCTTTATACTGGGTTGACAGTGCAGCATCTTGCAATGGGTCTGGTCTACACCTGCAAAAACCAGAGGGAGTTCAACAAACCACATGCACCCAGATTCGGCTCAAACAAGGAATTGTGGAATATGCTCGCCCCCTAACAACAGCCATAAAGGCGCAAATCCATTGATTCCTTCAAAACCGCTCTCAGACTTCTGCATCATGTGAAATAATTAAACCATATTTAGAATATCATTACAAATCATACATTAACTTCCTACATTTCAGCCATTTGAAAAATATATAAATGGTAACGGGTAAATGGTGCATTTACTGTATATAGTGCCTTTATCCAAGGCGCTTTACATAGTTTGTGCATCACATTCACACACACATTCATACATTGATCACAGTGGAAACCATGCAGGTACCTACTAATTGCTCCTAGTGTGCTAGTAACTAGCACACTAGGAGCAATTAGGGGTTCAGTGTCTTGCTCAAGGATACTTTGAAACTAAATCTGGGGGAGCCTGGGATCAAACCAGCATCCTTGGTGTTACCATCCGGTGACTGTGTGTAATTTTTTTTAAACAATAAGTTTATTAAAAGTTTTTCATTTTTTTTATATAAAAATAAAAAGACAGACAAAAAATAGAATAATACATGACAACTCAATGCTCTTAAAATTAAATGATCAATCCACGATACAGCAAGGAGTTCATGGGATAGCCTACTTGAGTGCACACAACTGCAAACCATTGATATATTTCCACGGCAAAGAGATTTTCTATATAAACCTGTGAAAGTAGAACACAACTAGATCACCTCTCAGTAGAATGCGAACATGCATGTTGCGCACAAGTAGGCCATGGCCTACAGACATTTTTTTCCTGGCTTATGATGGGGCATGCTTTTCCAGTTTACATCCATTTTGAATATATGCAGAGTAGACCATTGGTTCCCTACCATTTTATACTAAATTTCCACCTCAGAAAATTTGTCCCTCCAAGCAACACAATAACTGATTATTCTGTTACAGAAATACAGAAAGCTAGACCTACCCTTTTTGTTCCATTCCTAAGCCTATAATGATGCTGCTGAAAGTGTCTAATCACTAATCAGGACAACTGATTTCTGATCAGTTCTCACATCTTCTACTGATGACTAGGCGTGCTGTCATGCTCTTTTCAGCACGGCTGGATGGCCTATTTCAACCAATTACTTGACTCCTCTGAGTACCAGCAGAGAGGGGCTCAAGTACCAACAGTGGTATTGGTCCCAGTGGTTGAGAACCTCTGGAGTAGACTATTTCTAAATTGCATAATTGATATTTTTACTCAGGTAAAACATTTGAGTAGACTACTTCTTCCACGGCTGCATAATAAGGCCTTAATTTCCTCCACCTCCTTGTCCTTGGCGCTGTCACAGCATATCTAATGATGGATGATTGGAGTTTAATTACACTCATTTATCTGTAGTCGTGTCTGCTAGCAATTTCCCACACTTTGGGGAACTCTATATATTGTGATTGTGAATAAAGCTCTGTGCTCTTCATTTTTACAAACACAATGAGGCATCTATCTTGACATATACGTTTCTAAAGCTAGACATCATCTTGTTGTTTTGTTTGAAAACCGTGTTTGAAAAAACAACAGCAAAAGTCAGATTACAGAGCCACTAATCAGGAATGAGCCTTTTGCATTTTTTGTTCTTAATCTCCAATGAAATCCCAATGAAATGGTTTGATTTGATGGATAGGCTGAACCAGTATACAAATAAAGATCACTCTCACCATTAATTCCAGTATCCATCTGTTTACTGAGGGCTTCCCTTGCCTTCGGACAGACAGGGGTTGAGGCCATCTGGCATAGCATTTGGCATCTCACTGAGCCTCTCAGCTTCTACTGGGGCACAATGGGAATGGTACTGTTGTTCTTTGTAAACCACTTAAGCCCCATTCTCTACTTTCGAAATGTCAAAATAACTGATGCACATGCAAGCTCTCAATGCATCACACGCATTGTGAGCTAGTATTTGGAAAATATTTGAAGTGTATTTGCTGGGATATCGCTCACACATAAAGGTGTAACAATATATAACTGCATCGATAAAGTAATTTTAGCTATTTTAATAATTGATTGTAAGTACTTGTGTGTTGCACTGTATTTTGTTTTAATATAAAATAGGGTTTAATTATGTTTCTATTCCATGTCACTATATACACACCAATCAATATCTATCAATAAATGTGTGTTCATGTCAAGGTGTGAGTTTGTCCATTGTGTTCATAGCCATGTACAGTATTTTACAGAGAATCACTGAATGCTTCCCTTAATCACTACATGCTTCCCTTAAAAACCGTGTACCATCCACATGTTTCACACAGATTTAAATTTATTTGCTAAATAGTTACTGTACTGTCGATTTGAAGTCATTGAATCGTATTGTCATGAATAAACCAATATCATCCTTCCATATCATTGATATGGTGTTCTATACAGTATATGTCTGGTTACAGACATATACATCTGGTTATCCTCCTCACTCTCAGAGTTGTCCGTGCCCAGTAGATTCATGTACCCTGCTTGGATTCATCTGTACAATTCAGTGAGTTGGGAGTGTTATCACTGTTTTGTCAGCATGGAACATGATGTGGGAGTGGGTAGACTGAGTGCATCACCCTGCCGCCCTTTATTTGGAAATCTACCACAATTTGCTGTTTGACTTCAGCTCACCCTGCCTGGATCCAGCTGTATAGTCAAGTAAACATCACGCTCAAAGAGCCTACAGCCGAAAGGAGACTGGCAGGGGAGGGCAGGCGGGCGAGAGAGAGAGAGAGAGAGAGAGAGAGAGAGAGAGAGAGAGAGAGAGAGGGAGGTGAGAGGACGGGGAGACTGTGTATTTGTGTGTGTACCGTATGTGTGAGAGAGAGAGCGCACGAGAGAGGGAGAGCGATAGGAAGCTGTTGGTTTGAACCTCCTAATCGGTTTTCCTAGGGGGATCATCTGTATCCATCGACTGCAGCACAAGAGGCAAGTACAAAAGGGAGGAAAACGGTAGTAGAATACCACAGCAGCATCTTCATCTGTTGTCAACACAGTTTTGCAGCTTCGTTATACAAGTAAGCAATTCTTTTGCATTCATTTGGAGAGAAGTGTGTTTGATTCTAAAAAAAATTGAGCAGGACTCAAAAAATATGTTTTTCTATACTGAGCAGGAATATAACACTATAGTACCCAATCAATTTATGGTCTCTTTCAGCAACTGAAATTGATGCAATTTAGCAGCAATCTCTCATATTGCTTATTATAGCATGCACATGTAATTATACTGTATGCAGATACATGACACTACATGTACTTGTGAACCTCTCACATTCCTCAGTGCATGCATATATGAATGCACTGTAGGCTATGCATAGATAATGTATGTAGTACATGTATCTATGTATGACATTGAAAAAAGTGTGAATTATTGTGTCACACCAGTAACTGTATGGCAAATACAGAGTAATAGTTCAAGATGTGTCGATCCTGCTCAATCCTCCACTGGATAATGAATATAAGTGGTTATATTACGATTCTATTGCATGACAGAATGCACAGACAAAAAGCCTAGCCTCCAGTGCCGCGCACTCGTCCTTGCTCCAGTGACCGCACATCACACATGTGTTAAATTACACCTTCCACCCCGCTGCACAAGTGATGGGACTTTTATCTCGCTCTCTGACTCCACCTGGTATTCAGTGTTCAGCATCTTTGAAGTGTGCAGCCGCGTCCTCAGCGATACAGTGTCTCGATTATAAAGATAGCAACACCAGCGTAATGAATTTCACCCAGGACGATCTCTTCATGTAACATGCAGGACTTTGAGGTCATGAAGACCGCTACTGTCCAAATGACCATGGTGAGATGAATGGAAATCAATGGATGTGAATCAGCATCACATGCATGAGTGAGATTTAGTCACTTTTAACCTGGTGTTTTGCTTCTTATGTTTTCAATGACAGTCAAAAACGCTCTCTCTCCCTCTCTCTCTCTCTCTCACTAAAAAAAATAACATCTACTAGCTCACAACACATCACAAAAAAAACAACTTAAATGTAATAAATGTAATTTCTTCCCAGGACCCGGTTACCTGGTTTCTGAAGCAATAAACTACAGTATATGAGATGCCTCATATAGTTTGTCCCACAAATGTCCATGCATGCTGATTTATAATTGAGAGCGTTGTGGGAAATGTGTAAATGATATGGGAATCTTGCTTTTGAAATAAATAGGTTACATCCTCCATGTATGTGGGGCATGCACATCAACTAGAAGAGAGGGAGAGAGGGGGGCTTTGATGACAGCAACAGTAAAAATCCTCAGTATTGGTTTTAGCTCAAAGGTCTGATTGGTTCCATTTGCACCAAAGATCTCTCCGGGTGCGTCCTCTGAGAGCCTCTTCTTGCCCCAAATGTTGCGTACGAGAGACGCCAAAATGAGAAATGGGAAGTGCAGCCGGGAAATGGACCCATAAATGTGTGGACTGTGTGTGTGTGTGTGTGTGTGTGTGTGTGTGTGTGTGTGTGTGTGTGTGTGTGTGTGTGTGTGTGTGTGTGTGTGTGTGTGTGATGCTACATTTCATTCGTTTAGCCCCAGTGTGAACGTGCTAGCGGGCACTTTTCACAGTTCAGGGGTTTTAACGAGCTTCTGCAGCCTGTCCATCATCAGCCGGACAGGACCATCTCTTCAGCCCAGAAGCAGCTTGGCCACCGCAACGCATCCGTGTGATCCACAAACAATCATACAAGAATTAGCTCAGTGATATAGGGCCTTCGGTGCTGCAGTGGTAAAGACCATGGTTTATACCCGCAGTGGTAAAGCAGCACAGAGGTTGTGGGTTCAAAACTGCTGTGCATTGTCCAGGGGGCGTATTTCCATATATGAATGAACACAATTGGTTGGTGGTGTGGTGAGGTGATATTGGTAGGAATTAGGGTAGGAGGAGTAGGACAAAAGTTGAACATCCTCCCGGTGGGGGCTCCTCACTGACAATTGTTTTAGTAGGATTAGGATACGACATCAGTGACAACACAGATGTGTGTCAGGGGGAATTACAACGTATTGGGATAATGACTACAATTGGGGGAAAAAGTAACAACAACAATTAGCTACACTAGACATGTCTTACTTGCACGCATGAAGCGAACACTGTTCACTGCTGCATATATGGACTGCCAAAATCCAAAATGCACTAGTGGCACTTCCAAAATGCAGTACATTCTATATTCTCTAGTTGTGTAGATGTGGGCTAATTCACATGATGGATATTTTAACTCTTGAGAGTGTAAAAATGAAACTATTTACCTATTTAATTTTCACAGTCTCAAAGAGTTATATCTGGTTAACCAACTGTCCATCAACACTGGTTGAAAACCACTGTCATAGTGACAGTGGTGAAAAATGAGGGTTTCATCTATGGCGCCTGTCAATCAATTTCGCCCCAACTTAACAGCCAAAAAGCACTAGATTTTCTGCCAGGAGCTTTTCACTAATTTTGACGCTAGCGGGGTCTGAAAACAACCTAAATCTAGCAACAAATGCACTAAGCTGGCAACACTGATATGGAGTACTGGGTCAGGCATGGTCAGGACACCCAGGCTTTCATTTTCGTCCGCCTTGCGCGAAAACGGAAAGCCTGGACTAACGCGCGTTGGAAAGTGGCCTTGAGGGGCGTGTCAACCTTCCGGGGTGGGCGTCGCTCTAAATGATGTGACGTAGAACAGCAGTGGACGGGCGTGGGAGGGCCGGAGATGACGACACGTTAGTGAGATCAAATCAGAGCGCAGCACTTCCGCCGTGTGGATCCCACGACACCCCCGCCCCCCAAGGCCAAAATCATTGAGGGCTAGACCAGGCTAGGTCAGGCATGGTCAGGGCACATCCAAATATGGAGTGTGTGGTGCATGTGCTTACATACTAATCTTGTTCACTGCGTTTGCCATAAAATTAAAAAGTCAAATGAACCATTGATTCTCAACCTTTTACATTCCAGACGCTCTTCTGATACCAAGTTTTGCGTCTAGGAACTCAATCTACACTATAAACTACTCAATATTTATTGAAGTCAAATCTACAAACATTTGTACTGGGGGTTACAGTCCCCTAAGTGTACACTTGGACATGGGGGCACGGTGACACAGTGGTAGTGCTGTCACCCTCACAGCTAGAAAGTCCTGGGTTCAATTCTAACTAGGGATGCTGCTGTGGGTGCTGGCGGCGTCTCTCCTCCTCCGCGTCATCAGTGCCCATACCTGGCTGGCGGGTGAAAGGGCCTTTCTGTGTGGAGTTGGCATGTTCTCCCAGTGTACCCTACGGTAGATAGCCTCACAAAAAAACATGCAGTATCCTGGGCACAAAACTGCCTCCCCCTGGCCAGCCGAGGCGCCTGATGGAGGGGGACAGGAACCGGTTGGAATAACGTGTTCCTTCCACACGCTACGCCCAACCAGGGAAACACCCCCCTGTCAGGTGAAAAGAAGCAGCTTGGACTCCTCATGCATTAAAGGAAGCATGAGGCCAGTCCGCTGCTTTCCCATGTTGGCAGAGGGTGTGTAGAGCCCCGGATCACAGTAGCACTGGGTGAAAAAATGGGTTACAAAATTGTGGGATAAAAAATATATTTAAAAAAGTGTACACCTGGACCCATGGTGGCTTCCCCCGAACCTGATGTTGAGAAACGGCATAATAAGCATGCAGTAACAAACCCTTGCATGCGCTAAATGTAATTTTGTAGGAGGCTATTAATAGGTACCACACTGATTCAGCATATGCTCCGCTGAGAGTGGCCTTGTTATAAGCGAAATGTGCCATGTGTTGTGATGTGACTGACTGGCTGTCGGCTGTCTGGGATTGCTGATAAATAGGGCACCGTGGAGAGAATAAAGGAGGCGAATGGCTTTCTGGGATTAAGAAATATTGGATGAGGCTTGCATGGATAAGGCTAAAGAAAAATCTATTTGGGTGAAAATGAAGTAGCGAGCAAAGACAAAATTGATGCGTGACGATTCTCAGTGCGAAGGAAGATAATTTATTGTATTCGCCATGGTGAGAGGCTGCAGTGCCATCAGTCTGGCAGAGGGACGATGACAGCTAATCAAAGACTATAGCGTGACCCCCAGATTACACACACCGGCTGCTCTTCAAGGTTGCCATCCCCGGCTTGGATGCATTGGCTCTGACAAGTAAATAAATAAATATGATCGTATATCACCTGCTGCTGACAAATATTATACTATGCGCCCTTTTCTATTTTCACCCAAACACTAAATAACACCATAAACACTGCCTGTGGATTTCCAGCTTTAGCTGCAAATTCCCGTTCAGCATTTCAGCTTTTCCAGAGTCCCCTTGTTTGGGAAGTTTGAACTTAGAGCTACATTTCGCTGGCCAAGACATTTTACCAAGTCCTGAGCAGCAGCAAGTTTTGCTGTAAATGCTTGGAGCTGATATAGGTGTGTTTGCTCCACCTCAGCACTCTCCCAGGGTTCTAGGGTTCCACATGAACACACTGTGCACATGCACACACTCTACAGTGAAGTGACGTGCAACAGACCGACATCATATACATCAAGGCCCACCCCCACCTAATCCTGATTGGAGGAAGGCCTCTCTCATCCTGATTGGACGAGGCTTTTCTCCCAAAGCCCCAAGGGAGTGAGTATTAGCCAAAAAAATAACAATATTTGAATTCAGTGAAATCACTTACGGTACTATACCTTTAAATTGTACAGTCATCATGACTAACTATATAGGCCTCGCTGCCCCGGCCATTCATGCCAGAATAGATATGCATCCTATCTAGTACACCATTCACATTTTGTGTTTTATTCAAAATAGACCTTTTGCTACTACTTGCTACTATAGCCTATTATCTCAGTCTGGTTAGGGAAAACATTTTGCACTTACAGTATATATACAGTACCTTATGTAATACCTGTTCAAAACATTGGTAAACAGTGGTGTCTCTCCGAATTCGGGACGTATTCAGAACAAACATCCCGGCATTTGGCTGTCCGGCTCTACTTTTGTGACCCCACGTCCCCCAGAATTACACATGAGAAAGAGATTGAGAGATTGCGCTTGACTGATTGAGTGCCAGAGTCCGACGTGTGCGATGGTTGCCAGGAGACTGCTGTACTGTAGGTGGATTATGAAATGCACGGGGGATCTCGAGCCGGGGCCAGTCACCAGGCTCGGAGCTCATTACAGGGTTGTTTGTTGCAGCGGAGGAAAATGTCAGCAGAGAGCATGAGCGCTGGTGGTTGTGGTGGGGCGAGGGGGGGTGGCAGATAAAAAAATAAAACCCAAGACCGCGTGGCGAAACACTGGACCGTCGACGAAAGGTTAATTGAATTCTGTCTGCGGTGCACTCAACCGCGGCAGCACATGCACTTCTGAATTGTTTCCACAACCCCCCCCCTCCCGTTCGTTAGTGGGTGAATAATGTCTGACACAATTTAGTATCTTAAAAGGATCCCGGACTAATAAGACAAACATCGCTTAAAACATTGTATTAGCCTTTAACAAAAATAAACAAACAAAACACCATTGGCATCTTATTTCTTTCATAAATAGAGAATATTTCACTCAACAGGAACTGCTCCAGTCGCAGGATGATGATGTCATATGTCCTTGTCTATGGAATATACAGAATGCATATGCTCATGTGACATCATCATCCTGCGACAGGAGCACGTCCTATTGAGTGAAAGATTCTCTATTTATGAAAGAAATAAATTATTAAGGTGTTTTTATATGCATGTTTTAGTTATAGGCAAGTATAGTGTTTTAAGCCATATTTGTCTTATTAGCCAGGGATCCTTTTAACAGATGTGGGCAGATGGTTCTGCAGTAGGTTTGCATCTGGCCCGCCCGATGAGGGTCTGATTATGAATCTCTTTTTTTTTTCTTTTGACAGCCAACAACATGGCAGACGTGGACACATCGCCGCTCTCCACCCCCCATAACATCCAGATCTGCGAGGTGAGCTGCGATTCCTTCCGCATCGGCTGGGACATGCCCCCGGAGGACACCGCCAGAGCCACACACTTCTTCCTGGACCTGAGCCGGAAGGAGAGCTCGGACGTCCGCTTCAAACACAGGGTGGGTGGAACGGAGTGGAACCATTGTGAGCAGTGGTTTTTGACCTTTTTCATACCAGGGCACACTATTTATTCAGCACGGACCACCATTTGATTACATTTTAGCCCCACAGACCCCTGGCCAAAACTAAAGATTTCTTTTGCCTTTGTCCACAATACCAGGCTGGATTTGGGAAACAAAACAAGCAAACATACAGGTCAAATATGACCATCAATCATCTAGTTGTGTAGACTTGGGCTAGTTCAGATGATGAATATTTTAACTCTTGAGAGTGTAAAAATGTGGATCATTTTTAGGCTCTCTAGTTATATCTGGTTAACCAACTTTTCATCTGGTTAACCAACTGGGGGCTGGGGACCACCTGGAACCCCTCCCAAGGGCCGCTGATGGTCCCCGGACCTCTGGTTGAAAAGCACTGCCTTAGAGTATAACACGCTGTGTGTCTTACTTGCGCGCATGCTTCCCATGTATGGAGTTCTCCATGTTTCGGGCAGGATTTGGGTCAGGTATACCCAAATATGCTCCAAACATGAACGCTATTTTTCATTTTCCTTCTCACCCACTTGCATCGAGTTGCTGAACCAATGCATGAGTATGTCACTCTAAAATATGCCAGGGTTAAGTTATCTATATGCTCAAGTCCATATCCATGTCGTTTCTCATGTTGCACATAATATGATCCATGCACACTCGCATCTTCTCCTTAAATGCCCTTGTCATGAGAGACACGAGAGGACGGTTCAGAGGAGATATTGCATGGTGTTGTTTCGCAGTCTATACAGCTGGGATAGCACGTAACAGCGCTAAAAGCCTACAGTGCTTACCTTGAGGTGAGCGTATCTGACATGGCTCTCTGTAATCTGGGCTAGTTGTTGATGGCGTGACACTCGCCTGTCCTGTCCATGGGGTGAAATTGAAAATGTTCCCAGTCAACCGCTTCAGGCCAATGACTCATACGTGCATAATGTTTTCAACATGAAGGGGCAGAAAGCTATGGAAAATCACAATTTTGAATCCAGAATAGCTATAGGATTACTGGTGTAAATGTGAGTTGCTTTTGCATCACTTTTCTTTGAGCAGCAGACATCTGTTACCACAGGCTGTGCTCAAGTTGATAAACGTCAAGCATATCAGTGAATCGCACTGAACACATTTGATTTAATAATAATGTGTTTGTGGGGGGGGGGGGTTATTGGATGCCTCTGAACACAATACATGACTTATCAATGTTGTATATGTGTTGCATAACATAACCAGTTAGTGATCGTAATTAGTTGAGATCACAAAAGAAACAATTAAGTTAACACTCAAAGTCTATTGTTGATGCCGCACACAGAAAGATGAGTGCACTCTTTGTAGTCTTTTCACTGCAGAGATTACACTAGGCCTTATTAAACCTCCTTCGATACTGCAAGGAGATTTAGCCATCTCTGATCACAACTGTTTTCTTTTTAATTGGCTGCACACAGAGCTTTTGTGGGTGTTATCTCATCTTAATGGGAGTTATCGTTCATCCCTATATACCGAGAGCTTTTCATCTAGAGTAATTCACCAGCAACTAAAACTCCCTATATTTTGCACTCTTGTTTTCTCTTCCTTTAGTATATCTTGTGTTGATGTCAATTATTGCGGCTTGCTGTTGCCTGTCACAGGAATAGATGTGTGCTTCATCTCGCATCTGCAGGGATAGAACCACAATAAGCAAGAATGATTTGAAATTGAAAGGAAAAAGTGACGAACACAAAACATCAGCCGTGTTGCCATGGATATATGTACCCCTCTGAGTTTGTTGTAATTAGCTGTGCCTCTGAGAAGTCATGGCCAACGTAATACTGCTGATTTTAAGTGCTGCGGGCTACAAGCGCACCGCCGACTGCGGTCTGGTCGACAGAGCAAAGCGATGAATTGCATTTAACATTTTGCTCGCTTGATTTGAATAAGTAGCTTAATTAATCACAGTCTAAAAGAACACGATTCATATTTCCTTTGTATGAACACATTCTCAGATAAGTAGGACGCTGTGAATGATCTTACTTGTTCGCAGGAAGCGAACACTGTTTGCCTTCCATACAGTATATGGAGTTCTCCATTTGTGTGTCATGCATGCGTTTTCAAATGGCCAAAATGTGTATACAGTATAGGGCTGGAGTGCGTTTGTTTTGTAATAACAACCAAAAGTAAAACTGCCTTGAAAGTATACTAGGTCGGTGCCCGTTGGGCACTGGCCTACTTGGAACGATGCAAGTTGGAAATGCATACCCCACTCAGATATCCTATGTGGGCATTACATGCCCATATAGCCTGGATTCAGCCCTGAATCACCAACTTGAAAATATACTACCTTATCTTTCGCCCTGCGATCGAAGCAAAATGAAATCACAATTCAGTCTGAGGTCAGGGCTAGCGCATATGTGGAGGTCTTTGTCAGACATGGCCAAATATGAGACACAAGTCTCAGCTCCATACACACCGTGCAGGGGTCCCGGGCAAAGGCCTTTTAGGGGTGGTTCTGGACAGCTGTGAGTCCAGCTGACTCAACATCGGGCACTAAACTCTGTGTTGAACGCGCATGTCAAATTTGACGTGGGTTACAACAGTACCCACACAGACAGAGACTGGGTGCAATGTAGCTGTACTTTCCTTCGCTGAGTCCTAACCCATGATGTGTCATGTCTACACAGGACGTGCCGACCAAACTAGTGGCCAAAGCCGTCCCTCTGCCCATGGCCGTGAGGGGGCACTGGTTCCTGAGCCCACGGACAGAGTACTGCGTCGCAGTGCAAACCGCCGTTCGCCAGCCAGACGGTGACTACTTAGTGTCAGAGTGGAGCCAGGTGGTGGAGTTCTGCACAGGGGGTATGACACACATACATACATAGGCTACATGCCCGGTGGGTGGTGGAGTCGGTAGACCCGTCATCTCACAGCTGGAAGTCTCAGTTTCATTTCCCACTGGGTATGTTGACATACTGTATATAAAGGCTAGATGGCTTGAGGCGGAAGGTTCTGACGTAGTTCATCAGCCAACCAATCTTTTGAAAATTGAAAAAAATGAAATTGGTTGAAAAATCATTTCAAAAGTATATGCTCATAGACACAATGACACAATGTTATGCTATACCCTGATAAGATGGCCACCATACGTAACGACCCCATTGGCCAGCAGCGTGGGCGAGCCAACTAACTTTCTTATGTATATCTATGGCAGCAGCGCTCATAACCTAAGCTGGGGCATAGAAATGCTCTTTCTATGTGGAGTTTGCATGTTCTCCATAAAATGAAACGATCTCAAGAGTTACAGATCTATAAGGGTCCATTTGGTTACCATTGGTCCTTTCTAGGAAGGAAGGAGGAAAAATAGCGAGGGTTTTATCTCTGTCGTCTGTCAACCAATTTCGCCCCAACTCATCAGCAAAAAAAGCACTAGGAGTTTTTCACTAATTTTGGTGCTAGGGGGGGTCTGGAAAAAAGATAAATATAGCGACAAATCCGCCAAGTTGGCAACACTGGGCTATTACATAACTATTTGAATAAATGAGTCGCGAAAAGTAACTTTGAACATACTGAGGTTTCCAACCGACAGATGATAATGCTGCTGCTTATGCAACATTAATTTATGCATTGGTCTATGACAGCAAAGAGGTGCAGTACAGCCATAGTAGTGTGTTGAGGAACAAAGGGAGGCTCTTCTGTGCTCAGCAGCAGTCAGAAACAAAGCCATTTCAGCACTTTACATTCATTAGCATTGAAAAGTCTTATGAGCCACCCACGATAACACACACTATAAATACTGTATATTGTACAGTATATACTGTATATTGTATAAAGGTCTTTGCAACTCTAGTTGCAAAGTTCACAGGAGTTCAGCAGTGGCAAACAATTATATATATATATATATATATATATATATATATATATATATATATATATATATATATATATATATATATATATATATATATATATATATATATATATATATATATATATAAATGGTTGTAGTCACAGTGCCTGAGGTGGATATAGAGGATTTGGAACAGTGGTTCCCAAACACCTTAGCTCAAGATATAAAAGATACATTTTATTGTCTCCCCGGGATCAAACTAGTGTAATTAGCCATTATCTAATACACATTTAAACAATGCAACATCCTAAATGTCAATTTAAAATGATTTAATTTAAATGTTTAAAAACAAAAACAAAGCCATCCTATTGAGCAGAGGGGTGTAAAGTTCAGAAAGGTGGAACCTGTAATGTTTGTACCTGTGTCTGTATTGACCACTAGCACCAAACATACACACAGAATTCCTCTTTTTGTTTGTTTCAGATTATGCCATGGACCACCTCCAGCAACTTCTCGACAAGGCCAAGGACTCGGCAGGAAGGCTGTTGAAATTCTCTGTGTTCTATCGCAACCAGCATCCAGACTACTTCCACCATGTCAGGTCAGTGAAAAGTACACACTACACACGGCACACCCGTCTGTTGTGTACAACAACAAATGAAGCACTGAAAGACAATATTCACACATTGCAGACATTTTGCCTACGGCATTCACCTTGGGGTGAATTCCATTATTGTCTTGTAGTCCATTTACTAGAATGTGACCCAGAATGTGACCCCAGCATGTAGACTTGCATACGTTGAGCAATTTTCATAACTGGCATAATATGTGATTATACTATTAACAACCTGTAGAAGGCCAAAAAGTCAAAATTCCATCATACTTCATGTAGCATGTAATATGTCTAACTAGGGTCATTGGGCTGAAGTCAGCACATTTGGGCAGGTGCTATGAGCTGTTTTCAGTGATGTTACTTAGTTTACAGATATATCACATAGATAAAGCATGATGCATTTTGATCTTTTTGGCCTCTATAGGTTGTTAATAGTAATTGCCAAGTATGAAAATTGCTCAACATATGCAAGTGCACATGCTGGGGACCCCTAATCAACATTTCTAACATAAAACCTTGGTGTACTCAACATGTCCAGATTCACAATGGGTCTCTATGGGCTGGCAAGTAGACTATTGCCACAAAATAACTACAATATGAGTATGGTAAATAATAACCCCTTTCTCCATGTTTCTTTTGATTAGAACTGAGTGCGGAGGGCTCATGCGTCCAGCCCTAAAAGACAACAGCGGGAGTCACGGTTCTCCGATTAACGCCAAACTGAGCGGCGTCTTCCTCAGCTGCAACACAGAGTTCGACACGGGCCTTCCGCCCAAAGACTCTCCGTACGGGCCGCTGCGCTTCCAAATCCCCGCCGGGCTCCTACTGAACCCGGACACCTGTCTGTATTTCGCAGACTTCTATTGCATGTACACGGCCTACCACTACGTGGTCCTGGTGCTGGCCCCCCGCGGGTCGGAGGGCGACGGCTTCTGCCGCAGCCGACTCCCGGCACTGGACATCTCCTCCAACCCGTTCCTCACGTACATTGCCCCCGAGGCGCCCGGGGAGGAGGCCCTGTTCTGCCACGCCAGCGATGTCATCCTGGAGGTGCTCTTCACGGAGCCCATCCACTTGGACCACGGCACCGTGGAGCAGATCAGCGGGCACCACCAGCTGATGAGTCTGACCACGGCCAACGCCAAGAAAGACCCCAGCTGCAAGGTGTGCAACATCAGCGTGGGCCGCTGATGAGGGAAGGACTGGCTGCGAGGAATCTGGTTACATGACCGGAATGATCCTGTGTTACTGTCTGGGACAGCCTCATGGCTTAATGGATCACTTCACCACTTTTCAACACATTGTCACATAATAGGTTTTCACCCTAGTCAAAAAGTCCTATAGGATTTTAGAAAAGTCCAATAGAATCAGATTTTGGAACAAATCCTATTGGATTTCCAATAGGATTCCTATAGGAATCTTATAGGATCGTATAGGAATCCTATAGGATTTTCTTATAGGATTCCTATAGGATTTTTGGGAAAATCCTATAGGATTGTATTGGAATTCCTATTGGAAATCTAATAGGATTGTTCCAAAATCTGACAGGACTTAAAATCCTATAGGATTTTTTTTACTTGGGCACTAATGTTATAAAACCACATTTTTTTCCTGCTTGGTCTGTGTCGTTAGGGAATCCATGCTAATATAAACACATGGTTTTCTATTCCTGAAAAGTGCAAAAATGGAAGGCATCGTTCTCATGATACTACATACTGTATATAAATATTTTTTCAAAAAAATATTTAAAAAAAATCTCTATACTGCCCACAGCCCTCCTGTGAGACAAAGAGTAGAAAGAATCATGGTATTTTATCAAGTACGTACAGTATATTAGTGAAGACCTATTATATGAACAAAGGTTGAAAAGTGGTGAAGTGGTCTTACAATCTATGCGTCTTTTGAATGGTGGCATTGTGGCTACTGATAGGAACATATCTACAAGTTCGGGGCATGCTAAGCTTGTAGATGTGCTATTTGTGACGTTCAGGGCTGTCGTGAGATGGTTACATGCATGCTGCTTTCCCTATCCTCCCTCTCCCTTAGCATATACACTAGATAGTGTTAGAGGTTTATTCATCACCTTGATCGCACCCAGTTTGTCCAGACTGTTTTGGGGGTTTAGCTGATACGAAGAACAATCTTACCTCTTCATCAATTAAGTTTGCATAGTGTTAATTTAACTCTTGAGTTAAATCGACACTCAGGACATTACGGTGTAATGTCCATTTTATATACTGTATATCTTTTTGCGTTGTTTTAATAATATTTTTGTTGTTTTGGTTTTATAACACATTTATGTTCAACCAACTCAATGTTGGTTACTCGTTTCTAATCTATTTATTCTCACTAAAAGGTTTGTATAGCCTACAGTACAAAGTAAATCATATCTCCGGTTAGGTATATTTATAATCATGTGTAATTTGAGTTTCTACATAGCAGAACTAAGTGACAAATAACCTCTACACAGATTATTCTGTGTGCGATTATTCACACTATCATTGTCTACATCAACAGCGTAACCACATCGGAACTGATGTAAGATTAGGTCACAAACATCACATTACTTCACAATACAGGAAAGTCAAACTTGTGCAAAGTAGCTTCCTCGAATCAGCTGTTGCGCGACAGAGTCACACAGCAAGAATAGTTAATCTACAGTAAAGTCTGCAACGCGTTGTTGTGAGCTTGCAAATCGTCTATTCTGGAAGCATGACTCTACGACAAGCCTTAAGTCAATGTCATGTGCAGCCAGGCTCTTGAAAAAGAGAATGGCAAAGGTTAACATCGGCACTCTTCGGCGTCACACTTCAGTTCTATAAACAGCAGTGCTGAGCAAAGATTGGTTACTCTCACCTCCCGTGGGGTCTGTCTGTGTTAACTCCGGTGTCATAATCTGTGACTGGGATACATGACAAGATGTAAAAGATGCCTGGAATGAACGGGCGACCCTTGACCCTTACACAGAAGTGATCAGTGGCCAGTAGTCACTTTCAGAGCCTGTATTTTATCATGAGAGCTTAGCAGTGATCTTTGATTGTGATCTTTATGAACATTTTTCCCTCTTTTTTTTAAAAGAAAAGAATACGCACATTTAATTTACTGTGGAAGATAATTTTTAATATTAAGCTTCACAGAAAGTTAGTATGTAAAAAAATAAAATAAAAAACAATCCAATGCAAATGCAACTTGTGACTTCTTGTTATGAAGCTGTGTCTGAGAATGTCTGAACATTTAGGATTACAATATGAAAGTATGAAAGAATAGCTACTGGGAGGGATTATTATCTCACGTTCATTTCAAAGCAAACAAAGCAGTGTAAAACACATCTTCATTGTTCAGCCTTTCACAATCATTCAATAGCTCTGCTAAAGGAAAACTGATGCAATAAGAACAGCATTAGGGCGTGTGCGCAATGCGTTACGCACTTTCCCTCTGACTCTTGCCGCGGCAGAGATGGGAATTCACAGACACGCGAATGGCGTAATTCTGTCCACCGTTATTGTCCCAAAAAGGTGTGGTGTGTCCGCCAGGCAAGTACCTCAAACAGAACTCTATGTTCTTCTTGGCATCGACAACCTTTGGAATGGGAATATCAAATTCAAAGATGTCCATCTGTGGTCCGCCGTAGCGCTTCTCCAAGTACGTACAGGGCACATCTTTGTAGCTCTGCCAGGAGTTGAAAGTGATGCGTGCGCACACATCCTTCTTGTAGCTGACATTCCTCACCCGGGCGGTGCCCTGGACGGACATGTCGTTCACGGTGCAGTTCTCCAGGGTCACCATGCTCTCGGCCAGCTTGGCGCGGAAGGCCTGAAAGTCAGCGGAGGGCTGCGGGAAGCCCAGCTTGAGCTGGGTCCCTGGGCAACAGGTGCTGACCGTGCAGCTGTAGCTAACATCTGTCATGCTTCCCAAATCCTGGATGGATGGCAGTGGGGCCAAGCCGCACTGGTCTTCTGCCTCGGAAAACACCCGAACCGCCGTGAGAGAAAGTCCTTTGGAGTCGGCGAAGACCACACGTTTGTTCTTGATGTTATTGGGCATCAGCACATCGTCGTCGTGCATAACGTCCAGGATATAAGACATGGGCGAGGACAAAAGCGCGTGGCCTAGCATGTCGGACGAGAACGGTCCTGAAACCGGTGCCCGGAGGCACGGCCGCTGGGGCTTCAGGATGGGCACCCAGACGTGAGGGCACAGCTCCTTGCGCTGGTTCAAGCACAGCGTCACGGCGAGCTCCACGAGTCCTGCCGAATGTGCCATCGAGCCGAATCCCAACATATTGGGTAGGAGCCTGTGAATAGACAAGGTGAAGGAAGGTCAACAACTGAAGGGCATTCTCCCACAGCTGTACAACGGCTCCAAAAAGGTTGACTTTAATTATACATGCCAGAAGGCACTGTGTGGTTCAAATATAGAAACAGCCTGAGGATGTCCCTCAGTAATAGGTGATGATGGGTGACGTGTGGACATAATAAAGACAACAATGTCTTGCAGGTCAAACGGATGTTTGTTTGTTGATAAGAATTTGTTCAGCTCTTTAAGGGATGATTTATGATTCGTCTCTATGCCAGAAAAAAAGTCCTCATTAAACATGCACTTACGTTTTGCTCGTCTTGTCCATGCTTGTGTTGTGTGTTGAGTGAGAGATGTGCCTCTCACTGTCGGCCAGGTTGGGTTGTTGTCTGCACAAAATAAACAGCCATTGTCAGACACACTTCACTATGTAAGCCATTATTACAGCATGCAACGCCCACAACTACAATATTACTTCCATCAGTAGGTTGTCTGACCAGTATCACAATGCAGATAGTAGCAGTAGCTTACTCATTTCAGTCATAATCTTTTTAACATAACAGTTATAACAGCCAGGGTATTTTTTCTTTGCCCGACTTATGATAACCATAAAATCGCTGTTAACATCATTGTTTATTTGTTTAAGTTTTTTTTTCTTGTCTCTTCCAATTATAAGATTGCATTCACATATAGAAATATATTTTTAACGACACACTTCTATATACAACACAGTATGTTCATTGATTTATTATGAGTCAATAGACTATAAACATAATAAGGCACATGCAATATGTAAACATGGTATCGGGGAGGGGGAGATATTCAGAAAAGCACAGCAAATTTTTGACGTGTTACTTACAGACAACAGGTTATAGAGGAGGAAGTTGCTTTGTGAAGTCTGTCATTCCTGTCCAGACAGAGTGTGTCTGTGTGGTGAACCGTCGTATTTATACCAGCAGGCTCAGCAAACCAGCTGACAGCCCTCGCTCTCTCCTGGCCAATCAGCAAAGCCTGAGCTTTTATTATGTTTTGGGCAGTAGTTGATGAAGTTCCACTCGCAATGTTTACATGAGTAAAAAGACAATACAGACATACAGACATGCAATATAGACATACTCCGCTACAAGTAAAGGTCTGGAATTCAAAATGTACTTGGGAAAAAGTGTGAAAATGTACTTGAAGTGCCAAAACTGAAAATACAAATGTACTTTCACCGCATGAAATACATTGTGAGCTTGTAGATTGGCTATATTCAAAAGGCCAAAATAAAGTGATTAAGATGTGCTTTCAAATAAATGTAGTGGAGTAAAAGTGCAATATTTGGACCTGTAATGTAGTGGAGTAAAAATATTAGAAATTGGAAATACACCAGTAAGTAAAGTAACTCAAAATATAACTTAAGTACAGTGTGAGCTTACTTAAAGTAAATGTAGTTAGTTAGTGGTACTTTATATCACAGATGGGGAATGGTGTGATGTTTAATTTTAAATTAAATTATTTTATCCAGATTATCCTTTGTATATGGAGAAAAAAAGGTTAAACCAATTCACTCAAAATCTTTCTCTATTCAGCAAATATCACTATCATCCACTAGACATTATTTGTCTTTCCTGCTAGTCAAAACGGCATTAACCAGGCAGCAAGATGTAAATCCAGTACTACGGATCTACAACCAGTACATTGATCGTGGTGATGGGTGTGATGTGTCAGTAATTCAAAACCGGTGCTGCATTGTGGAATGGAATGTATTCCAGTGCTCTATTCCGGGCGCAGCTAATGGAACCCTGTGTCCCATAGAGACAAGATGGTTCATGATGATCCAAATATTCTGCATGTCAACGAGGAGAGTTAGTCGCACACAGCCTTGGAGCCTATTGGCGCTCAGCAGCCCATAGGTAACAGTGCGGATGTGTTACATCAGGGGTACCCAAAAGGTAGATTGTGATCTACCATTACCAGTAGATCACACAGACTGTGCAGGGAGATACACATATAGACTCTATAATTGTCAAATCAAAACCCAAATAATGTGTTGTAATGTGATAAAGGTCAGTAGTAGTAGCATATAAAAGAAAACCTTTCCAATTCTCCCCCTCTATTTTTTCATTATAAATATGTTTTTTCTTAAACACTGCATAACAGTGTGGGCATCCCTGTTACATAATCATCTCGATCTAAACACGCGAGAGGTATTGTTGCATGGTTCAAATATAGAAATAGCCTGAAGATTTCCTTCTGTAATTAAGGTGATGTTGGGTGATATGTGTGGTGGAATTAATAAAGGTAGCAATCAGAGTGTCCCGAGCTGAAAGAGTGACA
This sequence comes from Benthosema pterotum, assembly GCA_039105355.1. Taxonomy (NCBI): domain Eukaryota; kingdom Metazoa; phylum Chordata; class Actinopteri; order Myctophiformes; family Myctophidae; genus Benthosema; species Benthosema pterotum. The sequence continues at coordinate 9,486,862 of CM076972.1, forward strand.
TGCTGCAAATCTCACAAAGTCACCACAACCTTTATTTAAAGCTCGGAGTACTGCCAGCTGAAGGGCACTAATAGGGCATTTCCTCATGTTCATTGTAGCCGAGATACAATGCAGAACAGCACTGTACTACTGGTAGTCATTCATTCACACGGCAACAATTAAAACTAGAATGTTCGCAATTTAAAAATTGCAAAGTGTGGTTGCCGTTGTCGCTTGCGTCGGCCCCCCCTCAGCTTCCGGTAGCCAATTACGATGTGAACTTTTACGTCATCCCCGGGATCACGTGGAAGTATTTTGGAGGGCATTTATTTCGCACATTTCGTGCACTTGTGGCGCCCCCTATGGTTGAAAATGGAATTGCTTCTGGCCCTCTGTTGAAGGGCTCAGCCAAGACCTGTGATTCAAATTTGGGGTGGATTGGACATTTGATGCGTGATTTGTGGCATTTTCTGTAAAATAGGCCCCTCCCACTAACTTGCGTAGGCCCCTCCCAAACCAATTATGATGTGAACTTGTCAAGTCATCCCCGGGATCATGTGGAAGTAATTTGGAGGGCATTTATTCCCCCAAAATGGCGTTTTTGCAACAAATAGTTACATTTTGTGCATTTATGGCGCCCCCTATGGTTGAAAATGGAATTGCTTTTGGCTGCCTATTGAAGGGCTCACCCAAGACCTGTGATTCAAATTTGGGGTGGATTGGACATTTGATGCGTGATTTGTGGCATTTTCTGTAAAATAGGCCGATCCCACAAATTTCAGAAGGCCATTGCGGCCAAACGATACGCAAAATCAAAATTCCCCCAATGCTGTTTTAATCGGATTGGTCCAGAGACCTTCCGTACCAATTTTTATGAGATTTGGACCAAATATGAAGGAATGGGGGCAAAAAGTGTGTTTTGGACAAAATTCAAAATTGCGTCTCTAAAATTTTTAACGGAAATGGGCGTGGCCTATTTGGGGAGATGCGTCATGATCCAAGGAATCCATGGAAACAAGAAAGAGGGAAAAATACTTGAACTTGATTTTTTGCCCACAAACCCACGTGGGCCGACCCATGCCCACAACCGCATCTGGGTTAACATGTGTTAACCCACATTAACAAATAAATTAATATCAATTAAACTATACAACGGATCTCTTAGAAAAATACAAGCACACCATTCCCGAGGAAGCCGGTCGATTTGACATATGGCTCGGGTGCATGCGACAAAAACTGTGGGAGGAGTAGCGCGGCGAAGTTTCCCAACGTGGAATACAAGAGTGTGGTTGCCCTTCGGGCAACCACACTAATGAAGTCCGAAAACAGAAAATAAAATAAATCACGCTTGTGTGAAATGAGGGGCACTCGTATCATCTTACAACTATACTGTAGATTATTGTTTTCTTAAACAAACTTGCTTGGGAAAAACAAACATTAAAGTCATATAGGAGGGTATAGCGCCCCTCAACAAAATACTAAAACACACCAGAAACAAAGTAATGAAGTTACAGTCTTGAATAAAAGTATTCAAAATTGCCCTGAATTGACCCAATGAGGGAAGTGAACTGAATTTTAAGGACTTCTGGAGCTCATTCCAAGCCAATGGAGAACTGACAGAAAGCTGCCTTGACTAGCTGTGTGTGAGCAGGAGGAACCATGAGCAACAGGAATTCACTCGAGCGAGTCTGATAAGGACTAGAGGTTTCTGATTCAACGTAGAATATAAGGGGAGAGCATTCCCGAGACAGCTTTGAAAATAAACAGATACTGCAGATCACCAGGTCACCAGATCGCCAGGTTCATAATTTACCGTATTTACAGTATATTGACCGCAAAATTGTCAGATACAGAGTGATTTAACTTGACGTTTCAACTCAAGGACGTGATTTGAGGTTGATAAAGCATACTGCCATTTACAGTGTCATACTGTATATACAGATGGACAGTGACATGACAATACTATAAATACACACACAGCCTTGTTCAACAGGGTTGCCTTGTTACAATATTTTCCGCAGCTAAATACCCTAATACCATAATGGTAGTCCCAGGTCTATTATTACAGGCAAAGTGCTAACACAGAACGGTAAATTAGCTGCAATCTCCATGTTAATCACTATATATACTGTACTTCATTGACCCGGTTTGACTTACTTGACACCCTCTCCTTTCCCTTCTTAAATTAACGCTTATTAGACCTCTAACTCTTGAGCGTAAGATGGACCCTTGCAGGTCCATTTGGTTTCATTTTATGCTCTCAAAAGTTTTGTGTAGTTACCTTGCCATGATGTACGTAACTCCAAAATGTGGACATGAAATTTACAGAGATGTTCAAGTGATTAGACATTGATAATTCAAAATATGCTCCTCATCGACTTACACTAAAACAGCTTTCCGAATACAAAGTCTATCCAGACAGTAGAGAATCACCAAAACACATGTGGTGTTATTTCTTTTTCATAAAAATGTTAACTACCTGTTGATTTTACTATTTGAAGGTCTGGATCATCCAGCCGGTTCTCTCTCCTAATGGTAGTAACTAACAGCATCAATACTTTTGAGCCACTGACAACAATTGAATGGCATTTAGCCTCTCAGACCCAAAATACCATTAAATTGTGGCCAGCGGTTCAAAAGCCAAATGCCAAACCTCTGACAGCTCTACATCTATCATTTGCCAAAACCAGCTGATCTACAAGATCACTCACAAAATGATGTGGTGGGTTTTTGGGCTTGTTGACCTGCTATTTGTCTGCTGAATGTCTGCCTATTACAACATGCCCAGAATAGGGATATGAGGCTAATGTAGTTAGTGTGTTACTCCCACATTTAAAACCTGCTTTCACAAAGATGACAATGTGCTGCAAGTCAGCCATTATTTCACTGCACAGAGCTGCTCTCTCTCTCCATCGTTAATTAGTTCCGATGGCTCGGCAAATTGCGTTAGGGAAAATACAACAAGCACTGAATACCCTCAGTTTGAAAACCTTATATAACAATGTGATTACAACAGTTTATCCTTCCGAGAAGGCATTGTTTCAGGTGATTTCATTTCCATTAAATACTAGGTTCATGCCATGGTCATGGTCTGACATGTTTAGCTCATGTCTGACGTATTGTTTAGCCCACTGTCCTCAGCTCATGTACAGAGCATTGACTTTCTGGAACGCTCTACCAGTATGAATCACAGAAATTAAGGGCAAAGGGCATTTTAATAAAAGATGGAATGATGTTCATATACATATGGGGAAACTGTAACTATACATACCAGCCATGTAATGTAATACAATATAGACTGAATGCACTGTATTTTTATGCTGTACTGAATTATTTTATTTTGTGATATTGGTAAAGTTGTTTCTATTTTTTATTACTTGTATGTACTCCTCTGTATCTGTGAGGACCCCAGGAAGAATAGCTGTTTCCAGGTGTAATTGTGATTCTAAAACTAAACTAAACTAAACTAAACTAAACTAAAGCATACAGTGGTTTATATTATTGCCAGGAAAGCCATTATACTTTTCAGTACAGGTATTGACAGGTATTGAAACCAACTTGCTTAAAATTCTACAGAAAGAGTGGTTTTAATGTCATTTTGACTACAAAAGTCACATGCAAAAGCCTGAATTGATTTCCAAACCTAATTTATGCGTCCTTGCAAGATCATGACATTCATTGTTTTTGTTTTTTTTAGACAACACTGACTCAATTATTCAGGTAACCTTAACAATGTAATGACCACATAATCACTTTGGAATAATGTAAAACAAGATAATGTGAACAAAGACAAAATGGCTAAAGCTGTGAATAGTTGATGACATACACTTTTAGCTCCGTCTTGTGTGTTTCTCAGCACTCGGCATGCCATATAGACTAATCGGGTATCAGATTATCAAATGCCTAAATGAAAGGGCAGTGCCAAGTAGCACATAGCACACTCCACTGGTTTTAACAGTGAGTGCATGACATGGCTGGCACACAGATAACAGCAGAGATTCCAGGAATGTTTTCTTGCCCACTGTAGTCATCATTAGGGTTATTTCTCATGGCAACAACTTTTACCTTGTCTTTATCAAAAGGTATTTTGGTTATCCCTCATAACCCTCGCACGTACTGTTATGACTCAATTGTTTCGGTATGAAGAAAAGCATCTTCTCACAGTAATGGGAACGTCAAGTTGTGTAATTCATATCTGATGCATCTCATTAAGCAACATAGAAAAAGCTCTTTAACTGAGTCAAGAAACGGGAAGTACAATTATGTCGCAGCTATCTGGCTAAACCTGCCTCAACCTGTTCCAAAGACACAAAACAACAGGATACAGCCAATGTGCAAGTAAGATTGTACTGTAGTAGGTTATGAAAAAACTTCTTCAAGGACCATACCAGTGGTCTGATGCAGTATATTTAGCCCATTGACTGCAACAGTATACTTGGGTGGGATGGGGATAGACATAGTCAGATAGTCAGAGCCAGAGCCACTTACAAGCAAGCACAAAGTAATACATCAAATGCACAGACATATTCATCTAGGATCATTTAAGGTAAACCACCAGAGCTTATCATCAGTATAACGTTTACATTTGTAGTTAAGTTGTAGTTAAATGAAGGTCATCATGTAAAAACTGATTTTTTTCTGGACTTTTTCTGAGGTGAAAAAGTTTGAGAATCAGTGATATAGGAAAACTATAGTTTAGAATGCATTTTGTAGAATCAGCCTCTGGTCTTGATGGGAGAGCCAGCTCCTGTACAGTGTGTGATCAGAGCAGAGGCCTAAAAGTGAGTGACCACCGGTGCGTAGCTGGTTGCCTAGCAACATCAATATGGAAGACACTGCCAGCTGTGCTGCTTTGTGGACTGCAAAAAAGGCAGTGGTTCTCAAACTGAGGTCCAAGGACTCTTTTGGGACTTTGCACGTGTAACTCTGACAGGGTACAAATGGACCATTTCTGCTTCCATTTTGTCCTATCCCACAGTTAAGAATAGATCTGTTCTCTTAAACATTGGTGTTAATTTAAATATTAACTGATGACTGATAGACTGACCATAACTTATGAGTAGACAGCCAGACATGCTACGGCAAATGTGCACATTTCCTATTAATGACTCAACCCGTCAATGAATCTGATACCACTTAGACAAGGGATTCTAATTCCCTTTTATGTGGAATTCCTTGACGTCCCGACAAGTGGCAATGACATGTCATCACTGGTCATTTATGCTCCGTTTCTCAACTCGACTTCACTTTCCTACTAAATACATGTAGAGAAATGTAAAGTGGTTGAATCTCAAAAGAGACCCAACCTGACAGCTGCATTTATTTTCACACTTCTATTTTCCATTTCTTTTATGTTATTTTAAAGATACTGTACTTGTTGACCTGTTGCCAGTTGTGCTTTCTCATCTCCTGTTCATTTTCAACAACTGTTTCTGTGCCCAAATCTGGAGTTTTAGTAGTCGTCACCTCCTCTTTCCATGGGGGTTGGCTCTTGGTTTTGTATAAGTTCACTTGATTTCATCTGAGTCTTTGTGACATTTGACTAGGGGAAAATCTTACGGTACTTTAGGTTATTATTTCCCTATTTAATTTCATTGATCCCTGCAGTAAATTTTATGTATCCATTAACCATCATCACAAAGTAAAATAAACACCAACTCAACATGTCCATTCGTTTAATTTCTATTTCTATCAGTCACTAGTAATAATGTGTACCTGTCCTCCCCTTAATCTCACAAGTCAAGAATTTTAACAAAAGCCTTCTTAACCATATAACTAAGGTATATTTCATGTTTGGTATAAGGTCAATAATTGATTAGAAAGCCCTCACTTATTGAAAACCACTGCTTTAATGTTCCAAGATGGTATATGCAATAAGACTGTCCTGATTGGAACAGGATGTCATAACACACAGATACAGCAAACTCTAGCAGTGCTTGGTTGAATCCATATTTAACATAATCAATTCACTTTTGAAATTCTTTGCTTGACAAAGACACAGCGTAACGTGACATTCCCTGCATTGACTTGAACCAACTGGAGAGCCAATACTTCAGTCAACGTTGTCCATAAGTGCTCAGTTCATGCATTCATGAAAACAAGTCTCTTGTAACGTCTCAAATGTCAGCCTCCATAAAGATGCTGAGTAGAGAGAGAGGGATGGCGTTTCCACCGATTCCACACAGAGCGCTCATAAGTCAAAGGTCAGACTCACAGAGTTTTTTAAGCTCGGATGATGAGAAATCGTCCATTCCTCCCGACATAAATGAGGTGTGTGCTATATCCAATAATTGTAATAACGTGTTGGATAATAGATTCCCTTCAATGCCCCAGGACCTGAAATAAAGAAAAACAAAAAGCGGGAAAATGTGTAAACTCATAATCGTAAAATGTGTAACAAACCTGCCCTAGCACATTTAAAACCACTAGAAACCCATTATTTCAGATTTTGCATCCCTACCTCATACTCATTTTCTTTAATAGTTTCTAAACTATAAATGCACCACGTCTTCCAATTCGACAGACAACTTCCCACATTACGCAGGGAATGCAGTAGCTGTTGTCGTGTCTGTTGGACCCACGGTTGTCCAGAACCACCCCAAAAGGCCCCTGCACATACTCTGGCCCCCTGCTCTGTTGTGATTGGATTACACTGCCACAAAAGATGGGGGGCACCAATCAGGAACCAGTATGCAAACATGGAATGCTCTGACCATGTCAGACTAGAAAGTGAGCAGTGGACAACTACTGAAAATCACCCGGGGGCAAGTTGGTACTCAGTGCCTTGCTCAAGGTCACTTCACCAGAAAAGGTCAGTTTATGCTTTGAGTGTCAAATGATGCATCACATTGTGTCTCAGGGCATTGATCATGACTCAGGAATGTTCATAGTGTCTGTCTACCACTTGCCTACAGCAAACATATAAACAAGGAAAGGGAAGCTGTAGTCTGTAGCTTTGTGCATCTCCATGTGGTAATGGAGCACTGGAGCTTGCAAACCATCTGCAAACGTAATACGAGACACATCTGTCATGTGACGTCCCAGTCAAACACTGCATGTACAGCATGATACTGATGGACCTTATGCCAACAAAACCAAAACAGTGTCCCCAATGTTGTGGATCACAGACCAATTTTTGTGTCACAGAACGCAACTTGTTTAAAATCCCATTTTCCTTTCCTGCATCTGGGGTTTAAAACAAAGAAATAAAAGAAATTCCACAAATAAAACATTTGAAATAAGTAGCAAAAATAGCTGACCACGCCACATTGTGAGCATGCAAATCTGCTGTAGTTTGTGTCCCAGGCAAGCCTCCAATTTCTCTTTTGGGTCTTGAGCTAAAAATGGTTTGGTGACCACTGCCTGAATTCATGATAAAACCATGAAATTCCCTATTCCTAAATGACCTCTCAAGCTCTTGAGCACTGGCAATTATAATTAGCTATTTAAATGAATTTCAAAATAAGGTTTTACAGGATGAGAGAGGATTACATTCTACCTACCTCCACAGTTAAATCAACTGCACGGCTCCGCTTGACACCAGCGGTGCTATGGTTTTGTACCGCATCAGATGCTGGGAGCCCTCCTCGAGATCTACCACATACTCTCTGGGAACATAAACCATTTTGAAAGTGGACATGTTAATAAGTCAGTCATTTGTTCAGAAATCTACAGATATGCAAATGCACAAAGGTTAACACTGCCACCTACTGTATATTAACCGGTGGTGGGGCAAAAAATTGCGAGTCATGGACTGTTTCAGGTCTTCATTACAATGTGAATGAACACCACAACAGCTGATTTCATGATTACTTTGTTCCACACTCTCTGCTTTCAAGTGAAGCAGTGAAGTCAGAAAGTGAAAACGTAGTGTCAGTGCTCTGATGAAACCTGTGATTAAAATAGCCTTAGGCATCCATGCCGTGTAACTGCACACTACTGACCTAGATAACAGTGGGAAAGTCTGGTGAAACACCAACAGAATGCGAGACGAAGAAAGAGATGACCCTTACCGCTGGTCATCCGTTTCAGGCTCCACCATGATGTTGTCTTGTCTCTCCTTGACTCGCAAGAACACAAAGGAGTCCAAGCAGGGCTCAGGAACTGGGGGAATATTGAATAGAAAAAGACAAAATGAATGTGACATACAGTACAACACACAGTTTAATGGAATTTCCTTCAGAGTCAATATAGGATCTACCGGTATCTGTAATGTGATATTTATCCATGTTCTATTACAGATCTTTACCTGCTTTCTGCAAGTCTACCGACTGTAGGTTGGGTGGCATGTGTTTCAGAGCTACAGACTTTAGGTAAGTTTCTGTATTTGCAAAATATCTGCAAAGGGAAAAAATATGCTTTATGCTGAGCATCAGGAAAACATAAAATAGACAAACAATATTGTATCTCTCTCAGCTTCCCATCATAATGAAAAATGATATTACGCTCACTCTTTGGCAAAGGCAAACTCTTCAGGCGAAAGGAATGATGGATCTCCCTGGGCTCGAGACTTCTCTTTCTCAAGGACATGAGGGAAGAACTTCTCAATCTAAATCAAATAACAGAGGTTGTCGCAGATGGCATTAATGATATGCTGTAAGAAGCAGATTTCTCTCTTGCTTTTCAGAATTTGTCTGCACCATTTATGTAGTTATGGGTACGACATGTCTCTTGCAACAGTCAAGAGGTAATTAGAAAGATGTGCGAACATTGAGTACAAGTTACATTTTTGTCTGCTGTCTGTTTTTTGATGGAATGGCTTGGAAATAAGGTAAGGAAATGCTGGAATGGCTTGGAAATAAGGTAAGGAAACAAGCTACTAAACCTAACCTTAACCCTTGGCCATTATGCAAACCGTTGCGACCGTTATACAAAACAGTCGCAACTGTTAGGCAAAGTGGTCGCAACTGTTATGCAAAACATTCATGACTGTTATGCAAAACGGTCGCAAAGGTTATAAAACTGTTGCGACGGCCGTCGCAAATGGATTTCACCCTTCCTGGATGAAAAAAGAAAACGTAATAATATGCAGGCAGGAGCTCATGCAAGTATTGTTTGTTCGTCTGCACCCTCGAGGGTCGCATGAAATGTTTTGAGTCACTGCCAGGGCTGACCTTTTGCAGGCGAGAGCGCAAATAGCTGCTGAGGACAAAGCGGATCCTGTCTATCTCCATGCGATGCACGCTCGCCTTCATGTCGCCTTTCCTCACCCGCTGCAGATTGGCCTCCTGCGAAGGGAAAGGTTGTGAAGTCCAATGACCAAAAACAGTATTCAAAGTACAGTATTCAGTACTCAAAGGCCCTAAAGATGCTGTAGTGCAAGCCAAATGTTTGTGGAAATACGTAAATGAACCCACTTGCCCTGCAGTGTTACAAAACCCTGATGTACAGATTAGTGTGGCGTATAACAGCCTCTGTCAACAGTATAATAGTAGAACTTTCTAATCCTGCTAAGAGCACTGTTAGGCTGTCATCTAAGCTATGGAGCCACTGGCGCTCTATCTTGTATATAGAGCGAAAAAAGCTGATGTTCTACTAGTTTCCCCCTTCTTTGTTTATTTATTGTTTTTTGTCCATTCTTTTGTGTATATGAATTGTGTGTGACTGTGGGTGACTATGAGTGTCTTTAATACATTTTGAATGGAATTTTCAAAAATGTGCTTAAAAGTACCAAAAGTAAACATACTCATTATGCAGAAGTTCCCATTTTATGTTTTAAGATGCATGAAATCTCTTGAAAACAGCAGACTACAACATCTTGCGATGTAATACATTGTGTAGTCGAGTGTAGAGCGTGCAGATAGCTCACACTAAAGCCACTAGGGCTGAAGTGATTAATGTGTGTTTTGTAAAGGTTGTGAAGACTCGTGATGCTCTCGTAAATCAAGTGAACTCAGGACAGGGTTTGTGGTTTCAAAACATGGCCAGTAAAAATAACTGCCTGCTGGACTGCAGGACAGACCTCTATACATGTTATGTATATATATATACACTACCTGTATGTATATACTACACGTGCTGTGGAACATCTTCACTTCCTTCATCAGCCTCTTACAGATTCTGTTTTTGTTCTACTCTATTAACTTCACACCAGGACCCGAAGCCACAATCACTACCATGTATCTATGGCTACAGTAGTCTATGGTTTTTGAACATTAGTGTATATGTACAGGATATGTATATGTACAGGAAAGAGCTGGGCAAAGACAGACATTATCCATACCAGGGCTGGGCAATTATGTTTCCTAAGGGGCCAAATGAGATACATAAAATATTGTGGAGGGCCAAGACTAAACGCTGAACTAAAGTCTGTGTAATATTAATTTAATCTCAAGACAAAAGTAAGAGTAAGACCAAACGTTTTGATACCGGGGCCCTCTATTTATTCAGTATTTGAGCCACAGAGGACCACCATTTGATGATATTTTAGCCCCACAGACCCCAAAACTAAAGATTTCTTTTGTTTTTGTTCACAATACCAGGCTGGATTTGGGAAACAAAACAGGCAAACATAGATCAAAAATGACCATTCTTTTACATTATCTGATTGTGTAGATTTTAGGTAATTCAGATGATGAATATTTTAACTCTTGAGAGTGTAAACATGAAACCAAATGGACCCGCAAGGGTCCATTTGGTTTCATTTTTACATTCTCAAAGAGTTACATCTGGTTAACCAACTCTCCATATTTAACTGGAACTCTCTCAAGGACCACTGGTGGTCCCCGGGCCGGTCATAGTCAGCCAAAGGGCCGCATTTGGCCCCCGGGCCGCATAATGCCGGGCAAAGACAGACATTATCCATACTATATACTGGAACTCATCAAGGAGGGGGAGGGGGCTTTACAGTATACTGGTTCATTTACCACAGTGGTTTTCAGACCTTTTTGATACCAGGGCCCACCATTTATTCAGAATTTGAGCCACGGACCACCATTTGATGACATTTTAGCGCCACAGGCCCCAAAACTAAAGATTTATTTTGCTTTTGTCCACAATTCCAGGCTGGATTTGGGAAACAAAACAGGCAAACATACAGACCAAAATGACCATTAATCTTGTGTGGACTTATGGGCTATTAATATATAAAATATTATGGACTTATGGGCTATTAATATATAAAATATGAATGATTAATATTTTAACTCTTGAGAGTGTAAAAATGAAACCAATTGGACCTGCACGGGTCCATTTGGTTTCATTTTTTTTTTTCATTCAAGACATCTGGTTAACCAACTTGAACCCTCCCAAGGACCACTGGTGGTCCCCGGACCACCGGTTGCAAACCCCTGATTTACCATATGAGTTAGCTGTTCCATCACACACTCCACCAGCTCTGATTTGTTCTCCAGCAACTCCGGAGAAAACTTCTCATTCAGCCAAGCCTGTGCAGGGAATCAAGACATTACAGTTAGTTTACAACAGCAATAAGCTCAAATCTCTACTTTCAGGACAGCTACTTGGGTGCGGCCATCGCAACTATATTTTACAGTATGGATAGTATTCATTTTGTTAGGTTAGGTCTACTACAGGTGACTTGAATGCTGTGTGAGCAATGTTGAGCACAGGACTGATACAGGCCTAGTAAGGTGTGCCTGCAAAGCCCTGCATTATTGATATTAATGGTAAAGGTATGTCAGGGCTTGACAGTAACACTTGCCCCCTTGCCCGGGGCAAGTAAAAAAAATGGTCAGGCAAGTGAAGACTGCTACCCGGTTTTCCGAACGGGCAAGTGTGCGACTTGTGTGCGCTATAACACAACATGGGATAATTTGCAAGTGACCATGACCTGCTGAGGGCAAGTATAAACTGGCTTGCACTTGCCCGATGGGCAAGTGGGACCTTAGTGCCCTGTATGTTTTTTTTTTAAACTCTACTCCCTCTTGACTTGTTTCAATTGTTAATTTTGAATTTTAGCAATCTGTTTTCATTTTGGATACATCCCCTTTACATGCCCCTTGTATAGTGTAGGGGTAGGCAATCTTTTTGCAATGAAGTGTCGTGTCTTTAATTTTTTGATAGTTGGCATGCCATATTGACATTAATATTAACATCACATGAAAATGATATATTTCCATCTAATTTTAACTCTCCATACGCACAGAAACCTTTGTTTTCTCCACTTCTTTAGAAATATTTTCTTTCAGAATGTATGATTATTAGACTCAATTATTATTAATACCACTATTTCCCAGTCAGAGTTCAATGAATGCGAGTTTCAATTAAAGTAGAATTATCTACAGGGTATAATTTGCGTACAGATGTGAGTGGACTTAATCATGGTTGCCTAGTACCCCTGGCATATACACCTGTTCACTGATGGAAGCGTACAGGATGTACAAGATGTATGCCGTCTATGTCTCCTAGTGACCTAAAAATTATTTTCGGCTCTATTCTTGGTACTTGAGTCGACCTCTCACTCAGTCCAGTGACCGAGGATGATCACTCATGGTCAATAGTGGGTCACTACACATTAGGGGTGGACGATTCACTTCTCATGATACGATACAGTATTGATATTTACGGTACTGAATCGATTTATATTGCGATTCTTAGTTATGCTGCGATTCGATTTTATATATTGATATATCACATTTTTCCCACAAGCCACTGTGCTTTTATTATACTAGAACAAGGAGGATTCCACCCATTTTTAAGATTTTTTCTGAGAGTGTACAAATGTCAGGGTCCATTTGGTTCCATCTGTAAATCCTCAGAAAAAAGGTCCTAAAAGAAAACTCATTAACAAACACAACACAAACACAACTTGATGTCATCATCAGTAAAATACAGTACAGTAAAATGTTGAAATATGGACCATGACAAGTTCATCAACTAGAACATCTTCAAGCAATTTTAAATATAAATAACAAAAAGTTCAATTATCATACACATCAATGCATCCTGATAATATCAGTCAGTCTTTCTGATATCATGATCATATCATGGCATTAAGAATTGCAAATATCGATTATTTTGCCCACCCCTACTACACATTTGGAAGGTCAAACTTTTAACAGAGTCTAATTTCGTGGACTATGGGTTGCTCCCCAAGCCTCGCTGAGGCAGAAAAAAAAACAAGGTGTCACAGAGTTCACTGTCAGGGGCCCGCCACGGTGGCCAAGGGCCCAATGAGTCCCCTGCCCAGGAAAACAGAACAGCAGTAACCAGTGTTGGGAATATTACTATACCTTGTTAATGTATTACTTATTACTTATTACCTTCATTTTAAAGCAATATATTGTATTACAATATTGCTGTCTGAGAAAGTGTAATATATTAATATTACTATTACATATTACTTAAAAGAAAAATGTTGTGCAAAATATATAATTCAATATTTAGTGTCACTATTAATCAAATATTGTGTAGGCCAGTGGCATAGCTACAATAAAGAAAGCACACTTGGCTATCTGGGAAATCCATATGAAATCAACTTGAAAAAAGGTCCTCCTGAATAAATAATTTGATGACAAATTATAGAAAATAAGTAATTATTTAACTTCTGCAGTTGTCAAGAAAATTTCACAAGAACATTTTCAACGAGACAGATTGACAGAAAGTAATATTGAAAGTAAGTAATGCAGTAATGCAGAAAGAAAAGTATAATCTATTAGATTGTTTTGTTAAGTAATATATTTATATTACAAGTTACTGCATTTTGGTAATATATTATGTAATATATTGAGTTACGTAGTGCACATGTCCCAACACTGGCAGTAACAGAAACATGCACATTCCTCAATACTTTCCCATCATACTTTCCATATGATGGGTTTATTGCAGGTTTTCAACAGGTGGTCTGGGGACAACCAGTGGTCCCTGAGAGGATTCCAGGTGGTCCCCTGGCTAAATGACAGAAAGTTGGTTAACCAGATGTAACTCTTTGAGAACGTAAAAATGAAACCCTTGCGGGTCCATTTGGTTTCATGTTTACACTCTCAAGAATTAAAATATTAACCATCGCAATTAGCCCAAGTCTACAAAACTAGATAATGTAGAAGATTAATGGTCATTTTGATCTGTATGTTTGCCTGTTTTGCTTTCTCCGAAATCCAGCCTGGAATTGTGGACAAAAGCAAAATAAATCTTTAGTTTTGGGGTCTGAGGGCTAAATTGTCCTGCCTGATAATGCAGGCAGGACAATCCAAGGTCGAAAACAACTTTGTGAAGACTAGAAGCTTCTGTCTGGGCCGTAAGTGAAAAACTCCACTGGCTCCTACTAAACCAAAATACAGAGAAGTAATATGAAGAAAAACGAGGCCATCAGGTGACAAACAAGATATGAATGAGAGGCAAAAGACTTCGGACACATCATACCCAATAGGTCCAGAATTCTCAATTTATATCACCATATTTGCATAGGAAGGATAACTCACCTCTTCAGATTCATCCCCTAGGAGTGCTCATTCATTTATCACTATTCATTTTTGGATACGTGCTAGTTTTTTTGCTGTTTATTTGATCCCACTATACAGTATGTTATTTATACTGCATGGGTGCTACATTTGTAGTAGCACACAACTATTTTCTTGTACATTTTTAATTTACATGTGCATTTAACCTGCCATGCACCGAGTTTGTGTGTTTTGACTTTTGACCCGTGAAGAAGATGACCAGCCTTCCTGCAATAAAAGTATGTGAACGTGCAAGGACAACCTGCTAAATCAGTGTGGTCACAAAATCCGAGAAGTGGCTGGTCAGGTGCCAAGACAACTGTCCCCCGACTCCCCCCCTGATCCATGTATGGATCGGGGGGGGAGACACGTGTCAACTGAGGTCCTGACATTGCTCTAGTCCAGAGATGTACATACAGTACATTGCACTCTACAATGGCACGTGTGAAAAGCCAAAACATTGTGGGAGATACCATAACCGGTGTGCTGTATATTCACTGCATTGGCGATAATGTATTTGATCCCATTGGCAAAGAGAAAAACAGACCCGGATTTTGCCCTTGATATTTGCTTTTATTATTGTTATTATTATTGTATTATTTTTTTATTTTATTTTATTTTTTTTTTTGGGGGGGGGGGGGGGTGTCTCTCCAAAAGGGGGCTCCAAAAAGGGGCTATAAGCTATAAGTTTTCTTCCTTTTTAAAGTTTAGATTGTCACTTAAATGTCATCTGTCATCTGGTAACCCCCGGCTAGCCACTTTTGGCACCTTTGTAGGTTGTTTATTTTTTTATGTATTTGGGAGCAGGTGCACACACACGCATGCGAGTGCGTGTGCATGTCTGCACACACGTGCCTTAGTTATCCGTGTTCCTCCAACACTTCTAAAAGTAGCACTACGACATTAAAGGCAGTCCCCAAAATCATGTGGCCAAGTCCACGTTGAGAACCACTGCTGTAAATACGGTATGTAAACAACTTCTCACACACACACACACACACACACACACACACACACACACACACACACACACACACACACACACACACACACACACACTCACTCACTCACTACAGCGGTGTGAGTGAGCTTTCTTAGTTAACTTTCTTCCCTACCCAGCGGCGAGCTGGTGTGTATGAACAAGGACCATTTAATAATAATGACAGATAATAAATGTACCTCTTCCAGTTTAGCGATCAGTTCTGCGGGAGTCATCACGTCCTCCTGGCTGTCATCCTGACGGCTGCTGGCGTCGCTGCCAGCGTCAGACAAAGCGTCCATTTTACAGTGTGAAGAGTAGACAAAAGAAAAACACATATAAATACTAACTAGGCCGATGTGGGTTAAAAAGTCAGCTGTGGTGAATTTACTTTAGCTTATATATAACCTCGCAACACGCTGTAAGTAAAATAGTATGGCCAAATATAAGACTACAGTGAATACGAGAGCTGTAAACATGCATTGCAGAATGCACAGCTTCCTGGTTCCGGTTGATACTCGCGCCACAAAAACAGCAGCTTCATGAGGATCAAAGTGCGCATAACATGCGCATGTTGCATTTAATAATAAGAATAAGAATGATATTAATAATAAACTTCCATAAATATTTATAGCGATTTTGTTTTTGTTTTTCCTTTTTTTGTTTTCATGACCCTAGTCAAAAATCCTTTAGGATTCCAATAGAAAAGTCCTATCAGATTTTGGAACAATCCTATTAGATTTCCAATAGGAAGAATCCTATAGGATTTTCCCCAAAATCCTGTAGGAATCCTATAAGAAAATCCTATAGGATTCCTATAAGATCTTATAAGATCCTATAGGATTCTTATTGGAAATACAACAGGATTTGTTCCAAAATGTGTGTATGTGTGTGTGTGTGTGTGTGTGTGTGTGTGTGTGTGTGTGTGTGTGTGTGTGTGTGTGTGTGTGTGTGTGTGTGTGTGTGTGTGTGTGTGTGTGTGCGTGCGTGCGCGCGCGTGTGCGTGTGCGTGTGTGTGTACAGTATATAGAAATATACAGTATATATCAAGAGAGAGACAGAGACACAGTGTACCCTAACAGTTCCAATGCTCAAGATTTTTTAGATGAGCAACTGGATTATGCAATTGACCACAACCAAATACCTATTCTTAGTTATAGTAATACTAGAAGATTGCAGAGCATGATTTATAGCAGGCAAGTCTGGTATACATTATAACCATCCTGAACATTCGTGTTACATAAGCGTCCCATATACAGTACACTTAATGGACAGCTTACAGATGCATGCGTGATGCTGCTAATAATACATACAGTATGTCACGTTTTTGATGTAGCTCTTCTAATGATGCTTTGCTGTTCTGCTTTATACTCTGTGCTACCCTAAAAAGATTATATGCATGTTATCTATCTTTTTTTTGCATGAAATTTAACCATTTAAACCATTAATACTTACAAAGTTTGTGCTGTATTTGGTCTGTTCTTTTTTTCCTCTAGTCTAAAATTTCTTTGACTAAATCTGATCTACAAGCACATCACTACGCCAGAGGACTCCTGGACGAAAGCGAGGCCTTGTAAGCTTAATTGTAGCAGACTTGCTCCTGGATGAAAGCAACAATTTGTAACTGAGACTGTGCCACTCTGGCACTGGCACCCAGGATGCTGCAGGGCCTGGCTTGTATTTGATTTCCAAATAGTTTGCAGAACTATATGAAGGTTCAAGTGTACATAGTAGCAGTTTTGGGACATGTGCACAATGTAACCTAATATATTACATGCATATATTACTGCATATTAACAAAATGCAGTAAATTGTAATGTAAATATATTACTTAATAAAAAAATCTAATATATACTACTTTCTACTTTCTATATTACTTTATGTTAATCTGTCTCGTTGCAAGTGTTCTTGTGAAATTATCTTGACAACGGCAGAAGTTAAATAATTACTTATTTTTTATAATTTGTTATCAAATTATTTACTGACTTCCATGAATTCAAAGAATACATTTAACTCCTGTGTTAAATGTCCATATCTGAGTAGGATGAGGTAGCTCTGCGCCAGGACCGTTTTCAGTGACACTTTTTCTTCAAATGGATTTCAAATGGATTTGTCCACTGACCTACGTAATATTTAATTAATAGTGATACTAAATATTGAATTATATTTTTGTCAAAAGTTTTTTTAAAGTAATATTAAATAGTAATATTAAGATATTACACTTGCTCAGACCGTAATATGTAATATGAATATATTATTTTAAAATGGAGGTAATTTAATAAGTAATATATTAGAAAAACAAAGTAATATTCCCAACACTGCATAGTAGCCACACAGACTAGACTACTGTAACTTTGGTTACTCTGAGCCCCTAAGGGCTCCGTACCCCCTGTTGAAGATCCCTGTTCTACAACATAAACATGATATCCCCGTCTTTTTCCTGTGTCTGCATAAAATAGTAGTCTATGTAAGCAAAATACCATGCCTCTATACAGTAGGTTTATATTTAGGTCTTAGTTTGTGTGTGATACTGGATGCTGGGATCATGTGGTCTATATAGCAAGGCTATCTTCCCTTTATTATGTTGACAGGCCCTTCTATAGAATCACCAAGAAAGGCTTCCACACTGCCCAAAAACACACACAAGAGCACAAATTAATGTTTCTGTTTTATTGCCATAGTAAAACATTATGAATTTTACCACAGATAACAGTTGCTGGAAGGGCCCACATTTTTTAATTATGATAAAACTTTGATTAAATTATTTCTAGACATACAGACGAAACAAAACATGATTTTGGGAGTAGTTTCATTTGACACAATATAAGGTTATTAATACATTGCAAAACATAACAGCATAACAGCTGTGTACTGCACTGGAAAAAAACAAGAGAGAAAAAAGAGTTGGTTCCACTAAAATGTGTGCAATACAAACACCCACACACAAGTGCTCATGCCGCCAGGGGAATTTACAGTATATGTGCAGCTTGAGTTGGACAATACACCACAGCCTATGCATTTAGTTGAAAACTTTGTGTGCAGACAGTGTTGAAGCTCTTTCACGTGTGTTTTTAATATAGATAACTCTCTGTGATTATGGTAACACAGATGGCTGTACAGAAATTATGCAAATTATTATTTCTGAAGTGCACTTTATGTGTTTTCTGCTCCATTATGCAGCATTATTTACAACG
The DNA here is from genome assembly GCA_039105355.1 of Benthosema pterotum. NCBI lineage: Eukaryota > Metazoa > Chordata > Actinopteri > Myctophiformes > Myctophidae > Benthosema > Benthosema pterotum. Next base: position 9,505,410 of record CM076972.1, read on the forward strand.
TAACAAAATGTACTGGACTGACACCATAGATGTGGGACAAGAAAGTGAACGTTTAAGTCACCCAATATTGGCAGTTCACTACCAGACCACAGGGTGGAGCTTTTCACACACACACACAACAATGACACCCTCATAATTTTAACATAGAAATTAGTCTAGAAAACAGAATCTTCATTGATTCATTCATTGTTTTGCTTCCTTTACCAAAATGTCAGAGCTTGTGAGGATACATGGAGTCAGGTAGACTGTAGGTGGTTTGGGGACTCCACCCTGGAATGTGATATGAAGGATATGAATACCCAATGAGGCCTGCTGAGTGAGCTGGACCCAATGGCATGTGTCGGTATACCGGATGAGAGAGTGGCAGTCTCATTCTGCTGTGTATAAACCCTGGTGGTACGTGGATTTGGTTGCGAGAGTCTCTCCCTGACCTGTCATGACCCGCCAGGTAGTATGACACCGGCTGGCCAGCGTGGGCGAGGTGGGACAGAGGGTGCTGCTGCTGCTGCTGAGCACCTGCTGGTTTTGTGAGTGTTGTCCTCACCTTCTCCCTTTTCTCTGTGTGATGAAACCAAGGGGCCACATTATGATGCAGTTTCTTTGGACAGGCCAGCGGGTCGTCACGCTGCGCCGACCTGCTCTGGTGGAGCTTGTAACTCGGTGCGAAGGGAATGGGCCGTAGAGGTTGTACGGCTTTGGGCACGACTTTGGTGAAACTGGAGTTGGACGCCGGAATCCAGTCGGACTTAACAGGGAAGGAGGCGGGTGTCGGCAGTGGCTGCAGATGAGTGGGGATTTTGCTACTCCTTTTTGAGAAAGGCTTCCACCCTGAGTCTTTGATCTGGTCTTTGAAGGAGCCTTTGTTTTGTGATCCGGAGAAGACATAGGGAACATCCTTAGGGTCTACCGTAAGATCTTTGGACTTTGGGCTGCAGCTTAAATGCTTGTTCTCCTCACTGCAGCCAGATACATCATTGATGATTCTGGAACCGTTTGCAGGTAATACCGACTTTGATCCGGCCTTATCTTCAGTAAGTACCAGTGAGTCCTCTGATGAGACGGAATAGGGGGACGGACTGCGGGAAGAGGATGAAGAAGAAAGAGGTCGCGGGGAACCTTCGGAGGAGTTACAGTTACGACTGGAATAAGCAAGGCCAGGAGAGTGGGAAGAGTGGATGACAGAGGGCCTATCTTTCTCATTACACTGCAGGGTGGGCGGTAGGCCGAGGCTGGCCTGGGCTACACGCTTCTTCTTCTCAAGAGGAGAGATGACCTCCCCGGCGACAGGAGACGAGCTATAACCATTCCAGGGGCATTGGGTGGAGACCTGCCCCAGGTCAGGATATGCATGGACTGGAACAGAGATGTTGTCAGAACTTCTGTTTGGCTGGGAGAGGTCTGGATGGGGTCCGTCAGAGGCCATTGTCCATGCCGAGGAGGCAGCATGTGTTCTGGTCTCACACTCAGTTTGCTCCGTGGCCTGTAACCAATACGCAGGAATAACACTGGGGTCACTTTCAGAATATGAATGATTAGTATACCCAGCAGTAACCTGAGAAGTGATATGCAAATTTGGCTTTGTGAAAGTGGTATACGCTACCTCAGAATCCGTGTCCCTATCTGACTGAGACCTCTTTCCCTTCCCCTCAGCCTTGCTGATCTTGCTGTCCGAGTTCCTCTTATACTGCTTTTGTGGTTTGCTCGCAGGCAAGGGCCTGTCCTCTTCTCCCCTCAGGTTTCTCTCAAACGGCAGCACCAGTCTGTATGTGCAGCAAATACAATAAAATCCATTATGCTTTATGATCAGCAATAACTGCCCGAGGAGGTGGAAGTGATTGAGTGCCATGTTGTTTTCACCTCTCATAGTGTCTACGTGTGCACGTGGCAGCGCTGGTGCTCCCAGGACATCCGCCTAGCACGTCGTACACGTTTTTCCAAAGACGGCGAGACGTTACCTGCAAAGAGAATGTCATGGTTAGCAAGTGGATTCACACAACACTACTACAAACCTAACTAATTTCCATTCAAAGAAAGCTGACAGTTGTTCAATAGGTCAGCACACGAGACATGGTGGTCTTCTTGCATAACATGAAAGCTTTGATTCTCTGAGCATCTTGTGGAAACATCATCCAGTCATCAAAGATCATCAAAGACAATAAATGAGTACACAATGAGAGCAATTGGCAATAGCTTGTTTAAGGTAGCCTAGTGGAAACTGGTGCTTCTGGCCCATAGCTTATTTTCCACTGACAACCTGCTTGACACCCAAAAGACCTATTGCAGCATACAGTTACAGCCTGCACTTCACATTGCACAATGTACAATGAAATTTAGTTGGGCCCACCCACTTACCATATAAAAAGCAATTATAAATGTATTAAACAATAAATATACATATTATGATCGATAAATGTGTATCTTGCACTGTCTTAATAACTTATTTCTTATTTCAAGCCTAACTTATTTCAAATACTACACTATTTATGTAATTGACCTAATGCATGATATGAATTGCTTTATGTACTAAAGCAAGCCAATTATAATACTCACTGATTCGTAACCTCCCAGTTTCTCGACTGCTTTGTAGATTCTCCACAGATTAACTACAAGAAAAACAAAAACAAATGCTTCTGGAATTAATGCGTTGAAATGCTTTTTTTTGGCTAACCGACTTAGGCTATTCAGCCAATCTACAAACTCACAACGCATCATGACGTGCATGTGTTGTGGGCTTGTAGATCTGCTATTTCCAAAACAAATATTTCCTTCTGAAAAATCTTCCACCAAATTATCACAGAGTTAAAGTGGTTGAGGTGCTGTTGAATGCGTACTCACTCTGCTTGAAGCCCAGGTGTGGAATCCTTTCTATTGGTGTACCTCTGTCCTTCATGAAACTGTACAGGTTTGACACAAAGGCCTTCTCCTCCATATCCATTGGGCTGGGTCTCGCTTCTGCCACACATTCACCAGTTGTGTCACAACATTCAATCTTGGCAGAAGCCTAGAGGTCAGAGACAATGTAGAAATTGTAGATATATCGTTATATGTTCATAAAGGCTGCAAAGGTGGGAAACTGCAAGAAAAAGACTGAAGATACTGTGTCGGCACAAGGTGAAATCATTAAACGCGTCTATAACTACACTTCAGTGCAACAGCACCAGATCACACTGATAAGGCAGGACCATATTCAGCTATTCATGGGAACGTATACAGTCAGAGAGTCTGAGACAATGTGACATATTTTCTTCTCCAGCGGAAGCAGATTGAAATAAAAACATTACAGCTACAGAAGTGGGGCTTTTACCGCTACTTTCAATAGATAACCACTATGCATCCTGTCTGGTCCTGGAGCTACAGAGCACAGGAGGTTTGTCAGTCTATACTAGAAGTATAGCAATCACTGATACCAAAATGTCACACTGAACAAAATGCCAACAGTAGATTATATTATATGTATCATTGGTCCCTGATGGTGATAAGTGCTGCAGTGAAACGAAATAATAATAATAATCAGACCCGGCTGAATTTGTGCCTGGTACTGTATGTGTGTGTGTGTGTGTGTGTGTGTGTGTGTGTGTGTGTGTGTGTGTGTGTGTGTGTGTGTGTGTGTGTGTGTGTGTGTGTGTGTGTGTGTGTGTGTGTGTGTGTGTGTGTGCGTGCGTGTGTGCGTGTGTGTGTCGACATTGCTGTAGACATCCTAATTTGGAATTTCAAGTAAAACAAAACAGAAGACACCCTTTGCGGTTTGTAAGAAATGAGAAATGAAACAGGGTAGGTAGGCAGAAATCAGTTTCAATGTGAATACGTGCCCTGTGTGAAGCTACTGATGCAATAATATAATATCACCTTTCACATTTCCTACTACTACTACGAGTCAAAGGAAAATATCAGTCACTCCTCCAAAGTAAATTACATAATTATCCCAAATGTATTCCACGTATGGAAATATCAGTTCAATGAAAGAGATAAGATGGTATTTCCAACATGTTCAGTATGAATATGGACACATCCAGTACCAGAATAGTAGACTATTCTCCGATGTACAGTATAACATTGTATATACATTATTGATGGTGTGGGAAATTCCTTTTCAAAGAAACAGGATCAAACATCAAACAACACCACGGTGGACAAATGTCAATATTTCTGTTTGAACCGACACGTTTAGAGATCACTGTATGTTTCTGCCACAGCGAATCTGTCTCCTAAACACAGTTTCATATTGAATCAAGTTCCTCTCTGTGGCTGCTCGGTTCCAAGAAATGGGCCTCATCTCTAGAGTCTGCAGTGAGTAATAGTGAAGGTGTTGTCCTCTAACCGAGCTGGTCCCGACTGACTCACAGCGCTATACAGCTGCTCTGTGTTCCCAGACATCAAACAGCACCTCCTTCTCTCCAATGTTACCATATAATGATGCTGTTTGGTGTCATGACGCCCATACAGTACATTCACTCCCCTTCTGAAAATCCATTTGGTTACATGTTATGTACACTCCCAGAGTTTATTATGTCAACACAATTTCCTCTACGAAGTTTTGTATCCCTTTCTGATTCCTTTATTATACAGTTAAATGTGATAAAGCCAAGTGATCAAACACTGTGCACAGAAATGCTCACGCACACCAAAATCCTGTTTGGTAGTGCAGGCCCACGGGAGAAAACTGTAGAGAAACTTCTTGGCAAAACAAGAAAGTGGCCGCACACACCGGTAGCCAAAGTGCCAATATTTTATTTAGGACATAGCAGGTTTAAGAATCCAAGTGATCACCATCGCCTTTCCCTGACCTTGAGTGCATGTGTGATCACATTTAAAACACAATTTTCTCACATAAAAAAAGACATGCAGGGTATGTGTAGGATTGTTTAAATCACACTCCTGACCTGCACATGCATAATTTGATGATGCTAAAATGCTACACATGACAGCAGACTGCTGGGCAAGTAGAGCGGGCAAATCAACATGTGGAATGGATTCTGTACTGGCCGTATAAGGAGCTTGTCTTGAGTACAGGGTTTGATTAGTTAAGATCATCATAATGGGATGTCAAAACAGATCAGTTATACATACAGTATATGGAGATTATAAGTTATAGCCATGGATAGTTTTATCAGGCTGGTTGAGGTGCTATAGCTCTGCTGTCACACAATAACACGTGCAACGTTTAGCATCATGATGACAGTGCCATAGTATAGCAGGGGTTTTCAACAGGCGGTCTGTGGGTCACACACTGGTGGTGCATGAAGTTTCCTCATGCAACTAGCAAAATGTAGATTTTGTAGGCTACTTTCTTCCACAGAGCAGCGCACCAAACGTTTGTCCGCTGTTTCAGTGAAGGGGAATTTGAAGTGATTTTGTCAGTTACTGAGAAGTCTGAGATCAAGAAATTACACAGAAAATCACACAGAAGTCTAGCAGTTTGTCAGATTGTCATCACTCATCATTAGGAAATGTGAAATATCATCATGTTTCTATCAGTTAGCCAGAGTTTAATGGAAAGTTGGGAGAATGGAACAAGGGTAATCGTGGGACAGAAATAAATAAGTGATTAAAAAAAATAATATATATTTTTTTGTTTTGTTTTTGGACCATATGGACCACTTGTAGTCATCCAAGGAGCATTGGTTGAGACAGTGGTATATACTGTATGTAGAAAGTGTTACGAAGCACTATTCTTAACCCATATCTGATCTAAATACAACAGACAGACAGTGGTCCCCAGGTTGATTCTTATCAGGATACTGGTCCCTGCATATATTTCACAATCGCTTGAAAACACTCTCCAAGCTGTTATATACGTTGTAAGACCAAAGGAGCAACCATTGTGGGACAATGGACAACCATTGTGCTACTAATAAGCACCATGCAGTCTAGTTTAGCTTTAGTTGGTTCAATATCTGGCTAACACAACAGCTTGGTGTGACAGTGGTTTCCCACAGGAAGTGTCTGCACACGTACTGTATCGCACTCTAGATGGAGCTGTGAGAAGTTCAGTTAATTTCCACCACAAATTTACTTTTTTTTCTCACATGGGTCGTGTTGGTGACAGTCTCACAATGACTGTTGCTGGTGTGCCGGTTGGATGCAATCAGCCAGGCATTGGAGGTCACCACAAAAAAAAAACTGTGCTTTTGATTACCATCTCATTGCTCTTGAAATTCGACAAGCTAACTTTGAAATTACTCATATATCGGGTTACCAGAACTGTGCCTGATATAAAAAAGAATCCTGGAGTTTCTATATGTGTGGTCCAGGGCAAAGAGAAATTGCATCATGTATATCATGTACGTGTGTGTGCGCGCGTGTGCGTGCGTGCATGTGCGTGCGTGTACATGCCATGTGTGCGTGTATGTGATTCATGTCTTTTGCAGTTCACAGAGATAACTTATTCCCTATTCCTCATTTTGACATTCGGCAAAAAGAGGAAACGCATGTGCAATTTAAGTTCAACATCAACACACCCAAGATATTCAAGTTGATAGTGTAACTTTATTTGCTGTTATTATGGCTGTCTAATGCCTAATGCATCAGGAGACAACAATTATTGTATGTTAGTAAAGGTCTTACTATACCTGGCTTATATTCATTCTGTCATCCTCACTGGCAGGTCCTCGTTGAGACAGTTCACTCTGGTCCTCATCTGGTTCAAGCATGTGACCAAAACACAAGACAAGACAGAAATATCACACATTTATCATGACTCTCAAAAATAGGGAGGTTCATTGTGGGTTGAATGTTTAAAACAGTGTTATACTGTATTTGCTTTTGTTGAAGCATTTCGGCTCTGAAGAACCTCTACATTGACTGGTTTGTCAAGTCAAACATTAGTGAATGGAAATTAGTATCAAATACTAAACCCATTTTGCCTAATATTCCAGTAACCTCTAGTCTACACACCCAGTGAAATTTGACAGAAAACCACAGTTTACAAAACCACTTCCTGCTTGTGAGCCAAACCACTCTTGTGTGGTATCCTGTATATAATATCAATATGATAAACTGTTTAATAAGAAATGTTATATACTATCTATTTATTTTGTTCTACAACCAACCAGTAGCAGCAACAATCGACCATTTACTGTAGCTGTTAAATTAAACAACAAAATAGTAGTCATCTAACACAAGTATAATTTGTCATGTGAAACAAAAAATATGCTTCTGTTTTGATATTACATTCCTGTGCTGTGGCTAAATTGATCCTTCAATTCTGCCCTCATACCTGTTACCGAAATGTGCAAACATATGCCATATTTAAAATACAATTAATAGCTTTTAAACATTAATGGCAATAACATATTATATTTTAATTTCTAATTTCAATAAAACGTAATCTTATTTGATTAATTCAATTAAATTACTTTAATTGACTTTAAGTGTGTGTGTGTGTGTGTGTGTGTGTGTGTGTGTGTGTATGTGTGTGTGTGTGTGTGTGTGTGTGTGTGTGTGTGTGTGTGTGTGTTAGTATCAGCATTTCTGAATATACCTTGAAGTGATTCAAAAAGATTTGTTGTAATATTTGTACTTCATGATTAAATGTTTATGATGATGGTGACTATTATTATTATTAAATGTTTATTATGATGGTGATTATTATTATTATTATTATTATCTTGTCTATGGCAATCAGTGTAGTGTTTGCTATTATCAAGGAAATCTTTGCAGAATAGTCACATTTCCAACCAAATAAAATATAATAAATGACTCTCACCCATTTCAAGAGCATGCGTTGCTTGCAAGTGCTGAGTCGTCAGTGCATGACTGCATGTGTTCTTCGAGTAGCTCATGCGCCACCCTTTTCAACATTTGACCACAAAATAGGAAGGTGTCTCCACAAGACAGTTTCATTGGTTGATAAATGGCAGAGAGTGGGTCTGGGAGATTGAGTTTTTTGTCTCACATTTTAATCGGTCCCATCGACACTTCGTATGGCTATCTTACACAGAAGGAACACAAACAAACTTGGTGAATATTATTAATTCAAATCTTTCCGTCTGGGAGGTCCCTGGGAATGCATATTTTGAGATGTGGCACCGCAGCCAAACAAAGGTAATTCTGGGGGTCCTTGGCATGAAATATTATTAGTATCACTGACACATACATCTGTCAGGAATGAGAAGACATGTTGTAGAATCTAGTGTGACTCAATAGGATATCAGCATAAATTTCTGATTAAGGAGGTGAGATAGCAGTACCTGAGTTAAAGATGGAGTGCCGTGAATTTTTTCTACCCTAAAACATGATCATCAGGTATTAATGTTATATGAAAAGTAAGATTTTTCCCCAAAAGTGTACAGTGTTTGTTAAACTGTCATTTTTATGATTCCACCCTACCAGTTCATTAAGTATGCCTGGTTTGCCTGGTGGGTGGTGATGGGTGGAGATCCACCTGAACTGAAGCCACACCCACAGCTTTAGTTGCATGATAAAGGGGGAGGAGTTAGGGGAGGGGCTGAACACGTGATGTCACTATAGTGAAGTTTTTTTCATTGGCATGTTTGACTGGAAACGTTCAGCCCCCAGGAAGAAACCCTAAATACAAAGGGAAGACATCATTGCACATAAAAAACACACCAAGGGGTCTATTTACATACTGCCACCTCTTAAACATGTACAAAATTGGAAAAAATACAAAAATCACGGCACCCCCACTTTAATAACAGCCTGGGCTTTGATTGGCTGGTAATGTTTCTATCATTCAGATTGTATTGACATCTTACAAACAGAATCAGATTGATTGTCACACCACAGCATTACAGGTATAAATCATGATCAGGCTGTGAAATTCACAGTACACATCTAGCCCCTGCCTATATTATATTATATTATTTTTGTCCGACACACATACTACATTGCCATTGACAATGAATGCATAATTTACATAAACAAATAAATCTGTTTTTTTGTCCCACACAAACATTACATTTCCATTGGAGAATTTACGTCATATTGGTGTGGACAATTAAGCAAATCGGCTTGTGCACATCAATGTGTTTGTTTTTCCAACTGTTTGTCTATAACACACAATGTTATCACCCGTTGCTAGAAAGCATTATGTTGCTCAATTGCTGTCTATCACATAGGTGTGAGACAGCAATTGAGCTGAAAGGAAAGGAGATGGAGGTGTGACGTGGGGGTTGAACCCACGGCACACTGTCAGACTGGATTATCATCCAAGGCGCCTGGACTGCTGAGCCACGGTCCAGACCACAGGTATGATTTTTCCCCCTTTTTTCAGGTTTTTTTTTGCATTGTGCTTTACTGATACAGTGAAGTCAGGAAAGAGGGGCGCAGAGAACGGGGGAGAGACGTGCAGCGAAGGTCGACATGAACAGGACTCGAACATGTGACAAGCTGTCAGGTCACAAGGTCACAGGTGTGATTTCCGAGTGGTGCAATAGACCAGAGGTGCAATAGACCAGGGGGTCCACAGATGGTAAAAAGGGGAAAACGCTATTATTTTTATTTGTATTTCCCCCTTCTCTGTAAGAGAGATTTATAAGTGAATCTGTGGAGGAAAAGAAAACAAAAGATTGGCTACAAATCAAGCTTAAATGTCATTTGAACAGTGACAATTAACTGAAGCCTTGCCTTCTTTGCCACACAAAGAAAAAAAAAATGAATCAAGCGAACACATAAATTCACTTGTCATCTTACATGATCATGGTTAGCAGAGGCACCACTGGCAAAAATCGTGCACAGGTTCTAGCTGATCTAGAATCTTGATTTTGGTGATTAAACCCACATTTTCAAGGATGAGGAATATAGTGGTAGTGCTTAGGTTTGTCCTGTAGCCATGACAGTCATTTTTCAAGATGGCCACCAACTCTAGTTCTTGACCAAACAGGATTTCTAATGTTGGTGACTAATCATACATTATCAAGGATGAGGAATACACTGGTAGGCTATTATATTTATATTTGTCCTATTTGTGACCATTTTGAAATGGTTCTCACATTTTCCATTATTTCAGAAATAGAGTCAGCATACATTTTTTAGTAAGTTATGTTTTCCTGAGCATTTTTATTTGCTTTTTCAATCTCAACAATGCAGCAAAAAAAAATCAAAACTTGTGATGTGAGAATGACATCACATCACAAGTTTACACATCACATGTTTACAGATCTAAAAAGGAGAAGTTGTTTTCCTCATATGCATACATACAATACTAAATAACTAGTAACTAACTACCCATCCACCCATTTTCAACTATTCACTCACAAATTTTGAAGGTATGTTATTTTGTTGATCAGGGTTGCCAACAGAATGATGCCATATTTTAGACTATAATCCAGGATAAACTGTTGCATGCACCCATTTGTTTGGCGACTGTGGTCGCCTCAAAAACATAAAAGAAAACTCTCAGGAAAAAAGAATCTCTGCTCATGCAAATATGAGTGTGACTTTCAATCTTTCAATCTTAGTATTGTGGGTTCTAATTTGCCTCCGCATCAGTATTGTGTCATCTCTCTTCTCTATTCTCACTTTCACATCTCTCTTGCAGATCTGTACTGTACTTTTTTAAAAGACTCCATTAATCTCAAGAGTCAAATACCACATTTTAACTCAATTACAATGTTGTACAATCCTGGTGTGTACAGTACAATGCAAAAGGCTTTCATACATTGGAGAACTTGAAACAGGCCATTCTGCAGAAACAGTATTGAATATTTTGATACCAATATTTTTGTACTTTTACTCATAAATGTTTTTTTTTTTCAGACCTTTAATTGTAATAAACAGCATTTCTACAATGCAGTATTCATCCTTTTACTTAAGTAAAAATGATGCAAGCTCCCCCCACACACATACAGTATATTTTTAAAGACCTTAAATTGCAATCTATTGGAAATTTCACTTGCACTACTTTCACTTCACGATAGGATCACTAAAGTGTGGGTTAGGGCGCCATGGTAATGAGCCGTCTCTCACATACTGTAACAGAAAAGAAATGTATGAGAAAATCCCCTGCAATTCATTTGAGCATTTCCCTGAAACAGACATGGAGGTTAGGCTATATCTATATGTGATGAGGACAACAGCACAACGCAAGTTTGAATGAAACAAGACAACGAACGGCTGTGATTTCAGTGTTGAGTCAGAGTCCTAGGAAAATAGTTACTTTCATATACTGTTTATACATCATACACACACACACACACACACACACACACACACACACACACAGTGAAGCCATAAGGCAGATGGCTTCACTGTCAAAGTGGGGGACAACATTATCACCCGGAAAGAAGAAATTACCTACCTGGGTTCCATCCTGGAGGCAAATCTTTCCGGTGATAAAATGGCCACCAACGTAATCAAAAAGGTCAATCAAAGAACTAGATTCCTATACAGGATCTCTTCACTGGTCAACAAAGACACTCTGAAGACCATAACTGGAGCCCTGGTACAAGGTTTCTTTGACTGCCTGCACCTCTTGGTACCACAGCACCTCAAAAACCTTAAAAACAAGGCTACAGACCTCCCAAAACAAACTTGTCAGACTGTTACTTGGCCTCACACCCCGAACCCACCTCACCCCTGCCCACTTCGACAGTTTGGGTTGGCTTAGGGTTGACGACAGAGTACAACATCTCGCAATGGGTTTGGTCCACAAGATACGATACTCAACCAAAATACCCTTGTACCTGTCCTAATACTTCCTTAATGTCAATGAGGTCCACTCCCACAACACCTGAAGGGCCAAATGTTGCATCTTTATTTCCACCAGTGTTGTTGCTGCTTGGAGCATAAACAAAGTTAAGAAAGTGACATGACCCATGCTTATGTGCCACTCAGTCACAGGCACACAGCTTTGGGTGTGAAAGTGAAGGATGCAAAATGTTACACTATGTTATGCTAAGTTATTTCCCTAAAAACACCTGGTTTCATTCAAGCTTGCATACATCCTACATACCCAAGTATTATTCATAAGGCCTTCAGAAAGATGTCAAAAAACAACTTTTATTATTTATTATGAATAATGTCTCTGCATTACAATATACTCTGGAAAAACAAAAACGGAAAAATATAAGTACATGCCCTTTTTAAAATTCACAATTCATTTTCATTTCATCAACAGAGCACAATGCTTCAGATGACATTGATTTTAATATGTTTGGAATAAAACATTAAACTTGCATAATGGTTTCCCAATTATTTATCGAACATTATAGACGGATTAATGGTGATAAAATGTCTTTCGGAAGGTATTGGCCCCATTCAATTAGACTTGACCATTTCCCCGCAACTTTCTTATTTGGTGCTCTTTGTATCCAATTAATTTGGGCCAATGACAAACACGGCCATTCAAAAACGAGGACATTAGTTATGAGCATTATGAGAATTATGCTGAAAGAATTAGTCTTTTCCAACTAGTCCCTGAAAAGTTGAAATATTTTCACACTGAAGAGGGTAAGAGGGTGGGTGATATGGGTATTGGGAAAGAACCCTTCATTGCACAATGAAAACCTCATTTCACCATGAAGCACTGAAGTCTGCCACCCACAGCACAGCCAACGCAACTGCTTTTAAATATTTGATTCCGATGCTAAACTGCCGTTTGAAATTCACACAGGATTTTAGTTCAACCAAAAAAAAAAAAGAATACAAATAAAAAATAAATCAACATTTTCACAAAAAATAGTACAAAAAGAAAAAGAGGGAAAAAATCAGTCTCCTTGGAAATAAAGGCAAATCAAGGCAAAGATTAAACAGTAGCCGGTACCATTGTGTATGATTTCTCTTTTACCTGAAATGTACAGGAGCAACAACTACAAATAAGAATAAAAGATATACCTGAAATCAAACGGAATTCACTCATTTTAAGGAATGTGAAGTGCCATCAATGCTCACAATGGAATTTCATGATCATACCATTAATAACAAAAGGCTGACATTTTTACTGCATCACATTTATAGATAAAGGTAGTTTTTAGGGATAGGTGTGTGTGTGTGTGTGTGTGTGTGTGTGTGTGTGTGTGTGTGTGTGTGTGTGTGTGTGTGTGGAAATAGAGGCCAGCCTATTATTGGTCTTTTCACGAATCCCTAAACTAGCCAATCCGAAAGGTTTTACAACATCAACAAACAAAGCTAATTGGTTTCTTCAACATAGGGTTTAGGTTCTCTCTTAATAATCTATGCGGGCCCCATTGATTACCAATCATTCACTCATTGGTCCATGATATGAGAGAGGCTTCGACCGGCCCACTCGGGTGACCCGGTCTGGTTTGGCTGTGTGTTGTCCTGCTGCTATGAGGTCCTCTATGGGCTGCCAGTGCGCTGGTCTAAAGGAAGGGCACGGCCCGGACCCCCGACCGGGGCGTTAGACCAGCTCTACGTAGTTGGCCGGGAACATTCCAAAATGGCCACTCGGGCCGTAGCCCCGCCACCAACCCTCGTCAATCATTTCGATGCCGGTTATGATTTCGTCAGGATCGAACGAGATCTCTGTGTCGTCGGCTGAAAAAGACACGACAGGAGGAAAAGGGATTAATTTCTCTGTGGCATTGCGCAGCCCTCTAGCCATACTTTATTACTGGTGGTAATAAAACTGTGGTCAACATCATCACTTAGGCACTATGTTAGGTTTATTGCAATAATATATATATGAAGCAGAAAGTTGAGTGAATTTTTATTGTACAATATAAATGTAACTATTCTAGGTTATTATGGTGATCCATACTGTAACATTTTCAATTAACTGACTGAAGTAACTGTAAATGAAATGCAGTGCACAGCCCACAGCCACCAATAGGCTGCTGTGTTAACACAAATAATGCTAATGATATGTATACACGTCTTTATAATCAAAAACACAAAACAACAGAGTGCCTTGGATGTGTATAGGCGTCTTTAGGTGTTTCTCAATATGCATTTTTAAAAACTACTCTGTGTGAACAGCAGGGCGTTCACATCCTTGTTTAAGATCGGATTAGAATGGCTCAAAATAAATAACTCTTGCGTGGTTTGGACCAAAAGGGCAAAGTTCTTCATTTCTGACTTCAGGAAGTATCTTCCTGAAGTCTTTCCTGAAGTACTGTACTTACAGTACTAGCACGACGTTAGAACTGAAGATCATGCTTCCCCGGTTTTGGGGGGGGTGATGGAAGGTGGGCCTTTTCAGAGTAAAATCTGCCTCATCTGCTGGCACTCTCGTGCCATTACTGTTTTTACGTTTACCCTACAGCATCCCAACTTCAATGTTATCCATACAGCCAGATCTACCAACCCAAACGTTAGCTAGTGGGATTCCACAATCACAGAGCTATGTAGATCAGCCATTTCAAACATCTCCACTATACAAGTACACCGTAACAGGGCTTCGGTCGTTATCATCATGTCCCGCTTTTCATGGTGTCAAACATTAGTTTTCAGCACAGCACTGAGTGAACAGAAAACAAACAGACATACCGGCCTGGTAGTCGTACAGGGCTCTGGCACAGATGCCTCTATCAGCTGGCATGTCGTCTAGGTTGTTCTCCTCCACCTGGTAGATAGGCGAGGAAGGACACGACTCATAAATAACCAGTGGTGGAAAAAAGTACTCACATACTTCATCTGTTGCCACAGCTGAGTGGACAGGCACCTAGGCCAGCCATTAATATACCTCAGAGTTTGGTAATAATACAACAAAAATCATTAGGTCTGAAACATCAAGTACATTTTGATGATGTCACTGTGAAACAAAAGTTGTGTTAAATGGCAGTCAAACTGTTCCTATACTGCAGTAATCACCTGAGGTGGCTCTTCGTAATGTTGGTTGGCTACCGGCGCCTCAGGAACCGGAGAATAGGAAGCTGGAGGCGGCTCTTCTGAAACAACTGAACACAACAAGACACTGTATGTCAATTATTATTCAAGCTAAGGCACTGGGTCTTGTTCTCCAGCAGGTGGCAGCATGTGACCCTGAAAGCAGAAAACCTCCTGGATTAATATGAGGGAAAGACAGAGCAATGGTCATGGTGATATGGTCATGCCATGGCGATGAAAACACAATGTCTATAAGAAGTGCATGGATCCATGTGATCCTGGTGTGTACAGTATAGTGGATGTACACAGACATATATACTGGTGTTTGGTGTTTAGTGGTGCAACAATTAAACAAATATAGATAAGTAAAAAAAAAAATCTATTTAAACACTAAATAAAGAAATCTATTTAAATAATAAAGGAAAAAGGGAAAAGTTATTTCCTTTAGTATTTAAATAATGGTGAAACAGCTGATCTAATAGAGCGTAACATGCCGCGAGTTTGTTCATTGTCTATTTTCACCATATTGTATGACATTGTAGTATGGTTAGATAGTGACAAAAACTATTCATTATTAAAAAAAAATAAAAATCTCAGTTATTTGATTAATCTTAAAGGTGCCGAAAAGAACAATCTAAGAAAAATAAATGTGGAGTCACAGGGTGTGTGCGTGCGTTTGTATGAATTGTGAATACACTTGAGTGAAATGGGTCCCACCTTGTGGAGGCTCTTGGGGAATGGGTTCGTGAACTTGGGGAATGGGTTCCTGAACTTCCGGTTCATCATACACACACTCGGTCGGCTCATCATCCACATCAGGCTCTTATCACCGCAACACAACAAATACAGACGCACAACGTACACACAACCAACACATGATGCATGAAGTTCACCACATACACAAATATAGGGAGGGGCTTGACTGGTATTCTTTCTTTTCTGGTAGGTCGGGAGTGGCTCATTGTCAACAATCAGTCTGTAACATGGAGGTTTGTACCCCCTACAATGCGCTAGACCCCTGGTGATGGATTGTTGAGGTGGAGCACCACACCTACCATTAACTCCCAGTACTTCCTGCACCCAAGACGTTCTACTCATATGCCCAGTTGGTGGTGCTCAGGATCGAACCCAAGAACTTGTGTGAGAACTCTATCAACTGAGCTATCCGGACAGTTTTCTGGAAGCCAGGCAGAAAATATTTTGTAGAATGGACAAGAATGCATGCAGGACAGCTGACGCATGATGCTTAAAAATGACGATCAGGATGATGTTACACAGAAACTACAGGGAAATGAATGAATGATGATGAATGAAAGTGGCTGAGAGACTTTAGTTTTGCATGAGTGAGCCTCCAAAAACTATTCGACCATTTGTGTGTTGTGTTTGTTCTTCAGGAGTTTATTCATGCATGTGTACATGCATAAATAAAATGCATGTGTAGCCTATATTCTTCCCTTGATTTTATTGACTATGGCTAAAAGATTAAGGTTTTTGATATTTAGTCGACTAAGACTAAATTTCATGTGACTATATAGGACTAAAACTAAATGTTCTGATCAAGAGACTAGGACTAAATCAGAATTTGCTGTCAAAATGAACACATGCATTCTTGCCGAGGGATGCACCGATATGGAATTTGTTGACTGACACCGATTAACAATAACAATTTAACCGATAGCTGATACCGTTATATGCATATTTAGTTTTTGCTGTTATTATTTCTTATTTCTTTCAGTGCCAGGGAAACTATATAGAAAAAAATGATAAAGCTTGGCAGACCAACACAGTCAACGCAAAATGTAACAACGGATAAACAACGGCTACTGGCATTGGTTAATGTCAGATTTATTTGGCGATACCGATATTGACCGATAATATCAAATATCGGCCAAACCAATATGTGGACCGATACATCGGTGCATCGCTATTCTTGCCGTATGTGTGTTGCGCGAGTGTGGGTGCGAGCTCACACCTGTGGCAGGAACAGGAGAGACGGAGCTTGCTGGCACAGGAGAGGCTTGGCGCAGGGGCGACTCGGCTCGCTCAGATTCACATGATTGCTTAGAAGACAGAAAGGGGCTTTGCAGGCGCCCTGACAACCGCCACCCAAACACATGATGAACACAGGACAGGAGGCGTAAGAAAAGAAGAAGAACAACAAACAGAGACGGTTTGCAGACAGGTTGTCCAAGAGAAGCAGAAACATACAATGGCTTGAGGTTTGAATGAGTTATAAGAGTCAACTATGACTATGAGACAGCTAGAGACGGTCTGATGGAGAAGATGAAGCTCAGCAAGAAAAGGACACCACCGTGTTCCAACATAGCTGGGACAAGCGCTTTGACAGGAGACAGCATCCTCCCCATACCCGAGTGTTGGGGAGAGGGCGTTTGGACACAATGCTAAGTCTCTGACCCATGTTTGGGTGACAAACCCCATTTCTATGGGTCCCAAGAACACAATTGTATATTAATAACAAAAAAGTATAGAACAACCCTTAGTGTTTTCAGACATTTTAAAACATTTTCTAAGATATATACAATTTTCTGTGTTTTGCCATCTTAGAATTAGCCCAGTTCTACAGACAGGGCACTGTGTTACTCTCCACTGGGGCCTGGTGGGGGGCAGTGTGCACTACGCACTGGACTGGGGCCTTACCTGACTGGGATTGGCAGGGGGTATAGTGAACTGTGCACTGGGCTGGGGCCTCATCTGCCTGGGCCTGGTGGGGGAGTGTGTACTGTGCTGTGTGGGGGAGTGTGTACTGTGGGCTGATGCACTGGGGCTCAGCCTGTCTGGGTTTGGCAGGGGGCAGTGTGTAACTGTGCACAGAGCTGGGGCCCTACCTGGACTGGCAGGGGCGGCAGCAGCAGGGGCCTCCGAGTCACTGGGAGTCATGCCCCTCTCCCTCTGTTGGAACATCTCTCTGGGGTTCAGGGCACGCTGAGAGATGAGAGAGGCTGCCTCCTGAACACAGAGGGAGTTGAGAGGAAACAATAAGCGCTCAGAAGCTGTGTGTGTGTGTGTGTGTGTGTGTGTGTGTGTGTGTGTGTGTGTGTGTACACACATGCACATTTGATTGAAGTATGTAGAACAGGGGTTTTCAACCTTTTTGACTCCAGGGACCACCATTTATTCAGCATTTGAGCTACGGACCACCATTTGATTAAATTTTCACACCAAAGACCTAAAATTAAAGAATTCTTTTGGTTTTGTCCACAATTCCAGGCTGTATTTTGCCAACAAAACAGTGTAAACTTCTTAAGTGGTGCTAATTTAGAGGATGAATATTTTAACTCTCATGGAGGGTGAATATTTTAACATTCTCAAGAGTTACATCTGGTTAACCAACTTTCCATCATTTAGCCTGGGGACCACCTGGTACCTTCTCAAGGACCATTGGTGGTCCCCGGACCACCTGTTGAAAACCCCTGATGTAGAACGAAAGCTAGTCAATACAAAAACGCTATGAGGGTGAAACCAGAAAAAAAGAACAGAAAAAAGGTATCATGTGAATGTCAATGTACAGTAGCACTAATGTGATTAAAGATGGTATGCTGTTAGCCCACACAGGCATAAAGCAGATCGTCCAGTCCAGACTTACGTTGGCCTTCTCCACAGATTCACCTCGCTTCACGCCTCTCCTCTGGGCTGCCTGGAACTCCTTCTCCTGCACCTCCTGGTGATGTAAAAAGGAGTAGTTCAAACTTTCTACACTCGTATAATAACGTTGAGACTCTGGAATGGTGGCGCTCTGGAGTGGTAACGTCTGAACGTCTTCAGACTCCATCTCAGCCATTAGCACAGTTTGCACTACATATCAGCCCATAGCACTTGCAGTACCAGAGCCATTTTTAGATAGCATATTTAGATACTGTAGCAGTTACCTACATAAAGGATGTCAAATGTATTGCGGTTTGTGCTGTATGTGATTAGTGCTTAAATTGTACACTGTTAAGTAAATGATTCATTCTGCTTAAATTGCAAATTGTAATGTGTAAATTCAACTAATCTGTTTATGATATATTGCAATGTTTTTATTTATTGTAAATGAACATGAACATTAACCTCAAGTAAATCCCGACCCCCAATTGCCTTTTGACACGTACAAACATCAAAAACATATTAATGTTGTTACGAAGTAGCAGTATTACCCGTATTTATAGCCTCATTGCTGCCTCCTAAACAAAACTCAAAAATGATAGGATTTATATTTTATACATGGCTAGAAGATGGCATCTTGGCACATCAAGTCTGGATAAACAATAAACCAAAGTCTACAATCTGATTCCACAGTAGTCAGAATGGATTTATAAATGCACCCCAGATTTATTTGTGATTTGGGCATCAGCACAGTGCAGTTCCACCACACTCGGGTGTCTCTTCCAGGATTTTAAACAGTAGGTGGATGGAAAAAAAGAAGCGTAAGCTTTGCTGACCCTACAAGTTGAAGCCATGTACGAGCATCAGCCATCAGACTCCTGGACTAAGCACCTTCTTGACACTTCTTCACATGTACTGACTGAGCCCACTCTCGTGGCGAGGCAGTATTCACAGTCACAATGAGACCAGTGTTGCCAGATTGTTTGACAGAAATAAGCAACCAGGATTATAAAAACAAGCTTGAGGATATTGGAGCGATTTGTCACAAAAGGTGACAAATGTGGAACATTATTTTAAAACAACACAAATCTGGTATGGAACTTCTTGACGTAGAAATTGTAGCGTGGAACACTCTAGAAACAAGCTGAAAACCCCACCAACTACCAACATTTACAAGCAACTTTACAGGAAAGAACCTCAAAGTCAGTTTTAAAGGGGAATTCCACCCATTTTCAAAAAAATCCTGAGAGTGTATGAATGTCAACCAAATGGGCCCTAGCAGATCCATTTGTACACTATCAGAAAAAAAGGGCTCTGAAAGAAA
Organism: Benthosema pterotum; assembly: GCA_039105355.1. Classification (NCBI taxonomy): domain Eukaryota; kingdom Metazoa; phylum Chordata; class Actinopteri; order Myctophiformes; family Myctophidae; genus Benthosema; species Benthosema pterotum. Next base: position 9,525,082 of record CM076972.1, read on the forward strand.
AATCATTAGCATGGTGAAACACATCCTGATGATGTCATCACCCCTTTAATTAAGTAGATGTGGAAACAGTGAAGGAGACAACTCACCCATTGTTGCTTCTCCTGCTCTCTGTTTTCAGCTTCCTGCTGCTGTTGGTACTTCCTGTCAAACAAATGGCCATTTAAGAGACTGAACGTTCTATCAAATGGGAACTGCCATGCAAAGCGATACTGCACCACTCACAGGTCAGCACTCAGTGGGACACCTACTTCTGCTGATCAATTTGAGAGGCTATCTCCTTTTCTCTTTTGTCTCTCTGGACTGACTCCTTGGCGTCCCGATCCTTCCGCTCTCTCTCCAGTCGTTGGCGGTCCTCATCCGCCTTGACCTGCTCCTCCTTGCGTCTCTTCTCTTCGTCTTTCTAAAAAAAAAAAAAAAAGGTTGACTGGTTGATTGTGTTTCTTTGGTTATAACTTGTACTGTTACGAAGTAAAGAAAGCGCAATGTGTTCTCACACATGGTAACATATTTTGTTAGGAGAAAAAATGTAATGAAGTGGTCATCATCAGGTCCGAAGCTATTTTTGCCCCACATTGACTCGCTCGTTTAACTGCATTGTTTAGCTAGTCTAATTTTCTGTTTGCCAATTCAGATGTTCAGGCATTCTACTGTCTATAATTTATACCAGTGGTTCTCAACCTTTTTATACCACCCGAGAAGAGACCTGGCTCTCCATGTACCACCATAATAACAGATTACATTGGGCATGGAGTGTGTGTGATGCACAGACACACACATATACATACGAACACACGCTTGACTACTAAACGTACTAGACTGCCAATTCAGAAAACCTTGCCTTATATTACAAGGCAAGGTATTGATGGGAAATCCCCCCAAAACCAAATAAACATCAACGCAGGTTTCTGTCATTTTCTGTTTATGTAAAAAAGGCGAAAGCTACAAGTCACAGGACAGGTCATTCTTTATATGATTGTCTTGTTTACTATTGTGGGAAGGTTGTTAGCACTTACTGTTTATTCTAAGAATGTGTGTGGGTGTGATTCTTCTTTACCTCATTTAATCTGAATTAGTTGAAAATGGCAAGAACATTGACATACCTCTGCTTGTGCCCAGAAGGTGTCTTTGTTGGTCCTTTTTATTTCTGACATAGCATTGGTCTTCTGGTACACTGAACCCTGAAAAGAAAAGAAAGCTGATGTCAACAGGCTAGTCTACAACTGAAATGTGCATCCTAGCAGAGAGGCACATTAAACTGTACCTTAACATTGCCTGAAGATGTTCAAGTCCAACTTCGTGAGCTGTCTCAAAAAATAGGCACTAGCGTTACTAAAAATATATATATAGGTGAATATATATAGGTGATATATATAGGTGAACTTTTTCAAGTGGCTGAGTGAGGAAACGAAGATGTTTGCATCAGAGAATATGACAAGCATCAGATAGTGCCAGATGGCTCATTGTGCTGAGATAACAGTCTGATTTTGTGTCTCTTGCCCCAGACCAGCACAAACCTCATGACTGCCACTAAGCCACTGAATTCTAGCTGAGTGACATCATTGTGAACACCACACCCCATTTGGTGACAGAACTTCATACGTACTGAGCTAGGCTAAATAAAATCAAAAAGACTCTCATTCTCAACAAATCACATTCCTGCCGTAGGATCATGCCAGTCCTCTTGGCTGCTGCCCATCTACAATAGGCTTTTATGAGATTAAATAGGATATGAGATTGAAATCAGGGTCTCAAGACTCATGCACTTCATCCCATCCGCCCCTTTGCTGATCTCAAATGGCCTTGATAAGATGTATCCGATGGAAGATTAGACGGGTGGAGGGTAAAGAGGTGGTGTGTGTGGATGCATACCACAGGGCCCTGAGGACCAGCGTCTCGGAAGCGGTCGGATTCTTTGTGGAAGCTATAGTTTGCTCCTGATGCCTTGGCCACCTTTTGCATAATGGACTCGGGCTCCACATCCTCCTCTGCCCTGGCGTTTATTGTGACATGGGCCCCCTGTAAATACAAAGCAGGCATTTTAGCTGTCAAATCACTGTTCCTCTAATGCTCAGACAAGCAAACAAAGAAATGGGGCCAATTTATCGCCATTATCTTGGTTTTGGCAGGCGCCGCCCAATTGCCTGGTCACATGCAGAGATCGCTGGCATGATATAAATTACTATCCAACGCAGCTGTGTTAATCCAACAAGGCTTGCTGCGTGATGCATGGTATTTTTTAAATTTAATCCATGATTTACTCAATATGATATCCTGTTGAAGACCATTACAAAAATAGACTTTCAAGTGCTAGCAGTGTCTGTCATTGACATGAGGAGATTGTGCAGCCAGAAAGGCAGATTTACTCCAATATTCGAACAACAGGATCATACAGTACAATCACCTTGAGAAAATTTGCCATGGATCTGACATGGTTGGCACACAGCCCTTTCCTGGCATCTTGCACTCCCTCTCCAGTCTGGGGGCGAAAAGGGGGGAAATAAATAATTCTTCAACAGTTAATGACAAGGACGGATCCACCAGAGCGGAGTGTAGGCGTGGAGCTGACGATGAAAAACTGACCCAGTTGATGAGGACGTATTTGCTCAGGCCAGAGTTTGGATCCAGGACCCGGCAGAACGCGTACATAATCTTCCCACTGTTCAGCTCCTCCACCAGCTCCTCCAGTCCTCCATCTGAAACACAAACATTGTGGCAAAGTCAAGTGGTTTGTTGTATAACTGAAGAACCATTTTTTTTCCTCCTACCAAAATAATGTGTCGAGGAAACCTAGGTCAACAAACCTAACATTGCTGCTGCTGCTGCTACTACCTTTATGCTGACAGTGCAGCTGTTGCACAGTTCAGAAATGACAGCCATGACTGAACAGGTTTAGGCATGCTGCTTGGAAACGATGAACAATAGTTACTCACCCCCCTTCTCTACCAAGCGGATGTCATTACTGTTACCCTCATAAGTGAACAAGGCCCTGTTGAGAAGAATGGCAGAAAGACACAGAGTCCAAAATGAGGATGATGACATAGATAGCAAGTTGGAAACTTGCCGCATGAGGAAACAATTTAAACTGAAATCCGTGGTCAGATCCATGAAATATACATCATTGAAATACAACCCCAATTCCAATGAAGTTGGGACGTTGTGAAAAATGTCAATAAAACCAGAATGCATTGATTTGCAAATCGTTTTCAACCTATATTCAGTTGAATACACCACAAATATAATATATTTAATGTTCATACTGATAAACTTTATTGTTTTTTGAAATTATACAATCTTTTGTAAATTGATCCCTGCAACACGTACCAAAAAAGTTGGGACAGGGGCAACAAAAGACTGGGAAAGGTCATGAAACCACAAATAACGCCTGTTTGGAACATTCCACAGGTAAACAGGTTAATTTTAAACAGTTTAATATCGTGATTGGGTATAACAGGACCATCCCAGTTGTTCAGAATCAAAGATGGGGTGAGGTTCACCACTTTGTGAACAATTCTGTGAGAAAATCATTCAACGGTTTAAAAACAATGTTTCTCAACATTCAATTGCAAGGAATTTGGTGATTTCATCATCTACAGTCCATAATATAATCAAAAAGTTCAAAGAATCTGAAGAACTTGCTATACTAAAGCGACAAGGCCGAAAACCAACACCGAATACTTGTGACCTTTGATCCCTCTGGTGGCTCTGCATTAAAAACTGACATCATTGTGTAAGGGATATTACTGTGTGGACTCAGGAACACTCAGAAAACCATTGTCAGTTTACATAATTTGTCGCTATACCTGCAAGTGCAAGTTAAAACTCTACAATGCAAAGCAAAGCCATACATCAGAAAGGTTGGTTTGAAAAACAACCAGAAAAAACAGCCAGAAATGCCTTCTCTGGGTCCAATATCATTTGAAATGATTAGACACAAAGTGGAAAAGTGTGCTGTGGTCTGATGAGTCCACATTTCAACTTTTTGGGGGGGAAATTATGGATGTCATGTCCTCTGGGCAAAAGAATAAAGAGACTGTTACCAGCGCAAAGTTCAAAAGCCAGCATCTGTGATGATATGGGGGTGTGTTAGTGGCCATGGCATGGGTCACTTACTCATCTGTGACTGCCACCATCAATGCTGAAAGGCACATCCAGGTTTTGGAGCCAGTTCGGAACACACGCAGGTATCCAAGCAACATCTTTTTCAGGGACGTCCCTGATTATTTCACCAAGACAATGCCAAGCCGCACATTCTGCATGTGATACAACAGCGAGATTTCATAGTAAAAGAGTGCGGCTACCAGACTGACCTGCCTGCAGTCCAGACGGTCACCAATTGAAAGTGTATGGCGCATTATGAAGCAAAAATTATGACATTCGAGACCCCAAAATATCGAACAACTTAGGTCATACAAGAATGGTAAAAAATCAAGCAAGAATGGTAAAGAATTCCGCCTACAAACCTTCAAAAATTAGTGTCCTCAGTTATTGAGTGTTGTTAAAAGGAACGGTTATGTAAAGCAGTGGTAAACATACCCCTGTCCCAACTTTTTTTGAAGGCGTCCCAACTTTTTTGGTACGTGTTGCAGGGATCAATTTACAAAAGATTGTATAATTTCAAAAAACAATAAAGTTTATCAGTTTGAACATTAAATATATTGTCTTTGTGGTCTATTCAACTGAATATAAGTTGAAAACGATTTGTAAATCAATGCATTCTGGTTTTATTGACATTTTTCACAACGTCCCAACTTCATTGGAATTGGGGTTGTATACCAAACATTTATTAGTGTTTTATATAGCACTTTGAGGTTGTAAAGGGCTTATATACATACACACACACACATACACACTTTAAGTCAATACATAGTCTGAATAGTTACAGTATTCCTGTGCAGACATGTCACCCCATTGGGCTAGCCGGGGGTGGTACAGTAGGTGGAAAGATATGTGCTACAGCAGAGAAGTAGATAACTCAAAGGCAGCAAATTATTCAGTGGAAAAACTATTTCAACGACGTCCTGTCCACATAGTCTGCGGTCCCTGGGCTGACTAGAAGTGCAAGTAGGCTAGAAACAGGAAGTGTGGTTGGAGAAAATTATTTAACGGTTCTGGTCCTCAGATTGTGTAGAAAATCAGAGTGATACTATATTTAACTTTATGTCAGCATAAATACATTGCAATAAAGCACTGCTGACGCCTGCATCTTCCTTTGGTTATAATCTGTGGGGGAAGGAAGATTGTAGTCTTGATAGACAACAATCCATACATTTTGTCCTTCCTGAGTGCAACAATATGCTTGCTGATGCCGATTCATTCATCTTGTGTCCAATCCAGTGTGTCATCCACTTCAAACAGCTTTATTTAACAGAACAAAATCTATACGGATTACTGTTACCTGGTATTCATTATGATGTCATAAACTATAGCTTTAATTGCAACCATGCAAAAGACCTAGCCACTTCTCAACTCCATAATATCGTTCTTGTACTGTAAATACTGTACATTAGAGTATTTCGTACAGGACGTCTTTGGTAGTTGCTAGCCTTCTGAATACCGTATAAGGTAATTGACAGTAAACTTGCCCCATCCGCGTGTCCTCTTTATACCCGTGTTCTAAATGAATCCCCCATACACTAAATTGAGATAGCCACGAGTAACTCCATGAAGAGCTCTAATGCTGTTAAGTATTTTTACTCATTTTCCCCAAAAATGTTTTCCTACATCCACACGCTGTTTGCCAGACCTCGACAGGGAAGGTGGGACACCCAGGGTCCACAGAGATGGCCGAGGCTGGCGAACAGCATCTCGACGTAGGAAAACATTTCTGGGGAAGATGATTAAAAATTTGGAATTTCGTACAGTGACTTGTGACTAAATTTCGTGTGTGGGGAATTCATTTAGAACCTGGGTATAAAGAGAACACACAGGTTTCGCTCAAAGTCGGTACGATCACTTTCACATAACCTTAGACATTGACGCTAAGTCCAGGGACCCCCATGCAAACAAAAGGGGCACAAGAACCGGGGGGTGCAGGGGAAGTTCCTGATCAAGGGCTACAAAAGACGATCATATTTCATTTTCAATGGAATTCCTTGACCCTACGGTGTACAATATGCTGTGACTCTAGTGCAAATATCAGACTATTTGTTTGCGACAATATATATAATATACTGTATATATATATTCTTTTTTGGACATCGGACACCACCATACCCACATGTGTCATTCATTATGCAACTCCTATGACGGACCTTTAAATTATTCAAGGTGCTCATTTACAATCACCAGGCAGTGACCGCAACAAAAATAACAATATTTCCAATAGTCTTTGTTTTGGACATGAGTGGGCAGACACTACAACAGAACGAATGTAGAACAACACAACTGGTCTGGTACTTGCTGACACTGAACTCCAAACAGTGCAGCATCACTTTGGTATGTGAGGCCTGTCACCAGGGTAGAGAACTAATATCAGCCACTAGCCAAGTAGCTAAGTGCTGCTACACTTTGACATGGGGTTGGCTGGTGTTCAACTAGCCAATACAGAATCTAATAGATTCAGTTGTAAAATATGATCATTGTGGCTGGATTTGAGAAAGAACCAGCAACGAGAACAAGCTTGTGGAACAATTACAACAACACTTTTATGAGTGAGTGGGTCTGGAGCGACGGTGATACGGTGGCACAAATACAAATCCCTAGACAGGAGACACACAGCTGCTCCATGAGATTAATTAATTCAGGTCATCTTTAAACACCAGCACGGTTTCACCACCAACAGGTTTCATCCTAGCCAGTAGCCACTTTGCATTATGCAGTCAGATAGACAGGGAATGGTCCTCCTCATTGCTGTCCCAACAGCAATCATGACAGGTGTCATAAACATATCCGCAACTAGTTTGTATACAGACTAGTCACAGAGTCACAAAAGTGTGACTCTGTGGCAAAAACTTGGTCTTCCTGTCCTTGGCAATTGATTGGTTTAGGGTTTTTCAACATTTTTGACACCAGGGCCCACCATTTATTCCGCATTTGACCCACATTTGAGCCACGGATCATAATTTGATGACATCTCAGCCCCACAGACGCCAAAACTAAAGATTGATTTTGTTTTTGTCTGCAATATCAGGCTGGATTTGGGAAACATACAGATCAAAATGACCATTAATCTTCTACATTCTCTAGTTGTGTAGACTTGGGCTATTTCACATTATAAATATACTCTTGAGAGTGTAAACATGAAACCAAATGGGCCCTCAAAGAGTTAGATCTGGTTAACCAACTGTCCATCATTTAGCCTGGGGACTGGGGACCACTGGTAGTCCCCGGACCACTGGTTGAAAACCCCTGGTTTAGGGAATAGGAGTTCTGAGAGTGTACAAATGGAACTGAGAGTGTACAAATGTAACCAAATTGAGCATGTGGAGTTCTGGTCCTTCAGGGCTAACTTAGCTCTTTATGGGTTGCTCATGGCATTGTTGTTGTCCATTCATAATAATTTATTTCTGTGGCAAAAACATAATTCTGACAAAAATGTCCACCACAACTTCCAGCATTGCACTGACCTCCGAATCATGATGATACTTCGTACCAGGAAGTAGGCTCACACAACAATGAGATGTCTGTCTAATAAATGCCAATGTCTACTTCTGCAATAATGCTTGAACAGAAACAGATGAATAAGACAAAGGCTGAAGCAAGCTTATTTTCTAAAGCCCCTGCTGGTTTTGTTGACTTGTTGGCTCACATTATTACACAAGTTGAATGGATGGATGATGAATAAGTTAACTTCAGGCTATCTGTCCTAGAGTAAAATCTAATCTAATCTAAAGTCAGTCCATCCATGTCTGAAAGAGGAGGTTGATGTTAGACACAAAACACAATTCCAATGTTCCATACTTCCTATGTTCCCTATGTCCTATGTTTAGCCCAACCTAGATGCTGATATATACATGTATCCACCACAGAATCCACCACTGCAGGGCAGATAGGATCACTCAGATAAAACCCACTGAGTGAGTGAGTGAGTGCTGCTGATTCCTCTGCTAGCCTGCCAACGATGTAGCTAGCAGATCTGTCCAAGATAAGGCATTACAGGAGGAAGCGTTTGATTTGCATGTTTCTGCCATCTTACCAGTTGGTGTCGGATTTTTCGTCCACGACCTCTTTGTATGCGGCTGTCAAAGCAGGGCCATTTTTGCTGAGGTTAACAGCCATTGTTACTGTATGTACACTAGAAATAATAGCTAGCCAGCTAGCTATCCTATCCGGGATGCGCCCTTCCTCTAGTGGAGGTGTGGCTCTGCTCTGCTGCTGCTCTCGATGCTCTCCCCTCTCGCTCTGCTGACTTCAAAAGTTACGTCCCACAGACCGGAGGGACGCCTGCCCTGTGATTGGCTAGTTTGGTTGTCAGGCGACCGCCATGCGTGCCCTCCCTTCCCCAGTCTCCTCTGGTCAGTGACGCAGAGCCATCTAGTAGAAGAGTTGCGACATTGAGGGGTCAGAAAACAGCCTGGTCACGTGGTTCATGTACTCGCGCGAGCCCATAGGCTTCAATGCATTCAGTGACTTCCGGCTGTCACTATTCCTTGTCACTATCCGATAGAAGTCTATGTAGATGAGCCGCCATTAGACTGGCCCCATGTAGTGAACCGAGTTGGCGTAACTCTGTCTATTTCCAAGGCTCCTCTGGTCAGTGACGGGAGCCAACGTCATAGTCTGTGTGATGATGATGTCACGTATTAGTTACTGATACCAGGGGCGTTTTTGCCACTAGGCAGACTAGGCAGTTGGACTATTTGGGGCAGGCCCATCTCGAGTCTAAAAGGATGGGCTTCAGTCTAAAGGGAGACTTTGAAGTGGAAGGATGACGGGGAAGGATCACATTCCCGTATATGGGCTTAATTTCCATGATGATGTCATAGTGATGTCACAAGACCTAGGCACAATATTTTACCCCATGTATGGGGATGATCGTGTCATAGTGATGTCACAAGACCTCTGTATAATATGGGGGCCTCCCCCATGTAAGGAGATTTTAATATCACCCCTGATGATGTCTTTGTGATGTCACGAGACCTGGGCACAAAGGTGAGTGAGTAACATAGAGTGGTGTGGTTTTATAATATAATAAAAATGGCCAAATTGTTAAATTATATAAGAAAGAGAAATAACTCATATCGGCCAAATAGTCAATTATAGGTGGAACCAAATCAAACTAAAAGTACTGCCTCAATTCCAAATTCTTATCAGAATCAATGGGGTCGTTTTGGGGGTCATCGGGGCCCCCAAAGGTTGAGAACTACTGCTCTACACATCACAATCAATATGCTCGAACCGCATCTCTCTCAGGTGGCTCACATGCATAAGGTAAAAAGCTTGTTGCCAATGTTAAGTCTTTCAGCACATCCTGTAGTCTAGTGCATGTTGGTATTCATTGAATCCTGGTTACCCACTGCAGTGTGAAGCCATCACCTCCATATTCTTTGCAATCAGGGTGGTATTGGGACGACCGTTGATAATAAATTCCCTCAACTGAAGTAAGAAATAAGAAGAAAATACAGACCAGTAAAACAAAAATGAGCTTTATTTGTTTGTTTTTACAGTAAATGGATATTTCCCCATATTTTTGTGTATGCAAGGAGTATTTTATTTTATTTATTTTTACTTTCTCCTGTCTTTAATGGTCAAGCACATAATATTCAAAAATGTAAGATGCATTTATATTCATGTTAGAAGGCTGGTCCTGTATTTCAGAGAAAGCTAGGCTGAACATTTCAAAAAAATTAATAGTACAATTTAAATAGTCTTATAGCAACTTGCAAGTCTACTTTATGAAATGAAACGCCCTTTGTAGGGGTGGGACAGCAGCCCTGATAGCAAATTTACAGTTCATGTTCTCTGTAATTATATACAAGATGAGGGTTAAGGCTAAGATTTACTCAGAGGTGTCAGGCAGATGAATTGTAACGAAATCCCTGATATCTGGCAAATGGCTGGGAGAATATTCTCCAAGTGCAAAGCATGCCAAGCTGCCTACATGAGCTCCATTAAGAGGACACTGGACAAAATGAGCTCTATCTAGTTTAGCATCAACACTCACACCAGGTTGTCAATGGGAATACAAGGACCAAGGCGCTGTCAATGCTCTCAATCGTACATACTGTTGGAAGATACACGGCGTACAAATAAATAAATAAATAACCACACAAGCAAAACAAAAACAGTTGTCGAAGATGTTCGGTTGGGCAACACAAGGATTTTTGCACTGCATTCAGTGGACAAAATGTATTAAATGTATGGCCTATGGCCTACAATTTATGACATCCAGTTCTGACGTTTTTATTTTTCTATAGCTGTCATAACTGAACATAGCATTTGGCTAAGTCCATATGTTTTGAAATGCTTATAGCGAATCCCTTCTCTGTGAACACATTGAATAAAGCACACAAAAGTTGTTATCCCTTTCCAAATTTCAATCTCCCTTTATATTGGCAGCAACCAATTTGAGCTCTATAGGCTCCTTTAATTCAAAAACTGGATTATGCTTACAAGTCAGTCCAGCACCAGCATGGGATTATATTTAAACCATTATTACAAGACATACTGTATGACAATCATGTCCATTTCCTATGACAAAAAAAGAAAGCTTTTGTATAAGTTATCAATCAAAATAAAAGGTTTTGAATATTTCACCTACGCACACTTGTTTTGCTGTAAAGATATTAATACTAAAACAAGGATAAATTAGACATGAATGTGAAAGATTAACAAAAGAGTACAATGCTTCATATGATCAATTACTATGAATTGAAATTAGTTACAATGGCCTATGTTAACCAATTAAATCATGAACAATACGAAGAATTCCCACAAATACCAAGAGGTCTTTGCCTCCAGAAAACATTATTTCAAAATCCTATGGTCGGCAAAGTGTCATGTCTGTTTAAGTTCCCATCTTGGTACTGTATTAAATGATCCCCAGCATAACCAAAGGCTATTTCAATTTTCAAAAAAACAGTAACATGTACAGTACACATTTGTCAACAGCTTTAAAGCTGTTTAAAAACATTCACATCCAAGTGTTGTTTAAAAAAAAATACAATGAAAACCTGCGGTGATGGTGAGAATAGCGAGCAGAGTCCCATCTACAATACTTCCAGAACTGTATATTGTGCAACACAGTTTGATCAGGGCCTATATATGCACCAAGTATCTTAAGAGTGCTGCTCTGAGACAGTTTGACTCTTTTGTCATAGTGTGGTTTCTAGTTTGTCATGTAAACTGACCACTGATCCTAGATCAGTACCATTTCTTTGAAGAAGTAAGTTGTCTGGGCCCTGGTCATTTTTCTCATCATGGGTCACGGTAATGCCGTGATTGGCTAGATACCTGAGCAAGTATATTGAGGTGGCACACGGCTGAGTTGTATGCCAAAGTGAAGCTATATTACGTTCAGAACTACAGAAAGAGACATAAGACATACAACAGCCATACAATAGCAGTGTGTACTACAACACCAGCCATTGGCAGAAATTTGAAATGGTGTAAGGGCAAAGACAATAGGGCTGAACAATGTTGAAAAACTATCAAATTATGCAATATTGTAATTCGATTTGTTCTTTAGCTTTTTAGATGAAGCTATTCTATTACTTATTACTTTACAGTACAGTAAAATTACATTAGACAATGCATTACAATAAACTGATATTTCTTGGGATACTGGTTTCATTGCCCATAGAATGTCTTTAAAAGGCGAGCATATTTTACATTGTCATTGATAGTTTTCCCCAAAAAATGTGTATATATGTGGGCATTGGAATTCAAACCATGAAACAAGTGTCTCCAAGGACAATTCAGCAAGACCAGTTAAATACGTCAACCGCACTAAAATGCAGCATTAATGTAACTGAATTAAAAAAAAAAAAAACAAAGTAAAGTTCACTGCTATAGATTGCTGGTCTCAATCAATTCTGCATTGATTTGCATAAAATAATGAAATGAATGGACACAATGGCCTTATATGCCATTGTATGATGGAAGATTCAAAAATGGAAAATTGTCAGTAGAAATATAAAGTATACAACATACTGTATGCCTTTTAGACATTGAGCTAAACATGTAAAAGCATTAGGATGACTATAATATTGTATGTTATTGAAGCACCACATAATCAAAACCCTAGAATAACTTGTTTAAAAGTACAGTTAGTTCTTTTATGCAATTCAGTTAGATCTGATTTGGATCAGCGTCATGCATTACATTTTTGATTATTTTTTGTAACTGTTCAGCCCTAAAGAACATCAGTGAGAAAAATGTTAAATGACATTCCCATTTTCTTTTTCCAATTAAGCCCCACTAAAAGCCAGAATCTATAGTAGCTTTTCAGTCTCCTCAAAATACACCAAACACCAGTACTGCTACTGCATCGCACAAATGCCACATATGATAAAAACAAATCCTTCTTTATCTCTTTCACATTGTTTTGGGAGCTAGAGAGACAGTATACAAGCAAAAGCAGTCTCTGAATGTGAGCAACAGATCAACTGCTTATTAACAGCCATGCACCGCATTGTGCTCCACAGTGAACATTCTGCCTCGATTGCACATCTAAAATGTCTGAAAACAAAAACACAGAAAAGGCCACTGCATACATGGAAATACAGCAACACAAGAAGACATCCAGTGGGACACAGTACCGTTGACAATCAGGGAGACCTCAATCTCCTGCATCGACCAAATTTACCATTCAGCAACACAATGATATGACATTTATATCCACAGTGATCATGATAAGAGTATGTCAATTAACACTGATATTAATAATCACAATAGCAGTAGTAATAGATTAAGTCTGAGTGTGTAGGTGGTGGTGGTAGTTGTTGTGGTGGTGGGTGGCAAAGGGCCATGAGCAGGCTCCTGTAATCCGTATGGGAGGGTGTTCAGGAGTTCATTGGAACTGCTCAACAGATTCCATAAAAGTCATGAACAGCACACCGCAGCAGCTCAGCACATGGAAGCCAGGTGGCGCTGTACCTCATTGTACCGCTTCCTCCTTCGGCCAATAGTTTGTAGTGTAATTAGTTTTTTCCCCCTCTCTTGCTCATTTGCCTTGCGTTATATCACAAACATGTTTCTTTACTTCTTTTTTTTCCTTTCACGTTTTATATTTTGATTCCATCAAGGTTCTCACATTGCATACTTCTGTGTCCATTCTCTTGCAAGTCTGTTGTACCTGGGGAAGAAATTCAACACATTGAAGATCCCTTCACGCAATGCGTTTCTATTAAAAGGATGGACTCTGGCAAATTAGCCAAATATGCCTCACAATGTTATACTTGTCATCTATAACTAAAAATGAAAACTAAAGACTTTTATATTTTATTTCCTTCATAAATTGCAAATCGTTTACTCAATAGGGACTGCTCCTGTCGCAATGCATGTCATATGTCCATGTGTGGTTCAGCCCTATGGAATATATGGAATGCACATGCTAATAAAAAAAAATGAAGTTCATAATTCCCAATTTCCCATAGGACGTATTAAGTTGTTTTTATTATCTTATGCATCCCATAGTTAGTTCCATGTGGCTGGACCACACATGGACATGCATCATCATCATCAACTAGAGACAGGTGCATTCCCTATTGAGTGAAATGATGTCAATTTATGGAAGAAATAAAATATTCAAGGTGTTTTCATTTTGTAATTTTAGTTATAGAGGGCAAGCAAGCAAGGCACAGCATTTTAAGCTACATTTGTCTTATTAACCAGTCATAATTTTTTAAGAGGAAAATCATTGCAATTCAATTTGTCAATAAGTCAGAGCCAAACAAGATTGATAGAGGCATACATAATTCGACACTCACTTTTCCCTGTCGGCTTTGTATGTGTGAGCAATCTCTGGCACCAGTGGGTCGTCCGGATTTGGGTCACAAAGAAGAGAGCAGATAGACAATAGAACTAGAGAAGAAAGAAGATAATTAGAAATAAAATAAGCATGTTGGCCCAATAAATGTATACAATTTGCCCGGACCAATGTAGCTGTGATGGGCTTCCCATTCACTTGTCCAAGCACAAAGGTTACAGGCCATTTTCATGAAAATGGCATCATGACTATAACTAAACAGTAAACACATTATACAACACTGTAAAAACCCAAGGAAAAGTGTTTCTTTATACTATTATTTGGTTTAATAAACACCTATAGTGCATCTGAAAAGATCAAATGGATTAATCAGTGCTATTCAAACAGCACAACATAAAAGGTAAGTGTGCACGTAATCAGGTTAGCTTAACCGTCATGCCAGTTCCAGCATAACATAATGTTATGTATGCGACATGCTTTGGTGTAATAGAGACCTGTGATGTAGTTCAAGCCAACATTCGCCCCCAACGTTTCACAGAGAGGATAACATACACTTTTGCCTGCCAGCTTCCATGGATGTGTTCATCTCACATATACATTATGCGAAATTTTAAGTTTATCCTGTGCATGCACCGTTTGTCCCTGGACATACAGTATGCAGTTGTTGTTACATTGTAATTTGGTGTTGTATGGCCAGTGCTCACGGCTTGCCTGGCAGCCGCTGTGGGAGAATTATGTTAATATTCTATTAATAGTAAGCTTCACAGAGAATTTATAACCATGTGTACCAAAATGGCAGCTGCACACCCACCCAGTCAGAATGTGTATGCATCTTTGGAAAGTTTCAGGTACTGAAAGCAAACTTGCAAAAAAAAAGTAAAATGCTTCTGTCAAGTAAATAGTGTATTTTCCAAATTAATTTAAAAGGAATTTAAAGTACCATTTAGTTTACTAAATTTATCTTGCTTACTGTAATGTTACCATGATAAACTGTATACTGTATAACGAAAAAACTTTTTTGTGAGGCAATACAAAACAAACTCCCTTCTGGATTATGGGACCATCTTGAACACAGGTAAATGTTCGGGCATGGACAGGGACGACGACAATAATAAGTACCATTACTGGATCAAAAATACAAAATATTTACTCTAAATATTCCCCATCAACAGCGCCGATTCTTCCTATACGCAGACTACGCACTCTGCGTAGGGCCCCCGATTCCCCAAAGGCCCCCCCGCCAGCTCTGAGTAAATAACTAATTGAAAGAACTGTTATTTACGCAAATAACGTAGGGTGGGCGCATGTACGTTTATTGAATCGCGGAGCATTACGCAAATAACGTACAGCGGGCGAACGTAACCACTCTCTAGTGCATGTTAGTTCTGTACGTAGAAGGGAAATCTTCTTCCGTAAACAGCGTTACTTGAATCATGCCCGCTGTCGCGTTTTTTTTACACCACGCAGAAACGCCCCCCCCCCCCCCCCCCCCCCCATTTTCTTAGCGTGTTTGGTCAACAACATCATTACTTCAGGATATGAAAAAAGGAGCAGCAGCAGTCAGGTAGGCTGGCAGGCTAACGCTATGAATGACTGCAGTTTTCGGTTGTGCTGTTAAATGTTGGGCTGTCGGTAGTGTGTTGTTGTTTTTTTGGTGGCAGAGATACAAGCTTGTTGTATTTTGTCAATAATAATATCTCCTATCATGCGGCATGCCCAAAGCTTAGAGTATTATGGATATAGACAGTTATGTCAACTCCGTTCACTTCATGAAGCCAGTCCCATCACAGAGTCTCTGTGACTGATGTTTATGTGGCACTATTATGCTACTACACAGAATGTGGTGGTTACTGTAGCCTACAATACTTTGACGGTGAACAAATATTTTCAACTCTTATTTGTCCCTATTCTAGACCTGCTACATCTCTACATAAGAGACAGTTTCATAGTTTTGTTGTTGGTCAGGATTGAAATAGCAATAAATACATTCATTTGAAAAGGAAACATTGGAGAGAGAGAGAGAGAGAGAGAGAGAGAGAGAGAGAGAGAGAGAGAGAGAGAGAGTGTGTGTCCATAGGTTTATAACAATTAAGTTATCTATAATTTATTTCTCTGCAAAAAATGGCCAAAATAACAAAAAAGGCCAAAATTAGCGCCTGAGAAGCAGGGCCCCTAGTAAAAAAAACCCTGCTTAGGGCCCCTTGGAGGCCAGAATCGGTACTGCCCATCAAGACCTACCTTTTGATACTGTTAGCGCAGGTGACCACTGTGATCGTAATATATCCAGACAAATACTTCCGTTGCTGTTGATGTTAGGATGGTAGATTTTTGTTGTGAACGCAACCTGTGATGGAACAATAACAGTATTGTGTTTTATGCAAGTAATAATGACTTTTAGATCATCGGTGACTATGGCAGTAGGCCACCCCTGCAGAAAATGTTCACCTACGTTATACAATCAATGACAGTCCATTTGACTTACTTTTGGTGGTTTGAAGGGGTAATCTGTGGGGAAGTGAATGGTGAGGAAAAACACGCCACCTTGATATGGGCTGTCATTCTGTTGGAATAATGTAAAAACATGGTAGTTAGTTATACAACTCAGTTATAATAAATAATAGCTGCTACATTATGCGCTTGGTGTGAGTGAACAGTTACAATTCACTTACTGGCCCCATTATTGTCGCTTGCCAATGAAACACTGAAAAAAAGAGAGGAAAATACAGGCTATCATAACAAGGCATCTAGTCAGGGCATGTACTCACGCTACATTGCAATAACACAACTGCACACAACTAGTGCGGGTGACCTCTCTGTCAAAACAAACAAACCCAGATTAAATACATTCTGAGTATAAGTTTACCTCTCAAGAAACCAAGCACTGTATACACATTGATGAAGTAGTGAAATTATGTTTATGCGTTTGCATGAGATGAAGAATTGATTACTCACAGTCATCTCCAACTGGTCCAGCAGAACACTGTGCAGGTGGGTCCCTCTGTAGGTCTGTGAGTTCCTACGCATAATAAAATTAAGACAGTAAAACAGTCTCCGCCATTAATTCTCCACCATTAATTACATCACTAATCCCATTAGAACCCTTATGGAGAAGTCACAGGCATTGAATTCTGGCTATTTTAAAACAGTGCAATAAGTAAAAACATCTTCAATCTAATTATTGCCCACGTACGAGATAAAGGTAAAACATATGCTGATGCCAGTAAGTTGATAATCACAAATTACCAGTACACAAAACAAGACGAAAAAAAAAAAAAACAAAAAAAAACATAGGATTTTTTTCTAGGCAATAAACCGCATGTAACTGTGTATATGTAAGTTTGACATACAGTATTGTCATAAAGATGTATGTGGTAGGTAAATGTTTAAAATAGAGCCCGACCGGAATTTTGGGAACGATACGATAACCGATACGATAGAGGTATACAACCACTGATAACCGATTGGCAACCGATATAGGTTTTGTTTTTAGCTGGAATGAAAATAGACCTTTTTTCGCTCTTATGACCACAGATAAAAAGGGCACCCACCGATATGACCACCAATATGGCCGACAAACACTGTAGCAACTAGTAGACTTTTTAAAATTCTGTTGGTGACAATTTTACCGATACAATATGACCACTGGTAGAACCAATACCCACCGATATGACCACCGATATGATAGACCGATTCTATTGGTCGGACTCTAGTTTAAAAGTAAATTTCAAGATGTTAACACTGCTCATTGGCCCTCAATGAAGCACCATCACAAAAATATTCTACTCTATGGTATTCCTTTTGTTTAGGGCTGGCAATTTCGAACACGACTTGTTGATGTCATCACATTTATAACATCTGTCTTGCCAAAATATAGATGACCAGACTGCGAATCTGACAGTATGAATTTCCCCCAAAACGTGGAAAAGCATTCACACACAAAAAATGCACACAGACGGGGGTTAACATCTTTGGCCTACTCTATTGGCAGCGGGCACAAGACCTTTGGCGCTGATCCGTTGGTTTGTGCAATTATCCATAGAGAAATAATAGGCACATACATACATTACACACCCACTTCTAGACAGCTCAGCTCACACAGTACGAGCACTTCAGATTTAACTTACAACTAATAATAAACTCACAATCTTTTAGTCTAAGTTTAAGTATTAACTCCACCACCAATGAAGTTCTACTGTCCCTGTCTCTCTGTTAGGAACAGTTTCCCTCAAAAATTGGTTGTTCCAGGCCAGGGCAAATAAAGAACTAGTTGCCCTTTTACACAGACTGAGTTAAGAGGGGTGTGTGCTGGTGTGGATTAGCAAACTGCCACCTTGGAGGAGATCAGTGTTCTGACTGAGCATATTTTGTAGCAATAGTAGTAGTAAGTAGTAATAGTAGTAATAGTTTGTAGTAAAAGCTTTTCTTCAATAGAACTTCAAGTAGGTCCATGTCAGGACTACTGTTGCAATAAGCCCTGTACAGCTGTGTCATGATGGTTCAATGTCTATCTAAAAAGAAAGTAAAGGTACACAATGGGTTGGGCATAATGGGCTGGGCTTTCTTGGAATAGTTACAACTACTTCCCTCTTCCTGAAAATGGAGTATATATATATATATATATATATATATATATATATATATATATATATATATATATATATATATATATATATATATATATATATATATATATATATATATATATTCCAGTGGCAGCCATGATCAGTCCACATTCATGCTGTGACTTACCAAGTAGCTGGTGGTTTTAAGAGCTGAGTAAGCAAATATATATAGGCATAGTAAAGACAGACAAGATCATCTAAAAGAAGTATGACAGACAGCTCATTTGGCTTGCAAACATTTCAAAATGTGGCCTGCCCCTGCTTACAAAACCACTCAGCACAAAACTATTGCCTAAAAAGAAATCTAGAATTTCTTCCTGCGTGAATTATTACAACTCTTTCGCATGACGCCTGTCCATTCTGTTATATAAATACACACACACTGGCCTGCTCCAGTGCCCCATTTGCCATCCCATATATGGCAACGTTGACGTTGAGGTTCAATTTTGGCAACATGCAAACAGCTGTCAAGCGACAAGCACGACCATCTTTGTGGTAAACCTCCACAACAGTTGACAAAGATAACCATTTTTATTGTAAATTATAGTAGTCAAGCAGCCAGATCCATTCAGTCCCCACTAAAATAACGTGTAGAAGTTGGACCTCTCTTCTTGTCACAGTCTGGTGGTAAAGCAGTGCGCCTAGTAAGTTTTGTTTAGCTTCAAAATTATGAAAGGCGTCGCCAACAATGACGTATTTCTTTCGGCAATAAATATTAAATGAATCAATCCTCAACAGAGGAAAGGCGGCGCGTCAACAAATCTGGAAGTAGAAAATACACAAATTGTATAATGTTAATGTAACATCGAGCAACACAATCGTGCGAATAAGATCCATTGTTTCCCGTTATCGACGCGCTCGCACCACTAAGTATAATAAATGTCAAGTTGTTTTGGGTCTACAGACACCAACACACAACACAAAGCAAAACAGCAACCATGTATATTTTCATCGAGAAAAAAAAAACGCTCTGGTCAGAAACGAGAAGATGTTGATCTATTCAAGGAAACAAAACACACAATGCACAAGCACTATAACGAACACTCACTCACTCACTATACTCACCTTTTGGATTCTTTTCAACGCCATTGCTTAGATGGCTATGCTTTGCTTTGCTATTATAGCTATAGCTTGACAGCTAACAGTTAGCGCTTGACACCATACGATTTGGGTCTCAAAGCTTAGCTTGCTTTCAAATCACACCTGATGGTCAGATAATGAGGAACGAGCCGTGGAGGAGCACACACTGCAGGGTCTGAGTCTGCACTGTCAAGCACAACAGTCTCTAATACGTTTCAAATGTCTGATCAGTTCTTGTTGTTTTTTACTTCAGCCTCTTTCTTTACAACCACAGATGATAATTCACAGCCTCTCTGTCTCCCACTCTCCCTTCTTCTTCTTCGTGCTGCCTTGCAGACTTGGCAGTATCGCGTGGTTACGAGAGCTGACAGGTGGCCTCCATGATTGTAGTTTAAAAAAAAAAGCCTAATTTTATCCCACAGACACACACATGTGTATGGCGAGTTTGCAGTTTGGCGACCCTCACTCCTCATATTCTTGAATTCTACTCTGCTATTTTCGGCAAAGAGATTTGGTGTTGTAGAATGTCATTGGAAAGACAAAGGGGAGAGGGCTTATATGTGAGATTCTTTGACTTTAAATATTTGAAAATTCCTAGAAGAAGAGGCTAAGAAGAAGAGGGATAAAATAATCGGGGGAAGAGTCTACAAATAAATCGGCAAGTAGGAACTTAAAAACGTATGTATTGTATAGGCCTACTGTTAATTGATTAATTAGGAGTAGTGGGAGTGATAGGAACTCAATAGATGCTCACATGGTTGTTTTTTGTGAACAGTTACTTGGGCCTTTTAGACAAAGTGCATGGATCTGACGGTAGGCCGTGCTGTTTGCATTTCTGTCTTAATTAGGCTACTACTTCCTCTACTTCTCCATTCGACTGGCTGCAATCAGAGATGGATGTGAAAGAACTCTGGCCAGAGCCAATTATCAACAAGAGTTGTGCCCCTACGGGGCACAGGTCTCCACCGTCCGGCTCAGCTGAGTGAGATCTATGACGTCATCATTACATCACACACGGGACGGAATGACGGGACCAGCGTTCTGTGAACAAATTTAACGTGAGCAAATATAAGGCCGTGGTGCAAATCTCTTCAAAATAAGAGTACCCATTTTAGTTTTTATTTTATTGAAAAACGATCTATTTGAGCATTTAAATAATGCTGTAACATACACATTATGTTCAGGATAACATAAAAACATTATATAAATACATAAATAACGTAAAAATGTGAAATCTCAATGAATAAATGCTATTTTTGGACATTTTACACTTTTTAGTATTGAAAAACAATCTAATTTATTGAAAAATGATCTATTTGAACATTTAAATAATGCTATAACATACACATTATGTTCATAAGAACATAAAATCATTATATAAATTACATAAATAACGTAAACATGTTAAATCTCAATGAATAAATGCTATTTTTGGACATTTGTCCTATTTTTTGGAGGTTTGTCCGACAAAACTTGAGGCTAAAAAAAAATCCCTGCTATGTTCCGACTAGTTCCGACATATCCAGGCGTTCAGGGAGATCCCCTCTACAACGCCATACCCTCAGCTAAGAAGCACAGGTGTAAAATAAAAAATGGCGGGGCATATAGTGCGCTCCGAGGTCAAAAAGCACGCCATTTTTGGAGGTTTGTCCGACAAAACTTGAGGCTAAAAAAGAATCCCTGCTATGTTCCGACTAGTGTGACATATCCAGGCGTTCAGGGAGATCCCCTCTACAACGCCATACCCTCAGCTAAGAAGCACAGGTGTAAAATAAAAAATGGCGGGGCATATAGTGCACTCCGAGGTCAAAAAGCACGCCATTTTTGGAGGTTTGTCCGACAAAACTTGAGGCTAAAAAAAAATCCCTGCTATGTTCCGACTAGTGTGACATATCCAGGCGTTCAGGGAGATCCCCTCTACAACGCCATACCCTCAGCTAAGAAGCACAGGTGTAAAATAAAAAATGGCGGGGCATATAGTGCGCTCCGAGGTCAAAAAGCACGCCATTTTTGGAGGTTTGTCCGACAAAACTTGAGGCTAAAAAAAAATCCCTGCTATGTTCCGACTAGTGTGACATATCCAGGCGTTCAGGGAGATCCCCTCTACAACGCCATACCCTCAGCTAAGAAGCACAGGTGTAAAATAAAAAATGGCGGGGCATATAGTGCGCTCCGAGGTCAAAAAGCACGCCATTTTTGGAGGTTTGTCCGACAAAACTTGAGGCAAAAAAAAAATCCCTGCTATGTTCCGACTAGTGTGACATATCCAGGCGTTCAGGGAGATCCCCTCTACAACGCCATACCCTCAGCTAAGAAGCACAGGTGTAAAATAAAAAATGGCGGGGCATATAGTGCGCTCCGAGGTCAAAAAGCACGCCATTTTTGGAGGTTTGTCCGACAAAACTTGAGGCTAAAAAAAAATCCCTGCTATGTTCCGACTAGTGTGACATATCCAGGCGTTCAGGGAGATCCCCTCTACAACGCCATACCCTCAGCTAAGAAGCACAGGTGTAAAATAAAAAATGGCGGGGCATATAGTGCGCTCCGAGGTCAAAAAGCACGCCATTTTTGGAGGTTTGTCCGACAAAACTTGAGGCTAAAAAAAAATCCCTGCTATGTTCCGACTAGTGTGACATATCCAGGCGTTCAGGGAGATCCCCTCTACAACGCCATACCCTCAGCTAAGAAGCACAGGTGTAAAATAAAAAATGGCGGGGCATATAGTGCACTCCGAGGTCAAAAAGCACGCCATTTTTGGAGGTTTGTCCGACAAAATTTGATTCCAAAACAATACGTGGTGTCACTCAACAATTAGTGGACAGTATCCCAGAGTTGTCCCTGGGAATGCACAATGACCCATTAGATTTTATGAACAAACTTGTAGACTGGTTGCATTTGTGTGGTCTGCACACAGTGGTTATGGCAAAACATACTGACATCTGTGAAAAATGTGGCCGGACAGTTGAAAGCAATTTCTCTATGAATAATATTCTTGCATTACCACTGCCCCAGTCAACTGAGTCCCTTGACTCTCTTTTCAAACACTCAGTCATGGAAGGTGAAGGTCAACAGACATGTACATGTGGTTCTGCTATGAAGCGACAAATGTCTTGGATTGATTCTCCTGATATCATTACTCTTGCAGTGGGGCATGCTACTATCCATGGGACAGTGTGCCATATGCCTGTGGAACCATCTAATTTCATCGAAATTCCCATTTGTGATGGCCCTAAAATTAAGTTTAAGTTGTCTTCAATCATTTGTCATACAGGTGTTATGGCCAAAGCTGGCCACTTTTGGGCAAACTTGATTCATGATGATGGTGTAATTAAAGCAAATGACATGATGATACAATTCTTAACAACGGCAAATGCGATGCGAGAGTCACAAGTACATGGGTACATGTATCTTTACGGGAAATGTAGTGATGATAACATAGAAATAATAGAAGATAATCACATTATGTGTGAAGCTATACCATTACCACTACTAACATTCCTAAAACAGACAACTGCTTTCCAAAAATGTCACACACGGCTTACAAACCTCCAAAAATGGCGTGCTTTTTGACCTCGGAGCGCACTATATGCCCCGCCATTTTTTATTTTACACCTGTGCTTCTTAGCTGAGGGTATGGCGTTGTAGAGGGGATCTCCCTGAACGCCTGGATATGTCACACTAGTCGGAACATAGCAGGGATTTTTTTAGCCTCAAGTTTTGTCGGACAAACCTCCAAAAATGGCGTGCTTTTTGACCTTGGAGCGCACTATATGCCCTGCCATTTTTTATTTTACACCTGTGCTTCTTAGCTGAGGGTATGGCGTTGTAGAGGGGATCTCCCTGAACGCCTGGACATGTCACACTAGTCGGAACATAGCAGGGATTTTTTTTTAGCCTCAAGTTTTGTCGGACAAACCTCCAAAAATGGCGTGCTTTTTGACCTCGGAGCGCACTATATGCCCCGCCATTTTTTATTTTACACCTGTGCTTCTTAGCTGAGGGTATGGCGTTGTAGAGGGGATCTCCCTGAACGCCTGGATATGTCACACTAGTCGGAACATAGCAGGGATTTTTTTTTAGCCTCAAGTTTTGTCGGACAAACCTCCAAAAATGGCGTGCTTTTTGACCTCGGAGCGCACTATATGCCCCGCCATTTTTTATTTTACACCTGTGTGCTTCTTAGCTGAGGGTATGGCGTTGTAGAGGGGATCTCCCTGAACGCCTGGATATGTCACACTAGTCGGAACATAGCAGGGATTTTTTTTTTAGCCTCAAGTTTTGTCGGACAAACCTCCAAAAATGGCGTGCTTTTTGACCTCGGAGCGCACTATATGCTCCGCCATTTTTTATTTTACACCTGTGCTTCTTAGCTGAGGGTATGGCGTTGTAGAGGGGATCTCCCTGAACGCCTGGATATGTCACACTAGTCGGAACATAGCAGGGATTTTTTTTTAGCCTCAAGTTTTGTCGGACAAACCTCCAAAAATGGCGTGCTTTTTGACCTCGGAGCGCACTATATGCCCCGCCATTTTTTATTTTACACCTGTGCTTCTTAGCTGAGGGTATGGCGTTGTAGAGGGGATCTCCCTGAACGCCTGGATATGTCACACTAGTCGGAACATAGCAGGGATTTTTTTTAGCCTCAAGTTTTGTCGGACAAACCTCCAAAAATGGCGTGCTTTTTGACCTCGGAGCGCACTATGTATGCTTAACTAGTGTATCCAATCAGCTTTTTCAGATTTGATGTAGTTGTACTTAAATTGTACTGTAATTTCCAAGCAGTTTTGTAGCAGTGTTTTGTAGCAGTGTGTACTGCAATTTTGTTCTGACATGATAGGGAAAAATAAAGATTGTTTTACCTAATGGCTATTTCTTCCTTATTCAGTCACGAAGAATCACACTCATTTTTACATTTTAAGCACTCCCCAACACATTTAGTAGAGCCATTAATGTTTCACACATGTGTCAATGGCATGCCAAAAAACACTACCACATCCCTACCCTTATTATTCAAACCAATTCTATGAATTTCTATGCCATTGTGTTGTATATTTTGTATTTGCATGTTATTTAGCCACATACAAAGAATGTTGTTGTGACATAAGATTGTATTGAATACCAACACTAGTATCTAATATCTATACAAATCACTATAATAATTGCCTATAAATAAGATATAGTTTAGCAACGAGAAACAGCGCTCTCTTTGGTTTAAGAGGGGAGCACAGGAGAGGAATTAACACTACTAGAGACTATTATTAAATTAATATCATTTGCCATTTTAAATCGGGAAAACATTTTTGACCACATATGAGTTTTCTAGTAAAACTAGGCGCCTCTCTTTTTAAGTGTCGTTTATAACACATACATCGCGCCTTTTACTCTGATTAAGGGGAATCATTGCATCTTAGATTGGTAACAATGTTGTGGGGGTAGGCATAGGAACCATAGAAGTAGATAGGAACCTTAGTGTCCGGGGACCACATTAAGTGACGCACCGGGCACGCATTTTACTTTGAAATCGACCGGAACTCTTATATTTGCTCACTCGCAAACAGGAAGTCTAAAATTTGTTCATAGAACGGAGCTAATGACGGGGTGCAGACACGGGACGGAATGACGGGGTGCAGACACGGGACGGAATGACGGGGTGCAGACACGGGCGGAATGACGGGGTGCGTTCCATAGTCACCACCTTACGGTGGAGACAACAACGAGCATCATCATGCTACCCAGAACACTGTCCATTGATTGGAAGGTAAGGCAGGCTCTCAAACACAGTAGTAGACCCACTGAAGTTGTGAGGAATGTGTAGGTCAAGAAAGCACCTGTGGGAACCTGTTAACAGGTTTCACAGGCTAAAACGGCCGTCACATTCTCTCGCACGATTGAAAGGTTACAGTTACAGCTAGGATGAGGAGAGGCGCGCGTGTGTGTGTTTATTGTTTATATAGATTTTATTAAACCTCAATAAACCTTGTGGCCCAAGACTATACTCAGGTAGTCAAGGCCCCCTGCATGCATTGGCCCCTTTGGCCTAGAATTTGGTTTTGGAGTCAGAATTGTAGGCTATTCAATTAATACGTCCCTCACCGGGTTCTTTATTATTTCACATGTTTCCAAACAGGTGGAGCTGGAAGAGTGACTTGTCCCAAAAATACTTCTCATGTTAGCACAACGTTATTAAGAGGACACATGTCCCTACGGCCCCCAAAAAGCAGCACCTCTGCAGTCCATGGACCCGTTGGTGAGATCCATTGGATTATGGTGTTTAATGACACTATTGTTTACCAATTGCTATTGTTTACCAGTTGCAAATACAATCACTGCAGTTCAACAATAACGGTATATGACCACAAGATGTCACTGTTTGAAAAGATGAAGAAGTGTAATTGCCACGTCCAAAAACTTTCTGACCAGAGAACTAGCTCGCCTCTCAGTCTTAGTGACACACAAATCACTGTTGGGAGAATGTATGTGAAATACATTTTGTCCTTTACAAACCAAACACAAATTAATTATTTGGATGAATGAATAAACTGGACTAGCTAGCCTAACATGAAATCATTTATTGTTATTATTATTAAATAGTAATTTCTATCTATCTATCTATCTATCTATCTATCTATCTATCTATCTATCTATCTATCTATCTATCTATCTATCTATCTATCTATCTATCTCGAATCGAATTATTATTATTTTACGTTGTATTCTACTGTTAAGTAGGAATTTACATACACTGAATCAGCAAATTGCCAAGAAATCAAGTGCACGTATTCTATATCCCCCTTTCAAAGACTGTAATGAAAGACTATAGAATTCTTCATTCAATACCCAATCATTGTAAAGGCATATTCATCTGAGTCAGCTGCGTGCTCCAATTTCTGCACAGCCTTGTCTTGCAAAAGCCTCATGAGCTTCCCTTTATATGTCTTAAACAAGGGTGAAAAAAGAGCTCTCATTATTTTAGTGAGTATCCATGAATGGGTAGCAGTGTTCATTCTTCTTAAATGGCTGATTCAATGTCAGGTTGAGGATCCTATCGTCAATGTGACACTGAGAGGGAGCATTTTCCTTTGGAAGGCTGGAGATTCCTCCAGATAATATCTTATTGTTTGCTCATCTCTGTGCTCTCAATGACCTGACTGTCCTCAGGGGCTGCCTGTAATCAGATTCAGCCAGCAGTAGAGGTAGCAGTTTGAGTCTTGTGGAGCGGGGGCCTTGTGTTCCTAGTTTGTCTACTTGGAAAAGGCCATTTATCAGCATGAGGTTTTCAGGCTCAGTCAAGCCCACACGTTGTTGGCCCGGAGCCTTGGCTCACAACGCTTCCCACAGTCATTTTACTGTAGTTTTTCCTCTGAAATTTCAAAGTGCACTGTTTTGTTAACAGCTACTGTATATGCACTTCAAACTCTGGGGGGGTTTGTGACTCCGGGCCACAAGAGAGCCCTTCATAGTTAGCAGCAACTGCTACTACCAGGAGTGTTAACCACGTTTACCCTGGCGTCCAACCACTTTCACCCAGGTGGAAGAAGAAAAAACCCACACTACCAGCTTATAGAGCAGCTTTTTTGTAATTTAAGAGTGATATAACAGCTGTACAAAGCTAAAGGAAACCTCCAAGGCAAATTGACCAACAGTAAAATCCGATATTAATTTAATACTGAAAGAGTAATTAATTTTACACTTGCACAGTTTAACACTACAGGTTTTACTCGCACGTTCTTTGTCTCTTGGGTATCTCTTCTCGCTGGTCTGTATAGGGAAATCCCCACCTATCCCCTGTACTTGTGGTTTTAGTTACAGCAGGGACTGGCGCCCCAAGATCCAAACTGATGTATGAGCCAAGGTGTGGACGCATCAGCACTGGGATGATATGGGTTGGGGTGGGGGCTCAGTTGACCTATCCGGTGCTGCACAAGAGTGTAGCCTAGTTTTGTAATTTGAGATCTCGCACTAAGCACAGTGTATTACTGATCCGTCTTTCTCCATCACATGGATCATCTCTGGTGGACTCTGCATTGTGCAAACTTAATTTATTTGTGCGTCATACATACTAAAAGCCCTAGCTTAGTTTTTGCATTATCGTCTCTGTGATACGTTTCCCATGGTTGCCATGACAAAGCACATATGCTCACGATAATTTACACAATTATCTTAAATGGGTCCTGCTGATGTCTGAATTATCCAATAAAAGCACAACAAATTAACGCTGAGCACAGAATGGCCTCTGAGAGTCCCTGGAGGTGCTCTACCTTCGGCCAGTCCGTCAGCTTTCTAAGAGCCCTCGCATGAAACAAAGATCCATTGTTCTCACATACTAAGAGATATGTGTACACTCACTCTCTGTATCAATAATGTTCTTGATTTGATTATACACTCAGGCAATATGCGTATGCAGTTCTCATGTTTGCAGTGAAGTCAGCAGCCTTACACAAGCCCAGAATTCTCCAGTTACGGAATTGCAAAAAAAAGGCATTATGTATAGACTAGACTAGTGCAATCACTTTTTCACGGCTCATTTCCTCAGTTGATTTGATTTGGTGTGTCATTGTTTAGGTGGCAGCTGACAGCCGTTTTACCCAGAAGGAGATATCTAAATCTTGACTTTATACATTTCCTTTTCCAGTTGCTGGCTGCCCTGGTCAGACACTAAGGATGTAGGATGAGTGCTTACAGTAGCCTCCCATTTTCTCCATATCTGTGGAAATGAATGCCATATGTTACATGAGTGTGCTTTCCTTTCCAGGGTCAGTGGTATGTTCACATTTGCAGAGCTTGTCACACAACAGTGTAAACATTTATAGGCTCAAGGATACATTCACTAAGTGGCATTATTTGCTTTAACTGTGGCTGGCTGTAGTCAATTGATCAAATTAGTTAACTGGTGAAGAGGGCTCTTGTATAGAATTATTTTTTTTAGTGCAACACTGACCTATTTTCATCTAATTAAAAATCTCCAGACAAGGCTATAGCCCTAGCTTGAGATAACATGTGGTTAATTTGTTCAGCTCAATGATGTCTTTAAATTAGTTTAACTCCAGGGCTCAGTTTAGGTTGTTTGCTGAAAGATTTTCTGAATACGAATGACACCAACAATGGCGCATTGTAACAGTAAATAACACACATTTTTGCATTTTTTTTCTTCCCTTCCCCGTGTTTAT
Source organism: Benthosema pterotum (assembly GCA_039105355.1). Classification (NCBI taxonomy): domain Eukaryota; kingdom Metazoa; phylum Chordata; class Actinopteri; order Myctophiformes; family Myctophidae; genus Benthosema; species Benthosema pterotum. The sequence continues at coordinate 9,553,818 of CM076972.1, forward strand.
TTGCAGGACCCTGTGGTGTCGTAGGACAACATAGTTCTGTTGCTGTGACCTTGTGTTTGGTTGGTTAACATTTCTTTGTTTGTCGTATTGGAACGCTCCGTTACTAAAGAGCAAGGAATTGAATGAGAACACAGTGGGCCAAGTCACCATTGTCTATCACCTCTGACTGAGACACCCTTATCACACTATGTGCTGGAATGAGAAACGCAACACATAAAGTCATAAAGAACCAGTAATCCTTGGGGGATAAGTACTTAAACAACAATCCCCAGAGTCCCCTTTGTCTGCATGATTCACCTCAGGTCTGGCAATTTGACTGACAGCTATAGCAACTGTTTTACTGTGCTGCTCTTGAAATGAGTGGTCCCCAGAGCCTTAAGGTAATAACAAGTCTGGAATATTGTCTAAAATGCGCTTATTACCGCCTCTCTGTAACCACTTATTAAATGTCTTCCAGCTGTTGAATTTCTACGACAAATTCAGGTTTTTCACAGTTTGTCGTGCTTCCTTGAGAGACAAAGGAGGGATTTCCTCTGAAATGGACAGGCGGTGGTAATGCCAACAAACAGGATTAGTGCTGTTATCAGATCGAACGTCAGCCTCTGCATAAACAAACACTGTATGAGGACGCTGAAATCTATTATGCAATCAATGATAACATTAATAATATCAATTCAAAATATATCACTCAGAGATTTTAATATTACTATTGTTGCAAATACAGTGGAAAATCAATGGTAGCATTTACTTGTTTTGCCGTCCGTCTGCGTGCAGCTAATCTCCGTCACTGTCCGTAGGCCCATATGATGCCAAATTGTGCGCACGCACACACGCACGCACACACACACACACACACACACACACACACACACACACACACACACACACACACACATTTATATACACATTTATATACATTTTGCCCCAAACACCACAAATGTATTATCCTGGTGGCGACCTGTCCAACATTCGGCAACATCATTGCGCAACTTCAGTACTTTTCACTTTGCTCTTCGACAGCCCAGAGAATATAGCATACAGTATATCTATCTATGAATTAATGAAACCTAACCTACCTGTCTATCAGTCTGTCATGGGTACAGCAGACCAAACAGCCTCCAACTTGGTGTTTGTCTTATATGACCTGAGGATGTGCACTTCAGAGTGGCAATTTGTGTCGGACCAACAGTTTCCGAGAACCAAACGTTTGTATCTGTCTGTCCTCTGTCTGAATGTTTTAGGGAGTGTGGGCGGCAACTCGGCTCAACTGAATGGTCTATAGCCTGACGATGGACATGGTGAGGATGCCAGGATGCAAGGTGGCAAAGGTGAGTTTAAATGCATGGGGTCAACTATCCAAAGTAATGGGGAACGTGGAAGAGAGGTGAAGTACAGGCAGGCTGAAACAGATGGAGGAAAGTGTCATAGGAGTGATTTGTGACAGGAGGGTACCAGCAAGAGTGAGAGGGACCCGATGTATAAGACGGTAGTAGAGGGTGTGAGTCTAGCCATGCTGTATGGCCTGGTATGGCATGGTAGTTATGTTTTTTTGTTTTGTTTTGTTGTTTTTGCCAGATTCTGCACCAGGGTGATATAATGAGTGTGGTTAAGTGGAATGTGCACTGACTAAAAGACAGGGTGTGGGCCTGTAGATGACAGAATTGAGGATGTTTTTAGAAATGGGCAAATGGCAAGGCAGAATTAGACAACGACAGAATGGACTGCATCAGAGGGTTTGAGCATAAAGCAAGTTAAGCAAGGTTGAGATGGTTTGGACATGCTGTGCAGAGGAGGGATGAGATGGGTACATTGGGACAAGGATGCTGCAGATGGAGCTGCCAGGCAAGAAGGGGAGAGGTAGGCTCAAGAGGAGGTTCATGGATGTGGTGAGAGTGAGAGGACATGCAGGTGAGGTGTCCGGACGTGGAGTGACCGTCGAAGATGTAGAAAGCAGAGAAACTGGAACAGATTGAAACTCAATCTGCTATGTCGACCGAGATGGCAAACAGCCGGAAGAAGAAGACGAAGAAGAAGAAGAAGATTTTTTTATTTTTCAAAACCATTCATTCGTTTTCAAAAACAGAAGCAGATCTACACAGGCAGGCAGCAGGTACCGGTAACTGGGATGTTTCATCAGTCTTGTTATCCTACCTCTATTAAACTGAAATCTCTACACTGAAGTTCCTAATAAAGACATACAAAGAAGGACACAAACAGGGAACAGTGGCCTACACAGCGGAGCACTCACCAAAGGCAATCAGGATGTTTAGTATTAAATGCTCAGTGACAGAAGCACTGGCCTCACTGTATTGATGCTGTCCTTGAAACCATGTAACAGAGACAGGCCTGTTTATATTGAATAAAAACAACCATGGTAGACATGGTTCATTTACTTTCTGAGTCAAGTACAAAGGTAAAGTGACCTGTCATGGGCTACAATAGAAGGAGCTCAGGACCGGAAAATGGGAGAAGAGAAATCTGTTCCGTTGATTGCTTCAGACAACTGTAATATTTTATGAGTTCGGATGATGAAAAATGTCCTCAGTATATCTTTAGCTTGCTAGTAGTGCAGGCATGCATGCACACACACGCACACACACCACCACCACCACCACTCTTTACTGGGAAAATAGATGCGGTTGTTTAGATCAGTTAGGGATGAGAGTGTAAAGAACAATTTGTGTCTTATTATTTACAACTGTATTTACCAGAATTATGTTATTGAATATTAGAGTTATTAGATATTAGAGATTGTGTGTGTGTGTGTGTGTGTGCGTGCGTGTGCGTGTGCGCGTGCGCGCGTGTGTATGTGTGTGTGAAAGTGAAGTGAGTGGGACACGGGGGCCTGTCCATCCTGCTGCATAATAAACAGTTTGTTTCCCAGGAGCACCCCTCATGTTCCTGTTGTTGGCTCCGTCGCCACTCACTGGGAAACGTCCTGGCCTCTATTGTGCGTGGGGTCAGAGGTCACAGGATGCTCCTAAAGGCCCAAAGGGGGGAGGTAAGAGGTTGGATTTGAGGTATGATAAAGAGCCCCCCCCTCCCTCGACCCCCTCCACCCGCCTCCGACCCCCCGTTTAAAAACAAAACTCCAAAATCGGTCCCTCTTTTTTTTGTCTGTCTCTCTCGTGGTGCCATCCTTCACTCTTTAAAACACATTCATTTCAAGCATTTCAGGAAACTAAGTCAGGGTTTTGAAAGCACAATGGGACGACTGACCATTTTAATACTAAACATCCTGATTGCCTTTGGTCAATGCTCCGGCTGTGTGCAGGCCACTGTTCCCTGTTTGCGTCCTTTGTATGTCTTTATTAGGTCCTTCAGTGCAACGATGTTCCTTTAACGGAGGGCATAGTATGCATGCTTTCCCACAGAAGTATGAGGAATTCATTCTGACCACGCAGCAAATTAAGGGTAAGGCGTATCATTAAAAGAAACGGGGGGGAAAAACACAGTTAAGAAAGGTCTATTTGTATCTTGTCACACAATGTTCAGCCAACCTTCGCCACAGACTGAGCCCTGTAGACCAAAAGCTATGATATCCACCGCAGTGGACATGCGTACACTCTCACAACAGAACACTGGATGCGCTTATGACTGCTAGCCCTTCAAGTGTCAGGCATCTAAATATTGTTTTTACAGATAGATTAAGAATGGCATTTGATAGAATCTGAATCGAGTCAGCAGCGACGACCATGATGAATCTCTGCACCACTATTGAGGCTGTAGGATAGCAGGTGCTGAGGTGTGTGTGTGTGTGTGTGTGTGTGTGTGTGTGTGTGTGTGTGTGTGTGTGTGTGTGTGTGTGTGTGTGTGTGTGTGCGTGTGCGTGTGCGTGTGCGCGTGTGTGTGCGCGTGTGCGCTGGTGGGTGGATGTGCGTGTGTGTACATGTGCATGCATGTGTGTGTGCACGCCTATAGAATAACAGGTGTTTGTATGTGTATGCTATGCGTGCATGCCTGCCTGCCTGTGTGCACCTGCATGAGTGCATATGCTCACGCCTGCATTTGTGTGTCCGTGTGTGTGTGCTCTTGTGCATGTGAACAAACGTGCGTATGTGTGTGCCTAACAGCCTGTATAAGACATTTCCTGTAAAGTTATTTCGTTTATTTTTGAAGACTTTGAGAAATATTCTCTTACTTTTTGTTTATTGCACTTGAACTAAAGAGATTTAGGGCCCTGAAGCGCGGTCCACTGCCCAGTGTATTGAGGGACTGGGATGAGACATTACACTTCTCTCTGGACATTTACAGACAAACACACATTCATCTTTTTTATGATGCTTTGAACAATATACCAGATGCTCCCTCCATAGCATATTGTCATCTTATTACTTGTCTCGTAGTGGCATGCCATTTATAGTCATTTTTGCAGTGCTTTCAGACAGTAAAGTGATGTTTATATATTATTTGAATGCGTACGGTGCAGAAATGCATCAAAAAACTGAGGCCAGTGGCTCACAGTGGTGGGAAAAGTACTCAATGTACAAATACTGTGTTAGAAGTAAAACTTGACTAAAAATACAAAGCTATCTGTGTCAAAATGTATTAAAGTACCAAAAGTACAGTACAAGTACTCATTACACTGAATGTCCAATTTCACAAGTTTATATGAAAATCTTTTGGAAATAGCAGATCTACAAGATCACAATGCATCAAAAGCATCAAGGTCGAATGGTCATAAATGCATACGTATATACGGCTGAAGTGGAATGTGTAATAATGATCAAAATCCACAAAGAAACTAGTAACTCAAGTTTTTGGATAAATCTAGTCGGCTAGAAGTACATTTAGAAGTAATATTCACATCCGAAATGTAGTGTGGAAAAGTACTGGAAATTGGTACATAAGTTTTTTTTTTAGGTACAAATACCTAAAAAAATACTTTAGTACAGTACTTAAGTTAAGTAAATGTACTTCCGGTTTCCACCATTGCCTCCAGGGTGCTTTGGGACTTTGTAATAACATCATTGGTGCAACAGCTACTGTGCAACCATAGTGCCTAATTTGGGAATGTCATCACTGGTGAAAGTTTTATGTTTGTATATAATGAAATGTTTTCACAAATTGTCTAAAATTATAAGAAAAAAGGCTATTCTACATTACAAGCTCACAATGTAATGCATTGCTACATGTTGTGAGCTTGTATGTCTCCTGCAAAAATACAGGTGAGAATTGAGATTGCCCACTTGCCCATTGTTGTGCCCCGGGAATAAATGTACAAAAACATTGCTGTGGGATCCATACTTGTACCAGTGGCTGCTATAGGGCCTAGGCTACACATATCCTTTGCTTTCAATAAGGCTTTCAAAAAAAAAAAAAAAAAATGTTGAGCACTGCGCTCAATGACTGCACCTTATTTTTAACCTTGTGCTTGTGTTTCTGACAACTTAGAATTGTAGCTGTAAAGTGAGACGTCAACGGTAATGCGATCGACGTTGAGGTGTTCCACACCAACCGTGATCTTCACTTTTCTAACCACCGGGCAATTCTGAATATAATGCTCATAGTTTGAGTTACATACTCTGCATTTTCCCCCGGGCCTGACCCTCACCCCCCCAACCTGCCCTATCGTATCAGGTTAGGAGTTACTGGAGCAGGGAGGTGACAGCTGGAAATGGTTTGGGGCGGGGGGGCTTGGGATAGTTTGTTTTCAGACCAAGGATTTGGGTGGGGGGGAATGAGCAGGGAGAGGTGGATGGCGGACTCATGTACTGTATGTTAAGCAGGGGCGGATGTAACGTTTCCCAATTGGGGGGGGCTTCATTGCCCGTGTTGCTCCACGCCACGGGCGATGAAGTCGCACCTATACCATTTTTGGTTACAGGACTTTTATTAGGCAAGTAAAGCATCAATAATAACATCAGTTGTTGTTGAAGTTGCAACAGACATGCAGCATGCATAAAGCTAAAGGTCTGACTCAGAGAGTTTTCTGTTTTCAATGATGAAATGCTGTTGGTTTAGTGGTGCCACAGCTGTAGTTAGTAGCTGTAGTAGTGTTTCAAATCATTGTAAATATAAGCACTTTAATTTGATATATCTTGGGTTGTTTTGCATGCCATCATGTTTGGTGGGGCAGACTGGGCATTTAGGGGGGCATTCTTTCCCCCTCTTGCCCATTCCTAGATCCGCCCCTGATCTTAAGCCATCGGTTTGACAGTGCTGCTCTCGTTTCAGGGTTAATATCTTTACCGTCACTAATGAACATTTCCATAGCACAGAATGTCAGGTTGGCTCCGAGAGGGTCGGGATCCCCCCCTGCGAGCAGAGCAGGCTGTGTGTGTGTGTGTGTGTGTGTGTCGGCCCCGGCATGCCAGCAATGTGCCACCATATATCCGAGCCAGTTAGACACTGTGTGCTTTGAATTTTCCTGGGGCACTTCTTCCTTGACCCTTCGTGCCTTAATTTCCTGGTCCGTTGTGTTTCTACACACTGTATAGGTCTGCGACCGGGGGTCTGGCACATGCATGAGCATGCACAACTCGCAGCGTTCTCCTCACTTCGTGCAGTCCGTCCCCACTCAGATGGTGGGGTGCTTTTCCTTTCTTTATGACCAAATAAATCTGTCTGGTGCCAAAGGAGGAAAAAAAGGGGGGATTAAAATTCCCCTTTCGCTGTCTTGAGGAGCCCAGCTGCACTGCACTGTTTGTTTTCCACAGCACCGTGCAGCTGCAGAGCAGTGCATTAGAGAGGTAGGCCGAAGCTAAACAGAAATGACTTATTTTCGTTGGCACGTACAGTCCCATTCACCGTGTGATAATTACACCGTGGAATTAGAGGATAAGAACAACAGTCTGCTTAACACCATTTTAATGTGCACTCTACTTAGATATTCCATACGTGTAGAGAAGATGGCTTCCTGCGCTTTACTGACCATACGGTACATGCAACTCCACGCGCTCCATTTCAGAGAACTGCCTACTACTACACATTAATGATGAGCTCTTGCATAAGCCTGTTTATTTAGTCATTCTAAATCTAATTTGAAATGTTTGCTTATCTCTTGGCATCACACAGGGCGTGTTGCTCATTCTGCATATAACCTGCAGGATGAGTTGTACGCATTAAGGATGTGGGGAGAGGTGTAAAGTTCAGGTGAATGGTGTTGGGACGGCTCAACACCGGTAGGAATGCGTTGGAGCCAGTGGGGCGCCCCTGGCCTGTGGGCAATATTGTCGATGACAGTGAATGTATCGTGTTCTTAGAATTCCGGGCCCTATGTTCCGTTTTTATGGGCAACAACCAGGGCCGGATCTAGGCATAAATGGCCATACTGCCCCACCAAACATGGCATGCAAAACAACCCAAATTTCAAAGATATTTCAAATTAAAGTGGTTTTATAATTATTTGAAACACTACGCTACTAACTAAATACAATTGTTGCATCGCTAAACGAACACTATTTCATCATTTAAAAAAAAAACTCTGAGTCAGACAGCGTTATGCATGCTGCATGCCCGTTGCAACTTCGCTTACTTGTCTAATAAAAGTCCTGTAACTGAAAATGGTATGAGGGCGTCCATTTTCACCTTACAGAATTGGTGATTGGTCCAATGGTCTAATGCTTTATAGAGTTTGGTCTTCCCCATTTCTTTATTTGTCAGTGTCTACTCTAGACTAGTGTCTCAGAGGAGGGGCTGTGGACGTGACATCCAAGCGACATCCAAATTACATCATCTTCAAGAACGATTTCAAACTCTTCTTGCTTTAATTAATGCTTTTATGTCAGGCAGCATGATAGCCTTCCAGGAAGAAAAAGAATAGATTTATACCTTGGAAAACTTGCAAAACCCTTACGGCCCCAGCCCACAGGTTGAGAACCACTGCTTTAAGTGAAAGTTTGTGTCCACTAGGGGATAAATATCTCCATCTCTGCTGCTTCTCCAGGTGAAAAGATTTGGGAAGCAAAGAAGATCTATGGCAGACAGCGGTTCTCAAACTTGTTTTTTGTGTGTGTGTGTGTGTGTGTGTGTGTGTGTGTGTGTGTGTGTGTGTGTGTGTGTGTGTGTGTGTGTGTGTGTGTGTGTGTGTGTGTGTGTGTGTGTGTGTGTGTGTGTGTGTGTGTCTCAGGTCACCCCTGTACATGTATATTTCATCCCAGGTATCCCTGAATTATCATGATATACTACAGAACCTTACATTTATGTCATATTCTGGTGCTTAAACATGTATGGAATATATCAAGATACGATACGCGTCACAAGGAAAAGTTGCTGTAATGGAATGGAAGAAATAGCCTTCTCAGATTTGTTACTCAAATACGAGTAGCTCAAAATAAAAATCATTGCTGTTGATTAAAACACTCTCGGCATCAAAATAAAATATACTCAGTACCAAAGTAAAGGTACTTGTTTTTTGCGGAATGTCCCGTTTCACAAGTTCTTAATGTTTTCAAAATGTGTCAGAGAATCTTTCAAAAACACCAAAGCTATAAGCGAACACAACAAGTTGCATTGCAATGCATTCTGGGTTAAAGTACAAAAGAAATCAGGCATAGTTTTGTATCAATACTCTGAATCAGCAGAGTAACTTAAACCTTTCTACTGGAGTAAAGAGTTTTCAGCTGAGTTGAATAAAAATATTATGAAAATACTCAAGTAATGTAAAAGTACCTCAACATTAGACTGCAAGTTCAGCACTTGGTTACATTAAGTATATGAGTAGAGGCTGATAGAAAGTAGAAAGAGCGTGACTGCCCAGCAGGTATTGAGGAGTTATCTCTCAACATTGCCTGACCTTGGAGTGAGTTGGCCAAAGAAGAGAGACAGTCTGAGCTCTACTCAATACTCTGACATATCCAATATTATTTCCTTCACAAGCCTTTTTTTTCCTTTCTCCCCTCCTCTGCCGGCACATCAATTTTTAGTACTCAAGAGTTCTATGCCTCCAATCAGCCAGCTTCCATTTCCCCGTGGAATATACTGCCAGCGCATCAATTTAGTAAATAACAAACAAGTTGCCCATTTCACCCCCTCTGCATTTAATGATTACATTCAATGTCATTCTTTACTTTCTGCCGGGAAATTTGCTCTATACTTTTTCCATGGAAACAGAATGTGTCACTAGTTAAGTAAGTAAAAACAAAAACAGTGTCAAGTAGACCCAATCCTGTGTAAAGTGTAAAAAAAAAAAAAAAATACTTAAGTTAAAGTACTGAACGATTGATAAAGTGAAGCATCACCGCCACACGAGGGTCTCAAAGAGAAACCGAGAATTGACACCACCACTAACGTTACGACTTGTTTTTCTACAACCTTCGTCTTCTCCACACCCAGTTTCACAGCTATAATAGACATATAGTATTGGTACTCACAAGTACGAGTCAGTCAAACTAACTACTAGCAGAAGACTGTTCTGTAATCCTATGGAGCCAAGTTTTATACACCAACACATAAAGATGATGGCTTCCAGACGCAGCACATTATTCTAACAGATTGTGTGCTGGACATGGTCTTTCAATACCTAGGAAGAAAAAAAAGACTAATAATAAGTAATCCATGAGAGAAACGAAACCCACCATATAAACTGGGAATAATATCTTCTCCTGTGTATTCATTGAGGCGGAGAAGAGGAAGAAAAAGAGAAAAAAAGTACAGAAAAAAAAAAAAAACGTGGACACTAAAAATATGCAAAAGACTTGTGGTGCAGTTTCCCAAGGCCAGAGAAAGGAAATAGACTGACAGTTTCTCCCTGACCTCTTCACTACCCCCCTCTAACCTTGTAACAACCCCCATGGGGGATCCTGTCTCTATGTGTAAAACAGACAGTCAAAAAGCATCCTGGAAACTCTAGAGCCACGAAAAAAACGGGAACATGAGGAAGTCCAATAAGCTTGTATGTAGAGGGCTCAGTGCAGGAGATAATCTGGAGGCCACACAGACCAGGGCGCCAAGCCTATAGGAGAGCTCCCCTAAGCAGCATGGTTCCCTGGCCCTCTCCACAGACCAGCAGTGTGGTCATTGTTGTCTTTGGAAAGTAAGCAGCTTTGGTGGGTCCAGTGGTGTGAAAAGCAACCTCTCCTCTTCTTGAGTGTCTGCTGCTCCAGACCCGGCTTGTTGACACACAGGGCAGGTGCAGCTGCTTCCCTGCAACACGCATGCACACACAGACACACACACACACACACACACACACACACACACACACACACACATGCACGCGCACATACACACAAACAGCATTGACAACACATAACACAACACACAGACCCAAACACTTACAGGCACGACACAGTGCACACACATTTACTGACACATGTATGCACGCACGCAGCTTGGATGTCACAAGACAGGGGTATATGGACAAAGACAAATCTGCCATTTTCTTTAATATCTCTGCAACAATCAGTAAGGCATTGCCGGGTTAACACAGGGGCCACAGAGATGAAAACAATGGCAGGATTCTTCTGGCTTGAAGATGGCTATGGGAAATGGCAGGGATGCCAATGCTGATAAGTGACCTAGGGGCTCGAGTTACTTCCAGCTGTCTGCAGCCATGCATGCCTCGGCTCTGCGGAGAAGGAACGTATGGTTCACGCATAATACAGACCATTTCATTCGCGGAACACTCGTAAAAAAATCTGGCGGACATATTAAATAAAGTCAACAGCCTCTCACTTGCACAGGGTTTACATCACAGAACGGAGCATCCGATTCTCCACGGAGTGCTGCGATGCATCGCTCAGCTGAGAAAACACCGACTGTTAAAGTGTTAAGGGCCCTGGACTCGTAACTGATCACGTTAACTGGATCAATAAAAGTGACGGTTCGTTCACATGGTGGGGTCTGGGGGGACATGGCAGTGGGGTAAAGTAACTAAGTACTGTACAATTTTTTGTGGGGTGTTTGTACTTTACTCGAGTTTTTTCCCATTTCTAATACTTTTACATCTGCACCGGTACACACCGGCGGCGTGGCCATCGGGAGCACCGGGACTTTTCCCGGTGGCCTGCGCCACTTAGTGGCCTGGACGGGGTACAAAAAAAAAAAAAAAAAGTTTTTCTTTGAAACGTCCAGGGCAGGCCAGAGCGGCAGGCCCAGGCCAGCCCAGGCCAGGCAAACTAGTGTTTCTTTCTCCTTCCAAAAATAAAAGGTGTCCTAGTAGTACTACAGAGTTTAGTTGAGCAGTGTGAGTGACTGACTGTAACCTGATATCTTGCACCTGCATGATGCACCGGACCGGAGAGAGCGAGGACAGTGAGAGGCAGCGCTACGCAGCTACCAGCTGGCCTGGGATCAGTGGGGGACACACCCCTGCCTGTCGCTTAGAGCATAGACAGAGATAGTTACGCAAACTCGGTTCACTTCTTGGGGCCAGTCCAATGGAGGCTGTTCTATATAGACTTCTATTGAAAAAGGGGACAAGGTCGTCATTCAGGCTGCATGATCAGCGCTCGAGTGCTCAGTTTCTGACCCTTCAATGTCAGTTCTATTAGATGGCTCTGCCTCTGCTGCAGAAGCATGACTGTCGCGTGTCGAGTGAGAAGGAGGAGGAGGAGAGCGAGAGGCAATTGATCAGATTGACGACTAGAAAGTTATCAAAAAAGTAAACAACGGATAATGGATAAGCCCCCCTCCTCTCCCCCAAAGCCAGCCGTCGTCTGACAAAGACGTGCAACCCCCATCAACAAGTAAGTAGGCTAGTAGGCTAGTAGTAATCACAACACACTGCTGCGAAGTGAGAGCTGAGAGGATAACATACTATATTAAAACCAATGGAAAATATTGTTTTTTCGGGGACATATGTGCTCATTTCAGATTTGATAAATGGGCTGCCTATAGTAGGCCTACGAAAATGTATTGCATCTTAATGCATGTTTTGTATGTTCTTGTGTGTGTGGTGGCCAGTGCTGCAAACTGCCAAAATCCAAAATGCACTAGTGGCACTTCAGAATGTATTAGAATGCGCTAGATGCTTGCCTGGAAGGTGTGTAGACTTGGGATAATTCACATGAGGAATATTTTTAATTCTTGAGAGTGTAAAAATGAAACCAAATGGACCCGCAAGGGTCCATTTGGTTTCATTTTGTATGCTTTTGGTGGTGTGCACCCAGGCAAGAGGCAGGTATATATGTTGTAGTCAGATGCCACTGTGAGCAACTGATCAGTCTGTTATTTTTATTATTATCATCACTATTGCTATTTTCTTGTTATTATATTATTACTATTACTGTTATTGTTGCACACCATCTGCTTGTGTATTTTTGGTGGTGTGCACCCAGACAAGGAGGTCCAATTTAACCAAAGTAGGCTACCACTTGTTTTTTTTTTTTTTTTGCTTGACTCTGCATGACTCTGATATGCAGTACCTTTTTTAGATATCCAGTGCCTTTAGGCAGGTGTCCAGGGCTTCTTTGGTCTAATGTTGTCCAATGTAGAAGCTTATTTTGTGCATCTTATAAAGGATAAGTAATATTTATCGAGAATCGCCATTTAGTGACGAACAATGGTAATGCACAGGTCCGTTTGAAAATAAACCTTTAAAGGCACAGTAGCCTTAAAAGGTTTTCCCACTTTTGCGAGGCTGGGGGTTGTGGCCTGGCAAAAGGCAAAGTCCAGATGGCCTGGCGAAGCCCACTCCGCCCCTGCCGGTACATCTCATAGACAAATATTGTATTGTATAAAGCGCTGGCTTGTGTGTGCGCAATGTTTGATGAGGTCAGATGAACATATGGAATGTCAGAACAGATCAGCTCAATATATGGATAAGGGTTTGACTGAGGTTTGAGGTCAGATCAGAAAGAAAAGAAACAAATTAGATTAGATTAGATTCTAACAATTGAGAACATTTGGGAGTGGCCAAATGTGGAGTGTATATGGAAGTGAACAGCGTTCACGCCAAATGATTATGAATGACTTTTGAGAGGTATATCTGTCTCCCCCTACAGTACAGAAAGCATTGCGCATAGCAATTATAGATGATGTGTGTACGTATGTACAGGTATGTACTGTATGTATGTGTGTGTGTATGTATGTATGTATGGATGGATGGATGGTTGGATGGATGGAGTCACAACATGACTCAAATTAGTAAATCAGTATTTCTACTACACAGAGAAAAACCAATGGTCAAAAACAACCTAACTTCGGTCAAATTTCAACCAAACGTAGAGGTTGAATAAGGACCAACTGGGTCTTTGGTCAATTTGACCAAATAATGCGTGTTATTATATTTGACCGAATGCATTTGGTTACATTAATAACCCAATTATGAGGGTCAACATAACCTAAGTACCAGTTGATTTGACCGAACATATTAGCTTGCATCAATAACCTAATTTTGATGGTCAAGATGACCCAAATACCAGTTGATTTGACCAGACATATTAAGTTGCATTAATAACCTAATTTTGAGGGTCAAGATTACCCAACTGCCAGTTGAATTGATACAGAATATTCAGTTAACCCATTTGTTTTATTAAAGGGAAATTCCACCCATTTAAAGGGGAACTTCGCCACTTTTCAACACTCTTTGTGTGGTGTTGGTCATTAGCATACATGCTAATGGCCTCCTGATTAATAACATTGGGATTCTGTGGCTCCAGCGCCGTGCTTCCCAGCACAGCGAGTATGTAGACGGGTAAGGTTACCTTACCGGTCTGAGTAACGGTCTGAGTGCCGGTCTGAAGGAAAAGTCGTTGCAGTGTTGTGTTTACAGTGTTGGATGCATTCCTCGGCTTTAGTATCCTATCTGTTCCTGTAAAAAGTATAAATAATTTCATTTTTCGTCATTTTGTCCGAGAAATTCTACAATACCCACAGTGCACCGCGGCATCCGCTCAGCAGAGTGGGCGCGCGCAGCCGTTGAGCGGTCTTTTCTGACGAGTCCAACTGGTGGAAGCAGTATTAGCCGAAGCAGTGTAGTTGTGATCGAAAGATAAACTTTATATTTAGTTGGTAGTAGTGGGAGTTTTACTAGTAGTAGTTGTAGTAGTAGTGGTGGTGTTGATAGTAGTAGCAGTGAAGTAGTAGTTGGTGGTGGGGCTGGTGGAGGAGGAGGAGGAGAAGGAGGAGGATTAGTTAGCGTTTGAGATAGGAGGAGGGGGAGGAGGAGGCGACGGAGTAATAGTAATAGTAGTAGTAGTAGTACTTGTACTCGTACTACTAGTAGTAGTAGTGGTAGTAGTAGCAGTAGTAGTAGTAGTAGTGGTGTTGGTGGTGGTCGTGCTCGTAGTAGTACAACGTTAGTTGTTGACTATGGCTGCTCCTGACGACTTTTTGGATGACGACGAGTTTTTTTCCCTGCTGTCGGAATCCACTGTACAGCGTTATTTATATGAGCCGGATTTATATGAGGAGGAATTACAGCAGCGAGAAGGACAACAACAAAACAAATGCATTACATCAATACCAGGAAAACCAACATATACACAATATCAAGAATGACGTAATAAAATGTAGTTAAATGTAGTTATAATAAAATGCGTATTAGGCTACAGACCCACAGGCCACGCAGAATTATTATTTTAGCTGTACTAGTAAATAATTGCACTGCTATTCGAGTTATACACTAGGGACATTCCTAACATCAGTTTCTACATGCTGTGCTGGGGACCCCTACTTTGCAGAGAAAGAAGCAGTAGCAAAACTGACAGCAGTTGGGACATACCACTCACTCGTTTAAAAAAAGAGGGGGGGAATTGGACCAGTCCACTCCATCAATAAATCAATTCAACCAAAGTCTGTGACCTAACAAATTGGTTATTCTCATTAAAACAACCCAAAACCAATAACCAAATAAAACAACCCATGAATTCGGTCAAAATAAAATCCCTGCAACCCAGGAAAAGGTTATGGCTTCAAGAAATAACCCAGGAAAGTGACCTAACACCATTGACTGAAGTGTTTAGTTGCAATTTTGACCGATTAGTTTTTTGTGTGTATGAATTGGTGGATGTATTGTATTGCCATATTTGCTCTGTTAGTGTAGTGTGGTTGTAATGTACAGTACGTCTTTGTGCGGTTTACATTTGTTCTATTTAGAGTGCAAAGCTTGCACAGTTTGTTCAGCAAGAGGTAAATAAGAATAGGACTATAGCGTATACTTCCTCGCTAGCGAAATGGAAAACAAGCGACACACTGCATTAGCATCACCTCAATACCACTGAGGGCCTCTTCCTGTCCATTTGGAAAATATAAGTATGTCTTCAAGAGGACTCACGTTCAGAAGGAGAGTGCTTTTGGCAGGCTTTGAAGTTCCCAGAAATAATGCCCCTTAAAAGCATCTTCCGCGATACAGAAAAGGTAAATGACCATTTCAAAGGCCTGCAAAGGAGCACTTCTTAACAGCCGTGTAAATTTAGAATTAGGTCTTAGGCTAGCCTTGAGGATCCTTTCAATCATAACAGCTACAGGTAAAGCTCCTGGTAAAGCATGTGAGCCTAATGAGCCCAAATTACAGTTGTGATATTTTATTACATTCTTGCACACAAAAAACTAATCGGTCAAAATTGCAACTAAACACTTCAGTCAATGGTGTTAGGTCACTTTCCTGGGTTATTTCTTGAAGCCATAACCTTTTCCTGGGTTGCAGGGATTTTATTTTGACCGAATTCATGGGTTGTTTTATTTGGTTATTGGTTTTGGGTTGTTTTAATGAGAATAACCAATTTGTTAGGTCACAGACTTTGGTTGATGCCGCGGTGCACTGTGGGTATTGTAGAATTTCTCGGACAAAATGACGAAAAATGAAATTATTTATACTTTTTACAGGAACAGATAGGATACTAATGCCGAGGAATGCATCCAACACTGTAAACACAACACTGCAACGACTTTTCCTTCAGACCGGCACTCAGACCGTTACTCAGACCGGTACGGTAACCAATTTGTTAGGTCACAGACTTTGGTTGATGCCGCGGTGCACTGTGGGTATTGTAGAATTTCTCGGACAAAATGACGAAAAATGAAATTATTTATACTTTTTACAGGAACAGATAGGATACTAATGCCGAGGAATGCATCCAACACTGTAAACACAACACTGCAACGACTTTTCCTTCAGACCGGCACTCAGACCGTTACTCAGACCGGTACGGTAACCAATTTGTTAGGTCACAGACTTTGGTTGATGCCGCGGTGCACTGTGGGTATTGTAGAATTTCTCGGACAAAATGACGAAAAATGAAATTATTTATACTTTTTACAGGAACAGATAGGATACTAATGCCGAGGAATGCATCCAACACTGTAAACACAACACTGCAACGACTTTTCCTTCAGACCGGCACTCAGACCGTTACTCAGACCGGTACGGTAACCTTACCCGTCCACATACTCGCTGTAGTTTAAGTCAGTGGGACGTTCTGACCCAATGACGTCACTGGGTCAGAATCTGACAACTTGGGAAGCACGGCGCTGGAGCCACAGAATCCCAATGTTATTAATCAGGAGGCCATTAGCATGTATGCTAATGACCAACACCACACAAAGAGTGTTGAAAAGTGGCGAAGTTCCCCTTTAAATGGGTGGAATTTCCCTTTAATAAAACAAATGGGTTAACTGAATATTCTGTATCAATTCAACTGGCAGTTGGGTAATCTTGACCCTCAAAATTAGGTTATTAATGCAAGCTAATATGTTCGGTCAAATCAACTGGTACTTAGGTTATGTTGACCCTCATAATTGGGTTATTAATGTAACCAAATGCATTCGGTCAAATATAATAACACGCATTATTCGGTCAGATTGACCAAAGACCCAGTTGGTCCTTATTCAACCTCTACGTTTGGTTGAAATTTGACCGAAGTTAGGTTGTTTTTGACCATTGGTTTTTCTCTGTGTGGGATGAATTGTGAAGTCAGACTAAAGCAAGCTCCGCATTGTGTCGTCCGGCTTTCGCGACAGGTCACTAGCTTGTGGGTAGGAGACTCCCGGTAGTTATAACGTCGCTTGTCCCTTATCAACGCGTTGGAAGGAACCCGTTGACATTCGTCAGTGGGGATCATATGGTGTTCATAAAGGACAGCACCTGTTGCTGATCTTAGTTCATGTTTTAAAACTTTCAACTGGTAGAAATAGCAGAAACAGCAGATCTACACACGCTCACATTGGGTCACGATGCCACACACTGTGATCTCATAGAGTTGCTGTTTTCGCAGCGCGACACCATCGTACGACAAAGTATAAAATGGGGCTTAAGTGGATAAGAAACGCCTACAGTTTGAGCCACTAGCAGAGTACACAATCAACAAATTCCATGAAAACAGGAACATTTTGGAAAGGTACACTGTTAAACTGCAACACGACACCAGAGAGAAGCAGAGGCGGGAATACAATTTCAAAACATGGTCTTTTATTTTCCCTTCTTGGCTCAGTTTAGCGTTTCAGTTACACCCTCCAGGCAGTAAAAAATTGTCATCTAATAGTGTGCTCACAGTCTTAAATGCCATATACGCCCATGCGAGCCTGAAAGGGGGATCTTTCTGTGGAGAGAAAAAAAATTGATATGAGGTTATTTTGGTGAGATGTGTGATTGCATGAGGAGGCCACGAGACACTCCCCATCCAGAGAGTCAGCACTGATGAGTGAGGAGGTTGATAGGAGATGGGATTAAGAACTGAGCTAATAGCAGAGAGGTGATGCAAAGCAGCTCAGCTGAAATCAGGTCCTGTCTCTTAGTTAAACAAAAGAAAGGGGCTCCATTTAAAAGCTAGACAGTAGGTCACTCTGCTGTGCTAATTAAATTTAGCTTAAAACTGACCTTTACGGGCAAATTGACATTCCAGTTTTCACTCTGCAGGGGACACTTTTAATACAGTTTTACAAAGAGCTTGTATGGTAAAATAAACTGATGATAAAAAAGTTATTTAAAAAAAATAGAAAAAATAAATAAAATGGCATTGTGCACTTAACCAGTATTATTTGTTAGGGTTAGGGTTAGTTTAACATCAGATAATCAGGCAGGCTGCTCAGTAAAGGCTCTGTCATCCTTTATCATTCGCTGTTTCCCAAACATTGGTTCGGGACCCATTTGTGCGTTTTTAGAGCAATAAAGTAGAAGAAGCGAGATGCCCGCTGGCCTAGTGGTCCGAGTGCATGCCACATATAGGCTTTGGCCTGACAGTGTGTTGCGTGTTCGAATCCCGACATGGAGCCCTTTGCTCCATGTCTCTCCCCTTCTCTCTCCCTCTTTCCTGTCTATCTTCACTTAATACTACTAATAAAGGCAACAAATAAATTAGTAAATAATTAAAAGACAAAAATAGAAGAAGTGCTGGAGATGTCATGCGTGAGGTTACTGGCTCACATACTGTATATAGCCTTTGGGGCTGCACGGGCATTATATCAACTTTATATCACTATGAGAATTACACTAGATATGGTCAGGTCAGGGATATCTTTTCCTGCATAACTTCAGTCATGTAGTTTGCTGATATGCGTCATATAACATTATAGTCCTTACTGAAAGGTATTTAGCAAAACCGTCATTGTTTAAATCAATATTTGCGAATGCACCTATAGTTATTCTGGTGCAATTATGTGAGTGACTGTCAATGGCTCCACTCGCAGAGAAGCATCGACAGCATCCAGTCTGCCTGTCTCTGTCTCTTAAAGAGCGTCAGCTGTTTCACCAGCAAAACCAAAAATTTAAATCACATATTTCAGCAGTGAATACAAAATAAATATGTAATTTATAGATATCAGACCAATTGGACCCTACAAATAATTGCAGATTGGATAACAGGTTATGATACCAATATTGTGCAGTGCACCTCTAATTTAAGGTAGACTTTTCTGTATTTTGCCCGACATTCATTTCATTAAATTTAAAATTGATAATGTAGGCCTACTGTAGATTTGGCACAGCCATGTACCGATAGATGTTGGCCACATACTGCAACAGATCAGAGCAGCGACACGAGGACGTCTGTTACACCTCTCAAACAGTGAGGCACAGCAAGAAAAAGAGAGAGAGGGTGAAAAAACTGTGATGGAGTTGGTCTGGGAATTACTGCTGAATTAAGCACGGCTTTGATCAGAAACTGATTGACCGATGGTTGGCAAAACATGAAAGGATGACCTTGAATTCTCCAAAGCGAGTATGGATTGGCACACAGCACCTCTAGCTCTCTGTGTATGTCTCCCCAATACACATCCAAATCCACGTGCACACGCACCTCGCACACGCATACAAACAAGAAACAAGTGAGTGGAATGGACAAGCATGTCAACACACACACACACACACACACACACACACACACACACACACACACACACACACACACACACACACACACACACACACACACACACACACACTCTCTCTCTCTCTTGCATATGTGCACGCTGCATGCATACTCACTCTCTCTCTCTCACACACACACACACACACACACACACACACACACACACACACACACACACACACACACACACACACGTGCACATGCATGAGCACACACACACACACATGCGCGTGCAGTGCACAATCCCTCTTTTTCACACTTATCCTGCACAGTCTCCCTTTTCGCAGGGGGAGGAAAAAAATGAACACACAGTCACGTACGACAAGTCAGAGTTGAGAGAGCAACTTCAAAGTAAGGCAGATGCGGGGACAGCTCTCACTGAATTAATTTTCTGGCCACCAGTCGATCTGCCCTCAGGCTAAGATTGTGGCTGTTCGCATCTCTCCTGACCCCTCATCAGCTTCCAGTTAAGACCGATCCCACAGTATAGCAAGGGAGTCAGGGAGAGAGGAAGAGATACAGTAGGTATAGATGTAGACTAGAGGAGATATATAATATACTGTATTTTAAAAAACTGTATGACATTGACATGTAGTAGGTGTGAGGAATAAAACTGCATTCCATTTTCATCAAACGCTCACTTAGCATAATCTCTGAAAAGACCA
The DNA here is from genome assembly GCA_039105355.1 of Benthosema pterotum. Taxonomy (NCBI): domain Eukaryota; kingdom Metazoa; phylum Chordata; class Actinopteri; order Myctophiformes; family Myctophidae; genus Benthosema; species Benthosema pterotum. Next base: position 9,573,673 of record CM076972.1, read on the forward strand.
CTACTACACTTAATAATGCAGTAGTTTACCCTGTGAATTAAATATTGAGGAAACTGACCAATAGCCATGTTTTCAGATTTTCAATATCATAAAGTATTAAAAAAAACATATTAACCACTTAGAGCCTAAATACTTTGTTGACCAGAATTGCCTGAAGGGCTTTTTTTTTATTTGCCCCCTTTTTCATCCTCACTCCACTGCAAATCTGTTAAAACAGAACATTCGCACTAGGGATCATGTGGTTAATTCTAGACGACGCGGCATAGTTAATACTAATGTACTTTACTTTTGAGACAGCCAACAATCAATTCAGGCTAAGCATCGTTTCTCTTTTTCTTCAGTTGGTTATTATCTCGTTTTGCAATGAACCTTCTCAAACACAGTGATATGAGATGGGTTTTTTTTTTCTTCTTTGTTTTTCTTTCTTTCTTTTTTTTCGTTTTTCATTTTTCATGAACGTGTCATATCTCAGTGTCCTGTTACAGGTTACTGTGGACAACAGTGTAAATACTACATGCCAATGGCACTTAATAGCACACTACTGAAACTTGTGTATGGGTGAGAAGTGTCAATGTTTGAGAAATCATCTGGTTTAGATTCACCAATGGCCTCTAATGTGTCTCATTGTGATGTTTTTATGTTGATTTGGTTTAATATTTTATATGTATTAATCATTCATAAGCACATCCTATAGCCTATGAACACTGAATATAATGTAATTGTGCCTACTGGGACATGCACAACCCTTCATATTTCTCACTTAATACTTTATCTTTTCCCCAAACTTTTCTACCGTGTAGATGCTTTCACTCTCTTTTTTTATTATTATTTTAGCTTAAAAATATAACTTATGTGTCATTGCTGAGGGAAAGCGGGATGGTTGCATCATTCAATTGGAATGACTGAGATGAACATGGCTTGTGTAAGCATCATTTGGAAATTGCATTCTATTACGTTCAGCGCCCACTGCCATACAGAGAGACAATGATATGTAGCCTGCAGGGCAAATATTCACCCGCGTGTGTGCATGTGTGTGTTCGTGTGTGTGCTTGTACGCATACACGTGTGTGTGAGTGTGTGTGTGTGTATGTGTGTGTGTGTGTGTGTGTGTGTGTGTGTGTGTGTGTGTGTGTGTGTGTGTGTGTGTGTGTGTGTGTGTGTGTGTGTGAGTGTGTAAGGAAAACCCATTGTCCAAGACCACCATGCATTCGATTCATAGTGATACAATATGCAACCACAGCTCTTGACACACACGCACACACACACACACACACACACACACACACACACACACACACACACACACACACACACACACACACACACACACACACACACACACACCACACAAACACACGCAAGCACCCATGAGGTGTGGGGTTCTAATGAGGCCCGTGGAGACACTGCTGGATTGTCAATCAAACCTCAGCTTGCTGACACGTGGTCGACAACATCAATGAGTCTCTCTCTCAAACAGAGGGAAGCCTGTCAAATTGCATCCGAAGCTAAGAGAAATCGGAAGTCCACAGGAGTTTCGCTGAGAAAGGTGAGAGTCAGGGTATGAAAGCGGGCTAAAACTTAAGAGACAGACTCAGAATAATAGGTAACAAGGCAGGAGATGTTTTGGCAGAAAATGAGGAGGGAACAGTCCTTGATTTTCTGTGCCCATCTCATAGTTTGCATTGCAGCTTATACTCTCTCCCTTGCATTTTAAAGCATATCCTCCAAAAAATTCTAAAGTTTTACAGGCAAGTTCTTTTTTGGCACGAACAAAGAAAGTCACATGGACTTTAGCTCGTTTTCGAGAGTGTGTGCAGAATCAGGACTCCAACCCAATTCCTCGAGTCAACAATGCAACCATGTATTTCAGTCTATGGGGGAAGGGGGGGGTGGCAGGCACTTAGCCAGGGCTGTCCTGTCAAGGTGGGAGGCCTGGAGATCCATCCTGCTATATTGCATGGTTTTTCGCTACAACCCCAAGCCAAACCTGCTATGGCCGTGCTATAAGAGTCCACGCTTATCCCCAGTACTGAAGGGCTTTGCCTTTCCCAGTGTATTGTTTTAGGACACACACAGACATACAATTTGCATGGCAGTGTGTAATTATGACTTTCTCACTAAAGCCTGGCCTGTCATTATAACACTGCTGAAGGCAACATGGGTGCCGGCGGTAGCCTAGACACTAAATAGGAAACACCACATGGCCATCACTGTAGTAGAGGCAGTGCACAACGGGGACAATTCAGTCACTCAGACTCTCACATATTTTCATCCTTAAGTCATTTTGCACACATTTGTGTGTATATATAGCAAACACAGGCATATACACGTCCTTCTTCTTGTCAGCTGTGTGTGTATTGTGATGTCTTGTGTGTGCTGTACCTGCACCAAGTCAAACCCCTGCAGTCCATACATTGTACAGGGATGATTTATATACACGCATACATGTATGGTGATGTATAAATCGGGCAGCGGTCTGTGTTGATAAAGCCTTTCACGTTCCTGCTTTGCCTTTGAATCGCATAACTTTGGGTGAGTTGGATAGTTGTCCCTCTGCTTCTTGCAACAAAGAAAGTGAAGTTCCCTTCCCTTTGTCATGCCAGCGTGATTCATGATTCTACTACCCTGAATGACTAATAGGCCGCCCTGCCAAAAGGTTCTTACACTAATATTTACAAGTTTCATCTCATGATTTACACTGGCTGTTTTGGAACTGTTATGATTTTGATTCATAGATATATATGTTTTTAAGTTAAGTTATAAATGCCCAGAAATCATAATATCAATAATCAGGAAAAGAACATTGACACAAACAACTATGCATAATACTGATATATCTGATAATAATGATACTACTACTACTACTACTACTAATAATAATAAGGGTAATAAATAATAATAATAATAATAATAATAATTCATACATGAATAAAAATACAGCACTGCATGTGTTGTCTACTATTAACATCACTGTAAGACAAATTGAGTGTAAAATAACACACAGGCATCCATTTGTTTATCTGGTCTGTAAAGAGAATAAAAGATGAAGACATTTCAAGCCTTTCTGTCTCTACCACTACTTATTCCCGTATATGATGATGATGAAGCTGTAATTAGTTTTATGGTTATGTTGGGTTAGCGTGGCTGGCTGTAATGCTGGTCGTTTGGGGGTTAAGAATAGCTTATCTACATGGTGGTGAATGAAGTGTCGGTTTTCAGCGCTCTAAACTCCTCCTCTACGGACGGAGCTGCGCTTTTCTTCCACTTGAACAACCAAGTTGTTTAGAGCGCATTCCCCGGCAGCAATGTGGAGGGAAACAGCAGCTATTTCTTCTTCCAGCTGAATACTAATATATTGTTTTGCCACCGGTTTTTGCTACTATTTTCTGGGCCATGTGATACAGGGCTTCGCGCTTTTTTGTAGGTGGATAATATTGTGAAACGTTTTGCTTAGAAACTTCGGGAAAGGAAAAAAAACAAGCTACTCAGTCAGTGCACAGACAGAAGTCAAGAAGAAAGTGCAGCACTAGTTCGCCCCGTGGGTTGTTTTACAGTGAAGACGTCCTGTCCTCATAGTGTCCTCCTGGCTTGTCGTTTTTGTCTCAACTATTGTTTCTTACACATGGATAACAGGAGGTGAACCGACCGACCGGGGCGTCATTCTTCACCAACCTATCAATCGTCTCGGACTGGGAAGACGCTATAGTAAAAAAAAAAGTTCGTTATTATTGTCGTCTCTACTCTATTCCCGGGAAACAACGTAGGCTACGCGTCGCATTGGTCACAAGGGAGGAGATATACAACATAACGAGTTGACCCACAACGACAACCACCGAGTCTAGAAGAAGACAAAACTTTTTGTGTGTGTCTGAAGTGAAGTTGCAGCAGCAGCATCCGGCAGCAGGCAGGCACACAACTTCAACTCACAGCCACGATTTGTGGAGGAACTTCACGGATTTGTGGATTTATTGTTGGAAGAAGAAGAAGAAGATTCGTCATGGAAAAATTGGAAAATATGAAGAAAAAAGTCAGCATGGAGCTTTAAAAAAATGCACTGTTGATTTTCAACGACATTGTTTTTTTGTTTTGTTTGTTGTTGTTTTTTTTTTTGTTTCAGGGATCGACTGACAACAGAACGATTTGGACTAAATTTCTGATCTTTTCGTAGATCGTAGGTCTTTTTTAGACGCAGTAGTGTGTTTATTTACTAGGGTAGTGTGTTGTCCCCCTCTATTGACCCCCCAAAATGCCACAGTTAAACGGAGGCGGTGGAGATGATTTGGGGGCTAACGATGAGATGATCTCGTTCAAAGACGAAGGGGAGCAAGAGGAGAAAATATCCGAAAACGTGTCGGCAGAACGGGATCTGGACGACGTGAAATCGTCGCTGGTGAACGAGTCGGAGAATAACAGCAGCTCATCGGATTCCGAGGTAAGAAAGAAAGAAGGACTTTTTGCAGTACAAATAGTTGCCTCTTTGCACACTTGTCCAAAATGAAATGCAATTTTTATCTAAAAAAAAGTTTCTGTTTGAAGAAGACTTTCACTAGCACAGTCTCCTTTCCTTATCAGCAAGCTGAGAGGCGACCCCAAACCAGACCTGACACAGAAAGTTACGAGAAAGCCAGAGATTACTTCCATGAAGGTAAAGGAAAATAAATAATTAAACAACTGTAGAGTTTAAAGGGGAGTTCCACACATTTTCAACATTTGACTGTGCCATTAATATGTCATTAGAAATGTGTAATTAGAAATAAAAATGCCCCCATTGTGTTTTCCCTAGAAATGGTGGTCTGAAAAAATCATTACCATTGTGAATCATATATTGGTGACGTCATCAATAGGTGTTTCACCATGTTTTTTTTTTAGATCCATTTTGAAATGTTGAAAATGGGTGCAATCGCCATTTAAGTGTGTCTTCGTCTGTTTGTTTTGTTTGCATGCTTTTCCTGACCCTTTATTATTATTATTGTTATTCTGACGTTTGACATTTTGTCACCCCACACTACACACACAGCACTAAGGAGACAGCAAGATGGTGGATTTTTCAAGAGCCCCCACTATCCCGGCTACCCGTTTCTAATGATCCCAGATCTGTCCAACCCATACCTGCCCAACGGCTCGCTGTCTCCTAGCGCCAGAACGGTAAGAAAGAACCGAGACAACAAAGTAGGCCTACTGTTAACTTTCTCCTCCAACCACCACAACCCTTCCCTTCCTTCCCCCCGTCCGTCCACACACAACCGAAGCAGAGTCATGCATGCCTTGAAAAAAGTTATTTCTGCAGTGTGTGTGTGTGTGTGTGTGTGTGTGTGTGTGTGTGTGTGTGTGTGTGTGTGTGTGTGTGTGTGTGTGTGTGTGTGTGTGTGTGTGTGTGTGTGTGACCGCCATATTTCCCCGGAGTGGCCCCACAAGGAGTATAACTAACTACTTCTTTGTTCATTTGGGATGTTTCTCCCCCATGGCTCGCTGTCATGTCACCCTTCTGTTTTGACAAGTTCACATGAAGGACCCAAAGTTTTCACACTTGTTGACGTGGTGTTGATTTTATTGCAAGTCACAGCCTATTTGGGAACCGTTTGTGTCTGATAGAATATGTTACTAGCCTGCACCTTGACGTTATGATTATTTAAAGACCCCATTTAGTTCAAAAACGTGTATGTCAGAGGAGTTTGTTCTGTTTTGGTTTGTCAACTCCTGAGTGCATCCGACAACTGCCTGAGCCCGGGTTTCATAGGCCTATAGGGTACCAGTGCCAGTAAAAAAGTCGAAAAATAGGCGTTTGCATGAAGTCATGCTGTAATATTTTATGCTTTTACGCACAAAACAGGATTTGGATTGTATATGACATCAGCTGAGCCAGTTGTGAAACTTATTAAGTGTACTTGACAAGGGGTGGCAACCATACAGATGCTGTTTATGGTGGGTTTTAAACTGGTATAGTTGTTGGAATTTATTGCCTTTTGGTTGACCGCATTAAATCAATTGTGGTGTTTTGAATGAGGCAAGAGATTAGTTCTAGACATAGATATGCATCTAGCCAATAGTCGAGTTACCATGTTTTAACACAACGTTTCATTGAAAGTAAAATTGCTTTCTGGACATGGCCTATTGAACACACATTTGAACATGTCCAAATTGATGCATTTCGTTACTGAACAGTGATGGACACAAGATAACAGACATATACTATACAGTAATTAACTATGACACTGTGCATAGGTCACTGTAATAACATTTGAAAAGGGGGGGTGGAGAAAAAAGGACTCATACTGGGTCAGATAATGGCCTACAACAAGAGTATTGAATCTTTATTGCATTTAAATATGTAAACATTGGCGTTTTACACATGAGTGGCCTGCATTATGTGGTGTGATGCCATCTGAAAAAATGCACTTGAAGGACATGAATATTCAAAGTTCCTTGAAATAACCCATACTGGATTACTCTGTTTCTCAGAGCATGTCCACCCCCCACCCACCCCCCAAAGCCTGCCCCCAGCCCAGCCCAGACCTCCGAAAAGAAGGGCAGAAAAAAAAAAGAAAAACAAGCGCTTTCGTTAGGACCGGGCTCGCATTTGACTGAAAAGACCCCCCTCCCTGCCTCCCTATCTTCTTTTCACTGTTTCCAAGCTCACCCCCCCTTCTTCCCTGTACCTTCCATTCAATTAGAAAGGCGTTAGTTGACCATTGTTATTCTGAACAGGCTTGATGGCTTCATTGGAGGTCTCCATCGGGGCTCATTAACTAAATGGCTGCTCTCCTCCTCTCACACTAGGTGCTGCATACCTCTGTGCACAACCTCTGTCATTTGTTTTTGTTTTCTGTTGTTTTTACCACCGGTAACGCCAGAGTTTGTTAAAGGAGAATTCTACCCATTTTCATCATTTTACCATTTCATTAATATACCTTGGAGATGCTGTGTGGACATGATGAAAAAGTTCATCCCATTCTGTGCTTGAAATGGAGGTCTGAAAAAAGAAATCATTAACATGATGATGTCATCACGTTGTGTTCCACCATGTTAATGATTTTTGTTTTATGACCTCTTTTTCTTACAGTGTGCAAATGGAACCAAGCGGGTCCATTTGGTTCTATTTGTACCCTTTCAGGATTTTTTTGAAAATGGGTCGAATCCCCCTTTAAGAATAATGTGAGTAGCATACATGTGCTGCTGTGACAGAAATGTGTTTTTTATTATTGCAGAGTGCTGATTTATTTATCTCCCTTCAGCAATGATCAGATGTTGTGTGTGTTGTGTGTGTGCGCGTGCGCACATGTGTGTGTGTGTGTGTGTGTGTGTGTGTGTGTGTGTGTGTGTGTGTGTGTGTGTGTGTGTGTGCCCCTCCCCCAAAAAACTCATGGCAACTTTTTAGTATTGGCGGAATAGAATAATAGAGTGCAGTAGGTGCCTAAATATATCAGAAAGTCTTTATCTTGTCGTCACTTTGTTTTGTCCCTGTGGCTCATAGAATTTAAAATCCCTTAGCCTTCTTCCTTGTATATATACCTATGTGTGTGTTTTTGTCCGGAAAAGCAAACATTGGGAACAAGGAGGGAAAAAAAGAGGTTGTTCTCATTGCTCACTGCAAGGTAACTAATAATTACTAGGGATTTAAAATCTGGTGGTTAAAGCCCCCCATATTAAAGAAGGAATTGAGAATGAGGTCAACGGGCCGGTCTGTGCCTACCATGTCAATCACCACCCTGGTAAGAAAAGAAAGCAGGCAGACAATGGCTGGCATACTTTAGAATGTATACCAAACGGAACGCATCTTAAGCTGCTGGAGTGTTTGCTATGTTGCAGCAGTGCAAACACATGCTGTGAATTTCAATGATGATGAGACACACTGAATGCTTATTTCCCCTTTTCTTCCGCGTCATGCTAAGAGTTTGCTATATTTGTTACATACAAATCACTGGAGTTCAGTGCGGCAAATACTGAGACAGTAGGATTTAGCAGGGACTTATTTGCCACCAGCCTGCGCAAACATTGGGTCAACCAGTTAGTTTAACTAATGAGCGCCTCTGTCATATGTACACTCTCCCTGTATGTCTATATCTGCAGGCCCTCCTAATTGGCTGACAGAATAGAAGGTTTTCTAACTTTAGGAATGCATTGCTTAGGTACTCTCTCTCTCTCTCTCTCGAATCTGTTTATAACTCCCTTTTCTGAAACGAGGGGAATCTAGGGGGTGTCCATAGTTCATCCACATAGCTCATCATAGTCAACCTTGAACTTTGGCCGCCAATTTTAACCACATATCAGATATTGAGCGAGTTAAAGACATAACGTAGGACGTTTCATTACCGCTGCTGATGGCACAGTGCATTGGGTAATAAGCACACAATGTGTTTTAATGTGACATTACCCCACGAATGTGGAAAAGCACATCGTTGAGTGTTCCTTTTCCAGTCGATTCTATAATAAGGCTTGTGCTCAACAGTCAACGCAGCTTTGCAGTTAGTTCTGCAGTGTGAGCTGCAGAATCACAATGGCTGGTTATGGTTTCAGACATAACTTTTTTTAAGTGTGGATGTAGCAACCCCTATCATGAGCAATGAGAGGCAGGCCTAGATGGGATCAGCACAAAGTTCCCCCGAGGGGCAAGCATAACTGATTTAAAGCCTGTTCTGAGTTGACATTCCGCTGTAATCCATCGAGACTGGAGGAGGAGGAAGGTTTTATGCCTGGAAAGATGTTCCACCAGACTTTTTGCCTGGTGTGTGGTGGAGGGCCAGCAAGTACCCCCCCCCCCCCCCCTCCCCTCTAAGGGTTGAGAGTTGTCAAAATCCAAGTCATTGTTTTGAGGTGTGGTCTAGAGATTCATTGATATCTTTCTTCACTCGCTTGCGTCTAATGCAGGATTAGTGCGAGGTTTAATTGCCGAGCACAGACTGCTTGACACCACCTCTATCAGCCTCATCAGCAGTCTAGATAACTCTCCTTGTACATCATCATCAGCAAAGAGTGAAATGTCTCTTGTGTGTGAGATGTGGCAAGTAAGTGAGAGGGAGGTTAGTCACTCAAATATATCTTTATCAAACATGCACGCGCGCACGCACGTGCGCACGCACGCACACACACACACACACACTCTCTCTCTCTCTCTCTCTCTCTCTCTCTCTCTCTCTCTCTCAAAATCCCATGCATGGCCGTTGAATAGAAAAATGTTTGGGTTCGAGCCTCGAATAGAAAAGCCTGCATAAGTCTGAACATGTTAGAGAGACTACAGTTGCATGCCTCTCTGACGTCTTTTTTCTCCGTTCTTTCTGTTGCTTTTGGTACTTAAAAAATGTGCAGACAAAGAAAAGTCAACAGCGACATTGTCCTGTCGAATAAAAGAGCCTCTCCCTGCATAAGCAAACCGTGTTTGTGTGGAGGTATCTTTTCATCAGGTTACTCACTTGGCTTCTCCACTTAAGCCCGAGAGATACACACTCGGTTGCGCACGGGTGTCACTCACACAAACACAGAAAATAGCAGATCTATAAAATCGCAACGCGTCTCGCCATGACGCATCAAGACCTTGTAGAGCTGCTATTTTTGTTGTGTATGGCGCAACTAAGTAAGACCATTACCTTGGCTGTGTGTGCGCACGTGTGCATGGTTGTGTGCAAGTATGTCTGTGTGCATGCACTGGCGAGCATGTCTGTGTGTATGGGGGTGGTGAGGGGGGTGGTAAGGGGTGGATTTCAGGTGAGGGGCTGTGGATTCCGTGCAACAGAGGGAACAGTGTATGGAGCTTACATTCTGACAACCCTCAGTGTTGTATGCCACTGCTGAGAGCAATCCTGAATGTGGGCTTGCAAATATTTTTTTAACCAAGGACTGTGTCAACAGAGCTAACATTTTTTGACTAAGTTTATATTTTTGAAAAGATTTACCCTCCGTCTCCCTTTAAAGGCAAACAGCATCTACCATCAATTTAGTCTCAACGTTCAATTAAACGTTAAAGATTGCAGGGCAGTCTCGAAAAAGACCCCGAGCTGGCATACAGTACGTCTTGTTCCCTGGTAATTTATTCATACGTTTAAAAATTATTTTAAGACTCGAGGAAACTGATCGTGGAGAAGTTTGTTTTAAAATATTTCATCCACCGCAGGTTTAACGTTTCGTTTCTTTGCGTCACATTAACATCAGATTGACTGCGCATTATACGCATACACGCGTCACCAGAGTGTTTGCGCAGATGTTATAACCGAAAAATTACTTATATCATATCACGCGAGTGGAATTAAGGTCAGTCACCAGTTTTTAATTACCAAATCGTAAATCAAAGCAATTCAATTAACTCATCAGCGACTGATGCAATTATAGTGTCATCATAAAATATGAATGCAAGTGTTAACGTTTAGCATCTTCGGGCTTTTACAGAGTTTTGTGTTTCTTCAGCAAAAGAATTTACACACACACACACACACACACACACACACACACACACACACACACGAAAAAAGAAAGAAAAAAATTGTCACAGGTCCACAGTATGTGTCAGTAGAAGTTATAGTTGGAGAGAGAATACATGCTCGTCAGTATCTGTTGCACGTCGGACTTTCGGATGTTCCTGTCCTGCGCGTTGTATAGGAGGATCGTGGCGTGTAGGGGCTTTTGCATTTCAGACCTCAGACTTGGGGAGCGAGCTGCATGTTCCCTTTCCTAACTGCACTTGTGTAGAACTTGTGTGAAATGGTGTCAGTCCCTGTCTCTCTATCCCTCCCTCCTTCCCTCCCTCCCTCCCTCCCCCTCTCCGCTCGGGTCTCTGTGGAAAGCGTGAGCTGGCGTCGGTTCCTCTCGCCACCCCGTAGCCCCGCTAGTGCTAGAGTACCTACCCACCCCTCCCGCTCGACATTAGATATTCTGTTTATAGCGCTCTCTGGCTTCTCAAGAGCAGGGCCCATCAGGAGCATCTCAGCACCCTTTGAGGCGAGGATAACCACCCCTCTACCCCTCTCTCCAGCCGCGTGCAGACTCCCCGCGTTCAGTGACATCAATGAATCCCTTTGATGTGCCAAGATGAATATGTGTGCAAATGTGTTTTTTATCAATTTATGTGTTTTTCTCGTTTCGTTATGTTTTTGGCCGGTGCTACTGTGCTTTTTTTGAGATCTGGTACACTGCCTTTCTCCTAACTCAAAGATATGTTTCGTGTATATACCTGAGTTGGTTTTTACAGTATGCATTGTACAGTACGGTATGTGCTTTTCCTTAGTAGGAATGTGTCAGTTTTAAGGGCACTTTTTTGAGAAGGTGTTGTGACAACGTCCTGACAAGGGAGACGAGCCGGAATACACCTGCTCCCCCGTGTGCTCATTCACTCGCAGTCAATTATCGAAGAGAATCACTTTTTTTTATATGCATATTGTCATTTGCTACTCATATCCCCACACTTCATATTGTTAGCATGTTTCTAATGAATGCAGTCCTCTCATTTTGGATGCTCTCTTTTCTGTCATATGCCTGGGACGGGCTGTCACGGGGCTCAGAGAGTTACAGGAGTTGGACTCGCAGCAATCGAAAACTGCTCAACTTCACTGTCAGGGCCGCGACTATAAGTGTAGTTTCCACCACCGAAAAATAGAATTTTCCCCCCTCCATGTCAGACAGGTGATAATCATCAAAAGTGAAAGCACAGATTGTCATGGAAAAAAGTGATGGACGGAGGTGTACTGTGTGCATGCATGTGTGTGCGGAGGGGGAGTATATGCATGTATTAAGTGTCGTGAACACCAGCTCAGTATTGTCTGCTCCATCGTATAAGGGAGAAGGAGGGAAACAACAGTCTCTCTTGGTTTTTATCAGGGGGGTCGGGGGTTAATCAGCCTCACTCCCAGGTGATCTCTGGACTCTTGTTTGATTGATGAGAATTGTGTGTGCACATGTGTGTGTGGGGCTGCTACTATAAGGTATAATAAGTATAATAAGTAGCCACTACATGGCCGCAACCCTCATTGTTTATTTCATATAAAGTAATGTTTGCCCTCCATAATTGTACCTTAAACTCTTCACTCCGTGCTAATAAAACTTGATTGTACAGCAGGAAGAGAGAGAGAGCGAGAGCAAGAAAAAAAAAGAATTTAAATAGGGTTTCATCAGTCTGGTATTCCAAACAGCTGTTTTCAGTTAGTTTAAGCAACACAGGCAGCAGGAGAGAGATAGAGTGAGAGATAGATAGAGAGAGAGAGAGAAAGCAGGGAAAGAGTAGAGATTGTTGATGAGATGATGTGTGCGTGCGCGTGTGTGTGTGTGTGTGTGTGTGTGTGTGTGTGTGTGTGTGTGTGTGTGTGTGTGTGTTTGGGGTGGGGGTGGGGGTGCATAAACTGGGGCAGATATGGGTCCTGCTATCCCTATGCCTGTTATCCTGAGGTAGGCTGGCTTCCAGACCTTGCGGCTCTTTACTTATCTGAGGGATTCTGTCTCCCACAGAGCAGCTATAGGGCTCTACTCCACCATGCCGGACCACAATGCTTTTCTGCCCGTTTCCCCCCACAGCCAACAGCCCAATCGGCCAGCAGCGGGAGGAGGAGGCTATCAGATCATGCACATGTAGTATCAGCGACGCGCTCTGATTTTTATCAGGTTTCACTTGGAAGTTCACACTACACCGGTAGGTCCGAGGGAAACGCTTCCTCCGGGCTCTTGCAATCGAAGCGGTCAAACCGGTGTGTGTGTGCGTGTGTTTTTGCCAAAGGCCATGTCGTAAGCGTGTAGTATCAGCGAGCGAGGCTTCTTGGAGGGAGACGTCCAAGGTGTACTAAATAAAGCAAGAGGATGGATATCAAGTCCAAGGATGAGGTTAGTCGACTTGACAGTGAGCAGAGCAGCTGTTCTTCTGGTCGGAGTTATAAATCAGTTCGACTGCTTCCCACTGAGCACGTCCCCCCCGTAACGGTGCAGTGAGTTTTGGACTGCTGATTCAGCAGCTCAAGGCCTCTTTGGTAGACGGGTGTCAAGTCAAACGCGTTGCACCTGCACAGTGCAGACGCTGTTGCAGTCGCAACCTATGTACTCCTCCTTGTGATCGGCTGCATGGATCAACCTTCGTTCGGCTTCCCTGAGGAAATACCCTCCCACCCAAGTGGCGCTGAACGTTTAGCACTCACGGTCATGGGATGTGCCAGTAAACTGGCCAGATAGCGTGCTGGGCACAAAATCGCAATGTCCCTGGTCCAATTCTAGCTGTGTTCCAAGTCCTCTCCCTCCCTCCGCCCTCACTTTCCTGTATACTGTATCTGCAGGTGTAGTATCCATCCAAAATGTTAAGTTGAAACTGACGTTGCTACTCCGTCTCAACTCTTGATTTAAAGCCGCAAGTAGCTAAATGTATTGCTTTAATTCTTACATTGCCATGATTTAGAAGGAAACACAGGTCCTATAGGGAGGTATGTGGACGTTTCTCGGTTTTTATGAGTATGTAGAAGCACACCACATATTTCCATATGATCATTTTTATGAGGTTTGTCTAACGGTGCTCCAGGGGTGCTCCAAGTCGTAAGCATCGAGTTGAAAAGGTCATGGGATGAAGCAGGATTTGGGGGAAAAATGTTCTCAGCATAATAATATATGTGCAGTACATGCATTTCAACAATACGCCTTTTGTCTGTATACGCTTAGTCCCGGTAGTGCTTATGACAACCGAGGCAGGAATCGAAACAATTCTTCCAAGTTTAGCCTCCTTGAGTTGAGTTATTCTTCGTGTTGTTGTTGGGGCTGTTGTCCTGGCTGACACTGATAATGACTTTGCCTTTGGGTGCCCTTTGCTACCTCCAGTAACCCCCGTAAACCAATTGTACTTGTTAATGACTCACAATGTTCTGCAGTGTGTCGAACTTGATTAAAGCCAGAAGCGAAGACACAAGTCATCTTAAATGTGTAGCCTCCTTATCTCTTCAGCCACACTTGTGGATCCTGTTAGAAGAACTGGGGGGGAAAGGGCAGCCGTTTTGGACAGTAGTTATGTATTTCCTCAGACATGGATATTCTTTCTTTTTTTTTCTGTTACTGTGGGAATCCCTTGTGGCTTCCCTAAATTATTGATGATATCGATGTTTTGGTTTATTTATGTTTTTTTTTTGTTTCCTCCCCTTGTTGGTGCACCGACTGACACAGGGGTGAATTGGATCTCTTCCAGGATTGTTTTCGTTTGTTGGCTCTTGAGTTAGAAACGTATGCCTGTTGTTGACTCAACGCATTGTCCGAAGCGATATTGTTTACTACACAAAATACAAAAAGATTCCTTCTAGGACATATTGTTTTTAAAACACTGCTACTTCCGGTATGTACTGGTATGGTGGATCTTCCTCTGTATAGTGTATACCCTCTGCGTGCGTGTGTGTGTGTGTGTGTGTGTGTGTGTGTGTGTGTGTGTGTGTGTGTGTGTGTGTGTGTGTGTGTGTGTGTGTGTGTGTTGGGGGGGGGGGGGGGTCCTGCACCTCCGCTGACATAATCCCTCATCCATTTACATGGCTGGATACCAAATCCCTACAAATGTGACTGACTTATTTGCTTCAAATTCAGAGTAGCTACATTTGGGGGGAAAAAAGGTCTAATCGGCCCTATATGACATGGAGTAGGCCAAGGAGCCCTTTTGTTTGATTTGTACATGGGCTGGAGGGCTGGCTATTGGAAATCCCTGAAGCAGGCTTTAGGGGCAGGTCTGATTCTCGTGTGAAATGGGGAGGCTCTATAGCTCTCGGCTGACTTGACTGGGGCTGTATGGGTGTGTTGGCAGGGGGAGCGCCGGTCATGAATAGGGTCTTTGACTACCTCAGACTTGCCCTGAAAGGCAGGACAAAGACCCTAGGGCAACGGCTTAGAGCCTCACAGCTGAGCTACAGAATGCTCGGCCCCGTCTTCCTCCCTCCTTGCCTGATTTAAATACTACAGTGGCTTTCAGCGTTTTTCTGGAGATGAAGGCTCACATTCACCACTGCCACATTTGACATCACGTTTTTTTTTCTTTCTCTCTCTCTCTCTCTTGTTTTTGTTTACAATATGCTAATGCCTGTTTTTTTACGCAATCCATTCTATGTATTCCTTCAAAGGGTGCTGAACATGCAACCAGTGAGACTCTTAAGCGTTCACATTGCTTTCATTTTTCCAGAATTCTTTTTGATACTTTCTTTTTTATTAAGTGTACTTAATACTCGTATGAATGAAGCTCTTAAGAGCTGTGAATTAATGTCTGGTTGTCCTTTAAAAAAAATCATGCTAGATGTGAGATATTGGCAAGTGAACAAGATTAAATTATATATAGAACTCTAATTAGTAGCGTTGCTGGATTGTGTGCAGTGATAAGAGCCGTATCTTCGTTCAGAGTTTGAAAGAGAGCAGAATTAAATAAATCCCCATAAATCTTTTTCTGCAGAGTTAATGGGTCATTTGAGTCCTGTCCAGACACTCTCTCCCCATAGAGTGTCTAGTTTCAGATGTCACTCAGAGCTTTGTTTGCCCCCCAGGGTGAAGGGTTAGGGGTCAAGGTTCGGGGCCAGTTGGCTGAGTGGCCACCAAAAGCCCGGTCTTTCCTCTGCATATCCGATCCCCTCGTCCACACCCCAGCCCTACTACAGGCTTGATCCCCTCTTCCCTAACGGCCTGTGGCATCAATAAGGGGATTAATTTTCAACGTTTTCTTATCATAATCGGCTGCATAAAATTCATCTTCACCTAAGCTGTCAGTGATGCCTTTGTCAGTGCTAGCTTTAGAGGCTTACAGACAATTTGTATGTAGCCACTTCCGACAAGTGTTGGAAGTGACATGGCTTATTTTCAATGGAGCTACTGGCGCATACTTGTTTCAGGTTGAATTGTGTCGCTATTGCTGTATGACAAACTTGTGGTATAGAGTATAAATTTGCATACGACTCTTGAACACTGATTTATGTAATTGTACAACTGTGTCCCATCCCAAAAATACTATAAATTAGGAATTAGTGCAATGCCAGTTTGTTGTGTTTATAGTGTGCAACACTGCACCAGTAATGGGCTTTCCACTATGTTAAAAACCCACACACAAAAAAACTTTGCATTGATATTGTTTGCATTTTTTTTTTTAGAAAATTGAGAAGTCCTTTTGTGATGCATGTGCGAAGACATTCTCGCATGTCTGACCCGATCGACAGCTCTGTCTTGCACCTCTGCAAGATCTCACACGGGCCCTTAAGAAAAACACGTTCTCTCAGTTTCTTTGTCCAGCACACCTCCAAAAAAGTTTGCAGGCGCGGGGGCCTCGCCTTTCCGAAGCCCCCACCCACAATCTCGGCGTCTCTCTCTCTCTCTCTCTCGTTCTCTCCGCCCCGCCACCACCCAAACATGTCCTCCAGCCAGGTTTATTATGCCGTTTCACGCAGACCAAAATTGCAGCTGCATGGAGAACAATCTGGAGCACATTAGCTTAGGCGCTGTGATTTATAAATTGTTTCTCAGGCTATAAATCCCTGCTGTAATTGTGCACAAGTTCCCCTCTCCCTTTTCTCTGTCACTCCCCCTTCTTTCCTTCACAAGAATTCTCTCCCCCCTCTCTTAGTCTCTCTCTCTCTCTCTCTCTCTCTCTCTCTCTCTCTCTCTCTCCCCCTCTCTCTCTCTAACACAGCTTACAGTGCTTGGGTCATCACTAATTGTTTGCAGAAGTGTGCAGTTTGGATTCAGTAAAAGTTCATTGCGTTGTGGCACATATTTGGCTTTACGGAGACAAACAGGCTTCACGGAAACTATTTTTATGCTGTTGTTCATAAACGTTTCTCTACTGTGACACACCATAAGCCATATACTTATACATCCAAAACGGGATAGCCATGAGCCTTTTGTCCATGGGCTCTTTCTGTGGTTCAGATTCTGCATTCCTGAATACTGTGTAATTGGTAGGGGCCTCTCCTAAACTCCGTCCCTGGAAATTTGATATTTGCACCAGCCCCTGATCATAATCACCTTGCCCTTCTCATCACAATGTATTGAGATTGGAAGATAGTAATAGTGGAAACGGAATGCTTTTTTTTTTTCATACCACATCCAGCCTTGAGTTTATAATGAGCGTAATTAATGCTATCAGTATCAAGAAAGATATTTGTAACCATCTTTTGGAACGGCCAAACCAGATCGTAAAATGCTCAATTCGGTCCAATATTGATTGAGAAAATGAGGCTACTCTCTTCTAAGGAAGGTGAGGGTTCCTTGCATATGTTTGCCACTCTATTGTTTTGCTTTCAAGAGACCTGGTGAACCTTGAAGAGGTAGAGGGACCTTGTGACCCTCGTCCTCGTCCTGCTTTGTGTGTGTCCCGACTCCCTCCTAAAATGGATGTTTCCAAATCCTCCACAAAATTGTGAGTTTGAGGCAAAAATAAGTGAGTTTTTTTTTATGTTGACGCTGCACCACTGTGTTTGCAGGCACACCTACACACCTTACAGCAGGGGTTTTCAACAGGTGGTCCGGGGACAACCAGTAGTCCTTGAGAGGGTTCCAGGTGGTCCCTGCAGGCTAAATGATGGAAAGTTGGTTAACCAGATGTAACTCTTGAGAATGTAAAAATATTCATCACCTGAATTAGCACTATTTAATTAAGAAGTCTACACTGTTTTGTTGCAAAATCCAGCCTGGAATTGTGAACAAAACCAAAATAATTCTTTAGTTTTAGGTCTTTGGGGATAAAATGATATCAAATGGTGGTCCGTGGCTCAAATGCTAAATAAATGGTGGTCCCTGGTGTCAGTACATAATATCACCAACCATGACCCGGCACTGAATTCCAGTATGCATAGCATTAAGAAACCGAATCCCCTTGAATACAGCCATTGGCTGTTGCAAGTGTGTCCAATTATGCCCCCCACCCCCACCCACCCACCTTTCAACCTCCTGTGACAATACGTTTTGCTAATTTCGGAGAAAAACAAACGAGGATGTTGTTCCTTTTAAGCGCTGAAGCCGAACTGTTAACGTCTTACAATGGATCTGCGGGTTCGACAATATCCTCTGTTACAAAACAGTGAGATTCATATCACAGCTGAGTTGTGATATATAATCAGACAAGTGTAATCCCCTTGTCTGAAGCAAACACGTCAAACGTTTCAGTTCTCGAAACAAGAGCCTGAGTTACTGAAAAGCCCTGCATTTTGATGTCTGACTGACGAGGCAAGTGGTTTTGCTAGAATTGGAGAACTGGCAACAATGAGATTTTAATAGCTCCCAGCGCTTGTGATGCAATTGATCTCATCATAAGCAAACCTCTGACTCCGCTTCGGAGTTCATGAAAAGCGTTTGGTTCTAGCGCGGATTCCGCTTGGGGATCAATAAAGGTCTATCTTCTATCCTATCATCTGTCGTCAAGCTTTTGTAAACGTAGCCAAAGTGATCAAGCGTGCCGATCAAAATGTCTGTATTTCATTTGTTATTATGATTAGTGCGAGTGCTATATAGCCATCCAACAGGACCAGCTGTTGTGGATACCTGCGGCGAGTGAACGGGTTTTTCGATTTCGAGTATGCAAGAGAAAGAGTGAGAGAGAGAGAGTTTGAGTGTCCAGGGAGGGGGGTGGGGGTGGGGTGGCGTGGGGCGGGGGCGGGGGGGGTGGGGTGTAGCTGTGCTGTGGCGGAGTGGAGTGAGTGGGGATAGCAGTGGGGTGATAGGGATGTCAGGCAGTAAAACTGAGATGAGGCAGGGCCCAGGACTCTCAGGGGCCTGGAGATTTGTGCCTGCTCTCAGAGCAAACACAGGAGGCATCTGCAGGCAGCTGTGTGTGTGTGTGTGTGTGTGTGTGTGTGTGTGTGTGTGTGTGTGTGTGTGTGTGTGTGTGTGTGTGTGTGTGTGTGTGTGTGTGTGTGTGTGTGTGTGTGTGCGCATGGGGTGGGTGGGTTGAGGGGGGGCTGCTGCTCAGGACAGGGGGTGGATGCGTGGTGGAGAGTGGTGGTGGTGGTGGTGGTGGTGTTGGGGTGGGGCGGCGGTGGTGGTGGGGGGTACTTGCAGAGTGAACACAATCAGCCCTCTGTTTTCATAAGACTTGTGGTATGTGAGAGCAGAAACAAATGTGTTTAATTTAGGCCCTTTTCTCTCTCTCTCTCTCTCTCTTGCTCTCTCTCTCTCTCCTGCCCCCCCTCCCAACGCCCACCCGTGCCCACCCCAGTTTTTCAAACTGACTTTTTTCCCCCCTTCAAGATGTCTCTCATGGCCTCCTGCCTCTCTCTCAGCTGCTCTTAGGAAGTTTTTTTTAAGAACAAGAAGAAAAACTACAAATACAAAAACAGAAAGGAAAAGAAGTCACTCGGCTAGTGAGTGTGGCCTGTCCGGGGAAAAAAAGAAAGAAAAAGAAAGTATGTTTGGAGGGAGAAAAAGAAAACTTGGCAGACACACTGTTGTTTAAGATCAAATTTACTCTTGGGGGGTAAATATTTATCTGCAGTTTCTGGAGGAAAAAAAAGCTTATTTTTATGTTTTTACCTAGAGGTTAGAAGTGATTACTGTGCTGTGGTATTTTCCCTGTTGTGAGTCTGTGTGTGTTTGTGAGCATGGTACACTTCTTATTGCCTCCTAACTGCCCTGGCAGTCTGAACACTTAGCATTATATTGGTAACCCATGCTGTCTCCAGTCAATTTGTGTTTGGTCATAAATGAAAAATGCAGGAGTCGATGGTGTGTCATTTGCCATAGACCTGGACGAGCGTGCATGTGTGCGCGCACGCACACACACACGCACACACACAGACACACACACACACACACACACACACACACACACACACACACACACACACACACACACACACACACAATCTGAGTTCTATGTTGGGCCTTACCGTAAACATTCAGCCAACCACTGCTAACCACCACATGTTCTGGAGTTAATTATACAGAGGTTTATGGCTGTGAATTTCAATGAGACTAAGGCTGCCTCCCCAAACAATAAAAACTTGTGTTCCTGTATAACTGGACAAACAATGCCAGGAGGAGGAAGCGACGAGAAGGGCAGACAACATCTCTGACATTAGCATGGCCTGACATTAGATCACGCTGACATTGACATATAGCGGGAGCGGTCCGTCACAATTGAAAGCATGTCCCCCAGGTATGGAAAACCACATAACTGACTTCGCGTAATTGACTTAAATAGTGTCGCTGCCTCCTCTCCGTCTTTATGAGAGGGCCCAGCCTTTACCAGATGCATGATTATTTTCTTGTGGGTCTAATTACACATTGGATTTTATTTGACCCGCTGTTGTGTTTCTGCAGCAGCACACAATTGCTGACTTATTCCAAACTTTCACCTCGGCAGAGAGGCCGAATAAAAGGACTTCTATTCCTTAACTGCACTTGATTAAAATTGCCTGAAAGTAAATGAGATAGAATGGGGAACAATGGGCTGCTTCATTTAAAGAGACATATTAGTGGGGACTGTAACGCACTAAAACTCTGGATACAGGAAGCCATAACTCAGGATCACGTCAAGCAAAAGGGAAGAAAAAAAAGAAGCATAAACCCCAGAAACAAATAATTGCTTGAACTGCAAAAATGCACACTCCTCCTAGCTGAAGTCACAGCCTTAGCCCCGAGACAGAACGTTAAAGAAACTTTTTTTAGTGGGAGTTTAACTTGGCCTTGTATTCTGGTAATGCAGTTTTACTGCTGAAGCAGCAGTAAACTCACTCATTAGACTTTTCAAATAAACGAATGTTTGCGGAGCAGTTTGGGCATTGTTCAGAAAATACGGGCATGAGGCAGTCATATGACACCAAATAAGCTCATTGAGTTCAGCAGGAGTCAAAGCGCTGGAATGCTGTCACATTCAGGCACTTTCTTACACAATGGCCAATTAAGCAATATCTGCAACGGTCGGCAACACAAATTGCCTGTTTCGCTAAAACGACGAGTTGCATATAGGTGTCACTTTTCAGGACTTTGGGGACATTTTTTCCCTGCTCTTGCGCTTGACGTTACGTATATTTTAGCAGCCTGCGTACGTACGAGACGGAAACCCCACAGATGTTATATATAGACAACTGTTGAGTGATAGGCATAGCATGTAACCGGCTGAGAGTCTTGTGTTTTTAAGACCTCCCCTCACGCCGCTCTCCTCTCCTCTCTCTCCTCTCTCCCTCCTTGCACTAATAGTTCTTTTGTGTACGAGAGCATGTTAAGAGGCCAATGAGCCTGGCCTTAATAGGCCCCGTCGCCATGGAAACCCCCTGCACTCTGGCTGTCTGACCTTTGACCCATTTTTCTTTTTTTTTTACTGGCTGTGAATAAGAGTGCAGGACAACCGGACCAGGTCACAATGGAGGCCCCGGCGAGCGGAGGGAGTGCCCCTGTCACAGTCACTTAACTTCACTCCTATACGGACTAATGGACACTTCAAAAATCTGGTAGCCATTAGCCCAGTATGCTAGTGGTAACGTTCTGCGTTTACAATTGTTGGGGACGTCAGCAAGGCTTTCCCAGGGTTAATTTTATATAAAAAACCCTGCCTGGCCTCCTCGCTCGCTGCTCCTCCAATGGCAGGATCCCCCCCCCTCTCTTGTAATGAGCCAAGTGATCAGCAAAAGTAGTTTTGCTGGTTTTACGAGTGCCTGCGCTGCGTTGATTTGAGAGTATCCAGATGAAGAAAAAGAGAGCGAGAAATATATATACTTACACTGTGTGTGTGTGTGTGTGTGTGTATATATATATATATATATATATATATATATATATATATATATATATATATATATATATATATATATATATATATATATATATATATATATATATATATATATATATATATACCCTATTGGCCTGAATATAAGACTATGCTTTTTTCCCAATGGAAATATCCCCAAAATGGAGTCGTCTTATATTCAGGGGCTATACTATTTGACATTCAATGTTCTTTTTTCTGTGAATGGGTCTTGAAAAATGAGGGTCGTCTTATAAACGAGTCGTCTTATATTCGGGACAATACGGTATATACTGTATATATGCACAGCAGTGGTTTTCAACCAGTGGTCCCCAGCTAAATGATTTAACTCTTTGATAGTGTAAAAATGAAACAAATGGTTGGTTTGGTTTCATGTTTACACTCTCAAGAGTTAAAATATTCATCATCTGAATTAGCTCCAACTTGTCTACACAACTAGAGAATGTACGTTGTAGAAGATGGTCATTTTGATCTGTATGTTTGCCTGTATTGCTTCCCAAATCCAGCCTGGAATTTTGGACAAAAGCAAAACAAAATCTTTAGTTCCGGGGTCTGTGAGGGTGAAAATGTCCTCAAATGCTGGTCTGTGGCTCAAATTCTGAATAAATAGTGGGCCCTGGTATCAAAAAGGTTGAAAATCACTGATACAGTATATATATATATATACAGTATATATACTGTATATGCCTGCATTGTTTTCGATACTGTGTTCTGCTCGTTTGGATGCAGGTCGCCGGGGCATATTATTGTTGACTAACGTCACTGACCGAACCCGTAATGTTTTTATATGCAAGATGTAAATACAGGGTGTCTGTATTTGGGCAGTATGGATTTATTTTTTCCACCAATTATGTTGGCACCAAAATATTTTTCCGTTGTGTTATTTTCTCTCGCGCGCACACACGCTCTACTCTGTGTGTCTTCCTTTCGGTTCACCCAAAGATTGTTTTCATTTATAACTTCCTCCCTCAGTAATCTGCCTCGTAGTGGTCTGGAAAACTGGAACGTGATGGGCATGCATGCATTGCATTGCATCGCATGCACTTCCATTCAGAAATGCTTGCAGAGGGCCAGAGAGCAGCAACTCGCAGGTCTGACCAGCTCTGACGTTGTGCCGTTTCCCCATCAATTAAACACTAATTAGCACAATGAGTGTTGGGGTTTGCTTAAGAATTGTCCATGTAATTGCCTGTAATGTCGGCAAACAATGGGCCTTAATGCAAAAACACCCCTGACAGGGCGGAGAGTGCTTACTTTACTGCATTGTCTTTGTCCTCCACGAGCTCTAATTGTATTTCATGCATAGATCAAGTTAAGGTGTCAATGGCCCTGCATGAAGCAGGTGATCTCAGCTGAGCAAACCGGGGAGGGACTGTTGTGTCGCAGCTTGACGAGACCATTGTCTGGAGTCGCTGTTCATATGGGTAAGGGGAGGGTAATTATCACCTCAGCCAAACAGCAAGCTGTGTGGCCCATTTGTTTTCTGTTGGGGGGCATAGGAAAACAATGGGGAGGGGTGCTCCACACCGTAGGTGATTGACATTATCTGCTGGAGCAATCCATGGAGGCATTCCGGCTACCCTGCTATTCAGGAGAGGGAGAGGGAGGGGCTGGGGCAGTTGCACAAGTTTTGGGTCTCGTCTGAAACAGCGGCTTGCATAGCGTCACTCTTTTGGCTGTGTCAGTCCTCACATATTTTGGAGTTGGAGCAACATCGAAATAGGATCAACACGAGTCACCCCTTTTCTGCGACGTAAACACGATAGCACATGACTCTATGATGTATTGAAATAAATGTACACATAAAAATGTATCTACAACTCACCAGTGTTTTAATTGGACCGTAAACCCGGCCGGTTCCTGCTAGCTAGTTCCTGCTATAGCTATCTATAGTGATAAAGTTTGGGATTTTTTTCTCCCCCCTTTTGGCTCTGACTTAGTAGTTTGACAGCAAATGTCCAGACATCTGTCTCTCGTCGGCGTTCTGATGTTGGCCGGCAGTGTGGCACCACACACTTCAGAGTTGACAAAGACTGTTGGCTGTGTTTTCCAGAGTTCTGTGAAAGCTGTGTAACAATTAGAACCCAGCTCTGCCAAGCTGCATTGCCCACAGAGTATACCGTATGGCCGTAGTTTTTTTTTTTCTCCTGTGGCATCATGGCTACCTTTGCTTGGTTTTGTTATTGGTGTGTAACACCTGTCACGTATATAACCAGGTTTTGCTATAGTCTAATTATCACTTTATATTTTTAGGTTTGTTGACATCGGGCTCCATTTTTGTCGGACGCTAAACCCCTTATCCCTAACTTCTTTGCCTTTTTTAGTATTGTGTAAAACTTTTTGGAATAGTTCAATGTGCCGATCTATTGACACGTTGTGAGCTTGCAGACTAGCTGTTTTGAACTATTGAAAAATGTTTTCTTAAAAGGGAAAGAAGTCAAAGGATAAGGGGTTTAACAGGGATGAAAATGCAGCCTGTTCATCTCTTGCAGTACTGTTACTTGTTGCCCTTTGTTGGTCTTTATTGTTTGCTTTCATTGCACCGTGGATGAGTGGGAACCGATATTTCATCCCTCTATATCAGGGGTTTTCAACCTTTTTGATGCCAGGGACCACCATTTTTTCAAAATTTGAGCCACGGACCACCACTTTAGGACATTTTAGCCCCACAAACCCCAAGACTAAAGATTTCTTTTGCTTTTGTTACATCTGGTTAAACAACTTAGCTGGGGACCACCTGGAACCCTCTCAAGGACCACTGGTGGTCCCCGGACATACTGTACGTTAGTGTGACAAATAAAAAATCATGGGACCTTTGTGACATCTGGGCCTTTTAAACAGTAGCGTATTCTACTCCTGCCTGTTTGGAGTGCTGGAGGCAGTGGGGAAAGCTGGACGACAATTAGAAAGTGATGAAAATCGATGGGCTTAGTTGCTACACTTCACTTTTATTTACAGAGTTCTCTCAATGCAACTGTCCAACAGTATTTAACAGAGCATTCTGCTCCCAGGCTGTAGCGAGCATCTCTATGGGCCTCGGCCATATGTCTGTCTCAAATCGTGTTTGTTTCTAATTAAATAAGGGCATCTGCAAGCCATTACTAAATGTCCCGAAGTTTAATGCAAAATGTAATTGCTCATATTAGTTTATCCGCGGTTTCAATCTTTCACAAACATTTAATAACACTTCGGCCATGGGATAGGCGAGCTCTTTAAAAAAAAAAAAAAAGAAAGAAAGAAAGAAAAGAAATCGGTTTCTAAGTGTTTCCTCTTATTTAAATGTCCCGTCCAATCTCCTCTCCCTTTCTCTCCCCCACCCCACCGTGTGCCTCTCTCTCTTTCTTTTCTTTCGTGCTTTTTTTTTCCTCTTCTCACACAGCAGAAAGCAGCTTTTTACAGTGTTATAGAAGTTTCCGCTGAGTAGCTTGGCCCTGGATTTCTTACCTTTTGTTTCCTCAAACCGCTCCGAGGACTGTACCCAGACAGGCACCCTGCCACTGTGCTTCTCATGTGCCTGCGAGCAGCAGCAGCGAGCAGCAGCAGCAGCAGCAGCAGCAGCGAGCAGAGCAACGCGCTGCTATGGGCCGGTGACTGTGAAGAGTATAGGAGCTAATGTGACATCCCTGCGGTTGGCAGCACCTGGGTGGATGTTTCAGGGGTGTATCTGCGAGCAGCTTGCTCCATAGGGCACACACTGGCAATTAAAAAAGTAGGCGCTTAGGAAAGAAAAGGGGGGTAAAAAAAAAATGCCCGGGGGCATGTTCCTCAATCCTGGCAGAAGCTGTCAAATAAGGGGATGGATGGGAAGAGAGAGACGGAGGTGGTGGGCATGGCCACGGACAGACCAAACACTCACAATAGGGCCCGTTTCATTTGTGGAAGTGATTGACATAGATTAGACAGGGAAAAGTGTATTGTTTTGGGTTTTCTCTCCAGAGAGGGGTAGCATTCATTAGGCATCATGCACAGAGCAGAGTACAGTTTCAATAGGGAGCTAGCAGCCTCTAAAAGCAACTGGGCTGCCTGACAGTTGTATGGACTAGGGCCCATTAGCTGGAACCTACGATTCAGCCTTGAGCAGTATGGTGAAAATGAAGAGGGCTGATGTCAACTCACAGAATTTCCCCCCTTTTGGAAGGGAAAAAGGGTCCCCCTCTCCCCCCCCCTACCCTCCTCCCCCCTGCTCTATTGGACTCCAGCTGTCAGGAAACAATACCCGCTGCCTGCTCCGACAAACTCATTCCTGAAAATGTTTTTTTTTTTGTGTCCTTCTCTCCCTTTCCCCCCCGCTTGCTATAATGTCTTTTCCATTTTTAACCCACGGTCATCCAAGCTTCCTTCCTTCTTACAATCCCTGAGTGATGAATGAAGTTTAAAAAAAGGAAAAAAAAAAAAATCAAAACATGAATGCATGTGAATTTCTCTCTTGGAAATTGTAGGAGTCAAAACTTTGCTATATCTGATTTCACAGTGGTGTAGTAATCACATTTTCAAATATGACCTTAATTCTGATCTTTTTTTTTTCAATGCATATGCTGTAGGTGGAGGTCTTTGTGCAGAACTGAAATCCACCCCTCATCGAGTAGCTTCATGTCATATAGGAATTTTGCGCATTGATTGTCTGCAATCCATCTGCACACGATGAGTGATGTCGCGAACACGAAACAGAATACTCGATACGGCAGTTGAATTCCACGCCGTAAGGCAACTGGAATTATAATCACTATATAGGCAGTTTTTTTTGTTATCTACATCGTGTCAGCGTGAGCAAGACACAAAGCTAAAATTACGAAACCCTTTTAATTAATTTGAAATTGTACCAGGCAGAAAATCCACATGCATGTCAGTCTGCTGTATCCGGTGTTTAAACTTTTATAGGTTTTTTCGACCAATTGGTAGATCACATTTTAAGTCACCATTTCTCATTGAAACCATGCTCAAACTAAATTCCAACTGATTGAGCCATTTCTACCATTCGGTAGAGGCGAGTATGCAAAAAATATCCACTAGATGTCACTGTGGCTTCACACAGCATGCTTTACAAGTCAGGTGGTAATGAGGAACTTAGACAGAGAGAAATCACTCCTGACATCTAGGCTCTGTTTTGCCACAGATTCAAAGGTGAGATGATTTATTCTGCATATTGCCACTCCAGAGATGTTACTGAATGTAAATATGTAACTTGATTCAATTAAAATTATAATTATAATGGTTAAATAATTTTCAGAAAACATGCTCTACCAAACGGGTTGTTTGTCACTTTATGGTACAAGTAGTGCAAGTTTTAGTTTCTTGCACAATAATGTATATATACAATGATTTAGTTTCCATCTGTGTAAACAGAAAGAAAGCTCTATAGCCATTAGCAACAGTGGATGCCCAAATGTTTTTATTTTGCTCTGTTTTCCATCATAAATAGTCAAAATATTATCTTGGTATCATTCTGGCATCACTGCCTTTTACCTCTAAATGACAATTCAACCATTTGGTAGAGCATGTTTTAGGCATGAATAAAACATGCTTATACAACTATTTCAGCATCCAAATATAAATGCACCTTGTCTCTGTGTGCATATACACATATACATACATCTGTAAGCTACATAACTAGAAAACTGTTCTCCCCACTGACTACCAATTTGACACACGCATTCCACCCACCACAGGACGTGCAGTGTCTGCAGTCAAGTCCGTCAGTACACCAGTTGTCCAGAACCAGCACAACAGCCTCTGCCAGGGTTCTGGACGATGCCCCAGCCTGGGCTGGGCTGGGGCACCGGTTCTCCATAAATGGAGCTGGCCTATTATGACAATACAAAAACCTCTACTTGGGCTCTGGGCAGGGGCCCTGTTCAGGCTTTGGACATCTCCATATATGGATCTCACGCGTTCTGACATCACAATGATGTTCTGACATATGCATAATTTGCATATACTACATATTTGGGCATACTGAAACAAATAAACTCCATACAAGGGCATAAAAGGGCACAAACATAATAAAAACTGGGTGGTGCATGCATTTCCAACTTGCATCGTTCCAGGCCAGTGCCAACGGGCAACGCTCTAGTATTATAATGAAAAAACAATCAATATATCATAATCACAACAATTAATTAGCAGAATTTGTATTTATTCATTGCAAAAAGTATTTCTTGGATTACTTTAGTTCATTTTACACGTTTACCCTCAAGTGACATTTCTACCGTTTGGTAGAGGCTTATATTTTAATAACTGGTGGGTATGATGTTAAAAATAAAATTGATTCTTGTTATTATTGCCTAAAGGAAGTAAAAAATGCAAAGAAATAATTTTTCCACTGCTTCTTTAATGGTGGGAACTTTAAAGGGTGTTTAAACTGATTCACAAACCAGATGGCTGAGCTGTGCTACTATAGTGCAGCTTTTGGCTCCATGCTATCTATCTCCAGTGCTACAGGGAAAAAAAAAAAAAATCCGGTTCAACTTGTACCAAGCAACAAATGGCAACAGACCTTCCTTGTCGCACATCAGGGCCCTGTGTTGCATATTACATCGCACATAGCACAGTCAGGGCATAACTGTATAACTGCTGGTGGATGAGTTTACATTATTTCACAAGGGGAGTTGTTCTTAAGCTCAAACATATAAGTAGAGCATTTTTTTTAACTTTTATAACAGCATTAAAGATTGATTGCGATCGCAAGTGGGTACAGGTCACAAGGACACAAAGCAACGTGAGCGAAAAACAGAATAGAACCAGACATAGCTCAAAGTCCACACCCAAAGTCTTTAGCTTCATCCTCCTCAAGATGGGGCTTCCTTCCAGCTGTCTCTTCCCACCCGCTCAGCGATGGGCGCCCACAGCTGGACTCTTGTTTTTCCTTGACAAACGGCAATTTCACAGTTCTCCAGCAGTCAGTCCACTGTGCTCACATTGCCCCCCCCCCGCCCTCATGCCAGAGCCCACTGTCTGACCCCGACAGTATGAGAGCCAGAATGGCTCTCATACAGGTGTCTGGTAGAGTTATGGCTCTCTGTTGGCTCGCTTTACGCCATTCATTACCCCTCATGTATGTTCTCGGAAAGAAAAAAAAAACCCTGCAACCCCATACTTGTTCAACTTCTCGGCAAACAGCGAGGTTTGTCCTTGTAGCGCCGTAGCAGTAACGTCTCAATCTGTTTTATTTGGTGTTACTGCAGCAATGGAGGCGCTTTTAGGAATGTGGCGCCATTTAATTTGTTTTAAAACACTATAAAGTCATCGGCGGATAATGTTGCATAACAGTATATGGCCACGATCGCCTATTTGTGTGTTACGTAAGCTCATAATATTGTTTCTTACATTTCCGCCCCCACAGTACCTGCAGATGAAATGGCCTCTACTGGACGTCCCTGGATCAGCAGGACTGAAAGATCCCCGCTCTCCAACCCCGGGGCATTTAGTAAGTAGACACTAACACTCCCTATCTGTCCATCTGCAGCCTCCTCCTCCTCCTCCTCCACTATGAACCTAGAGAAACAACAGCACCTGCAGGCTAACTATTGCACACCGCACAGCCGCGCTACGCCGCCTGTGTGTCCATACCACAATAACTCAGCGCGTTGTAAATCATCCAAGTTGGAACCACCTAGCCATTCATAGGGTTTTTTTTTTTCCCACACAGGTGCGAGGCAGTCATCATGATGTCTCTGAGTACAGACACACACACACACACACACACAGGGTGTGCTGAGGTCCCGCATTGTCTAGTCACCACCAGACAATGTGGGACCTCAGTGGACCTGTTCGCTGTGCGGGTTTTTTATTTTTTTGCTGAAGGCTGTGTCCCATACAGGCAGGATTGTGATAACGTTAGATAAACAGCCCAGCCTCTGGAATCAGAGCATGGAGTCCCATACATGCATGCTCCCTATCACCTGTCAGATCACATGCAGGGTGATCTCTGGTTAGGGGAAGTCGTGTTTAGTTTATGCATGGAGGTAGAGCATTAAGGCTGCCCTGGCTGCAACCACCGCGGGCAAATAACCGCTGTGACTCAGCCCCCTGACCTTACATGTCCTGGCTAGACAGGCCTGTTTAGTTTGTGGTGGATTCGTCGGATCTCATAAGCACAACGATGCAAACAACAAAGTCTCCATTGAGGCCAGTCAATGGGAAGCTGTTGCGAAGGGGAGAGAGAGCGGCGCTCGCCCAGGGGAATCCAAAAGCTGCTCTGTGGTTGACTTCAGTCTCAATTGGAAACCAATTAAAGATATTTTATTACAATAAGTGCTGACCCCTAAGTGACTCGCGGGCGGCTGCGTTGTCTGTCAGACGGAGCTTCTGTTCAATGTTCTGTTCCAGACAATTGCCTTTATCTTATTTACTTAATGCATAACATTATGAAATGCATGATTCTTGTATTGTCTGACGTGGGATGGAGAGAGAGAGAGAGACAGAGAGAAAACGAAAAAGAAAGTAGAAGAAGGAGCGGGTTAATGTCAATTGAATTAGGAGGAAATGAAAGAGGCCATTGAAGACTTGATGCAGAGTTTTGAGGACTCTGGTTGGATTGTTTCCACTCGGTGCTGCAATGGTTGCTGCTGCAGGATTCACTTGAAAGGAAACCTCATTTGCTGCAGTGTTGGCACCCTGTCACTATTAGTTTGACCTTTTTATCTCAATTGAACATCATTGATCCAACAAGGTCAATACAGACAGAGGACGTTGTGTGCTGTGTAGATTATGCCTGGGAAATTGAACGCAAGTTGTTGAGTGGTTTACTGTGAGAAATTTGAACTTGTTTTTTTTTAATTAGTTAAGGTATTAGCTTTGTAATACCTTGGTGTAAACTAATTATTTCAACAATTGAAACCCCTTTAATTGTTGCAGACAATATGTTTGATTGATAATGACAGTGACAAAATTACAAATAGATAAGAACTTGCACTGCAAAGGTATCAAAACAAATACGCTACATGACAGTGGACTATACCTGTATATACACGTGGGTGTATATATAGTCCACTATATGGTATAGTATATACTATATACTGTATACAGTTTACTATATATATATATATATATATATATATATATATATATATATATATATATATATATATATATATATATATATATATATATATATATATATATATATATATATTTTTTTTTTTTTTTTTTTTTTTTTTTTCTTTCTTTTTTGACACTAGGTAGCACATGTCCAAGCAGGTCAAGTGAAACATTTGTGCGACACACTGACCCAGGATGCAAATAACATAATTGTTTACGCCGCGCTCTGTCAACTCTCTCTGTGTGTGTGAAGTTCAGAGAGAGTTGAAACATCATGTGAACCTCCAGGAGGAGGAAGTGTTCACGGACGCGATCCGGTGATCTCAGCAGCAACCCTCAGAGAGAGAGAGAGAGAGAGAGAGAGAGAGAGAGAGAGAGAGAGAGAGAGAGAGAGAGAGAGAGAGTCATTTGATGTGTGTGTGATGGGAAGTAGCTTATCTGGTGTGTTTTTTTCGCTGGTACCAGGCAGGCACGGCACATTATACCCTGCGCACACAGAATAGAAGGCATATAATAATAATAACACACCCCACGGTGGGCCAGAAGCTCTCATGCCCCCTCTCTGGTGCTAGCGGCTGGCTGACAGGGAGCCAGGCTGATTATGTGCTCATTACCACCGCCAGAGGAGCCGCGTCGGGGAGTGGGAGGGTGAGCAGAAGGCTCGCTGGCTCCCCGGGCTTGCAGCCCCCCCCCAACGCTGCACTAATGAGAGCAGAGGGAGTGGATGGGTGCCCATGGGGATGGGATGGGGGTGTGGAGGGGGTAAGGATTACTGGCCAGGGCCAACAGGAGGAACCCTGGGAGGAGAGACCCGGCCCGAGGAGAAGCGGGCAGGGAGACCCCCGGTAGGGCAGGGCTTGCCTTCTTCGCGTGATGATCCGGGAAATCATCATATTCAAGCTTGTGTTAACGTTCTGAATAACGATTGCAATAAAATGCTGGATCTCCTATTGATTAGGAGAGATATCGGCCGTGAGAGCTGATGCGGTGGTGAGTCATATCCATGCACATGGTGGTGCGGTTTTATTTGAACTCTTAGTTAACCACTTGTAGGCGACGGTGGTGTCACTCGCGCAACAAAAATAGCAGAGGGTTTCAAAGAGAGCAACATTTGGACCGGCCTTTAAGCATTTATATGATATTCGAGTCATAAATATTCAAGCTTGTGTCTCATACTATTATGCATACATTGTTTTTTTCATAGCAGCTGGTGTGATTTGATCTGCTATTGATTAGTAGTATGAATATGTGCAGTGACTGAGAGCTCCGACTTGCGAGGCACATCATGTACAATGTGCTTTTAACCTCATCAACCACTTATGCCTTATTTCACACGCAGGACGTGGTGCGATGGTGTCACGCGGACACCAAAGATTTGCTATTTTTGAAATGGATTATGAAAACGTTGACTCTCATGACATCTCCGGAGCCAAGTTGAAAGTGGTTAATCTAGCGTCTTAGATCCACTGTATGAGCAGCGGCGGCGTCACTCATCGGTGCCTTCTCCTGGCTGGAGTACAAGCGAGCCTCGAGATCACGCCGGCGATGATGAGCATCATAACGCGTTGGCGCTCCTCCCCGACTCCGACGCGCCGTCGAAAAACCATTTCACTAACGAGGAACCGCGTGTTGACTTTCTGCCCTCGCTCACGGCGCGGGGCCGCGCGGAGCCTAGACAAGAGTAGGAAGCGGTGTATATTATATACACAAGACGTAGGAAATCAGAGCCTTCTGTGGATTGTGAGAGAGTCCAGGGCAAAGCTGTCCTGTCACTGTGCAGATTGGGTCCATAAGGCCTGTATGCTAATCCGCGAGCCCACTCTCTGGCTCGAGATCCTCAATTATTCAACAGACAGGTTTGTTTAGCATTCAGTTGGTATTGCTTTTTGGTAGTAACGCTTGGTTGTGATGGTGATTGGAGTGTATATGTGCTGCGGGGGGATAGACCGGGGAAGGAGTGGAACAAGCTATTCTGCGGGTATCCCTCACCGCCGCGCACACACACACACATTACAAACCATACATACACACATGCGGGCACCCCGGCAGTACTCCCATCTCTCTCAGCTCTCTGTGTTCAGAGAGCTGTCTATTCATGAATAAAACATCAAAAGGCGCTGCAGGCCCAGGTGATGCTAGTGTGTGGGAGACTCAACCTTGTCAGTCCAGGCAAGCAGTGGCTGAGCTCCAGCTGAGGAGGAGTGCAGAGACGAGAGAAAGAGTTCCAGAGCGGAGAAAAGGGCGGTCGATCGTTGTGCATTCATATAGCAATCATCACGCCGACATGCCTATTACAGCCGTGTTGATAGTGCTGTCATGGCTGAATACTTCCTCGAGTCCCGCTGAGGTCACTCGACGGTGACTCACGTTAATTTGTCCGGGGAGGGACCCATGATTCTACGTGCCATTACGTGACAAGCGCTCAACTATTATGCCGGTTTAAAAGGAGCAGTGACACTCTAATGAGGTAGCACTGACCCGAGTGACTGCCCCACCATCACTTATCAGATCAGGACATGGCGTATGTATGGGGCCGGTCTGAACTTGAGTTCCTGACAGACACAAGAAGAAGAAGAATCCCGCTCTCTGTTCCAATATTGTGTTAGTGTGTAGACACTGTGCAGAGTAATCAAGACAAACAAGAGACCTGCTCTTGTCCGGCGTGTCATAAGTCACTTAGTCACCGAATTTCTGAAGGAATTGAAGTGCTGCGTGGTCCTCCTGAGTGGCATTCCGGAGAGGCCCATTGTTTTTTCGCCCCTCAAGTGTGTCCAGTGCTGTTTTCAGCTCCTTGTTGGACACATGACAGATTCTGTTGAGATGCTGAGTGACGGCATGAGGCATCTTAAAAAAAAAAAAAAAAACGCAAATGCAAGTAAAGGAAAAACATTTTCCTTTACTTTTCTTTTTTGGTCAATTTTGGTCCTTACTCTTCTTCTTGGCCCACATTTTTTCTTCTGCAGACCTTTGGCTCGGTGTGGTCCGGTGAGACTTTCCCATTTTGCATTAAGCAATGAACATCCAGGGTCCATGATGAAATCAAAGGCTTTCGGCAGGGCCCTGCGAACTGAATACTGATCTGAGGTCTGCTTGCTGCAGTGCCTGCTGGGCCACTGCAGATACAAGAGCTTCATCACACATCAGGAATGTGGACGTGAAATCCAAGATCAGTCAAAACGATTATAAGGTCACGGAGTGTGTCAGTTATCGCATCGCCGGGCCATGAATGAATTTAAACACACACAAAAGATAGCTTTTCTTTAACATGTCAATGTTAAAGAAAATATATTACCGAACCTTAATCAATTTACAGATGTTTATTATTGAATTATATAGCGCACAAAGATATTGGGTTTGGTGTTATATCCCCCAGAGCTTGTTTGTACTAGTATATGCCTTGTCATCTGTGTATGCGCACGTTTGTGTGTGTGTGTGTGTGTGCGTGCGTGCGTGCGTGCGTGCGTGCGTGTGTGTGTGTGCGTGCGTGTGTGCGCGCGCACATGCATGTGCGCCCTTTAATGACCGCAGAGTCTGGTCACACTACTGCTGACCCACTCCAGTAATATGACACAGCGTGCTTTATTATTCTAACCTAGAATATTAGTGCCATTGACCTTTTCAAAGGCGATGGGCAGAGGTAAAGCAGCAAGTTGTCTGTGATGAATGGCAAGGGCTTTAGGAGGGGCCGATTCTAAAGGCATACGACACACAGGCAGACCCCTCTCACGTCCGCTTCCTGTTGGCGTTGACAAACAAGGCTTGGATTTCTCAGCATGCCAGGCATTCTTTTTCACCCTGTCTTTCCTGGCCGTTTTGAAAAGGCCTCTGAACCTCCCACCCAGAATCGCCTAGCAGAAAGGCACACAAAGCTGCAGGGTTATTCAGTTTGTTCTAAGCTCTCTTCCCCGTCGGCTGTTTGCCTAGTAATTCAATTCAGATGTGCAGGATCCAAAAACATGTTTGCTTGAATGAAATCCACCCCTCCACCCACATTGACCAAGGCCTGTGCTTTTCTTAGCACCGGTCCAAGTTGAACAGCCCCATCGAGGTATTGCCACCTCTGCCTCTTTAGCCCCAAAACCTCTTAACAGAGAGACACCTATTCTCTGCACTGGCACTGCAGCCCAGTTTTGCTATTTTTCATCTTCCTGCGACTATGTCGAGGCTGCTCTAATACCAGATCGCGGTGGTGTTGCTTCGCGAGCCGCCAAGGAAGGTAGTCGCTGCACTACGTTGCAGCCAGGCCAGTTTCTCAACAAGCACGTCTATGTAAAGAGCACGATTTCTGCTGTCTGTCAATGCAGATACCATCTGGTTCCAGGTTTGCTCTGTATCCGTCCTGTCACGTAGATGTTGTTTATATTTAAAACACAGCTCATGTTCCATGTGGTTTCCTTATTACACCTTGCCCATGGATCATGAAGCCCGAGCATATGAAGCTGTCGCGGGTTTGAGGAATATTACCCCTACACATAAAGCAACTGAATGAAGGTATTGATGGGTCGCGGGCCGGCTTTAGTTTTTTTTACACCAACACATGAGCCGCAATTTTACATGACTGCTTTTTGTGTTTGCTAGAGCTTAATTCATTAGCAAGAAGTTAATACACGGTGCTTTCCTTTTTTTTCCCCAGTGTTTTGTTTATTTAACTGTGAAACGACTCGGCAGTAGGGCGTTTTCCTTTGTAAAATGTTGACCATGGCATAACCTCTCCTCGGTACTGACCGGCTCAACAGGTAGGCGGCGGCAAGTAAGAAATGCATTTTGCACGTGTACAGACTGCACACACTCAGTTGTACAGAAATAGTTCTTTGGGCCACTTAATTTAAATGAATACCGGAATTGTGATGTAAAAAAAACCTGGTGCCTTTAAACTTGATTGGCGTATTCCAGAATGTGAATTATTAATGATGGTAATTTCAGATTCTAACTGAAGTGCTTCCCAAAATGTGTTGGCACCCAGGTCTAGAGGTCTCACTCAAACAGCATGCACAATATAGGGAGAATCCAGGCACATTGTACATGAAGTGGAGCAACAAAGCACAGCTGAAATATACATGACATGTGGGATCGGGGGCTTGCAAATCTCCATAAAGCATTTTTTTTCTCCCCCTGCCATCAAATTATATCAAAGCCTTCTCTGTGTTGTATGAAATCGCGTTTCCGTTTCACCTAATGTAGGACTTTTTGAAACATATTGACCTTACACGCTCTCCAGCTTTGGGGCAAAAACATAAAAAAAGATCTGTTCTAAGTAAAGTGATCTTAATATAGCCTTGTTTCACACCAGTAAATATTTTCTTCACTAGGGCTGGCATTACCCCGAATCAAAGTGCGCCTTTAGAACGTTGTGGGGGCGAAATACGGTTTGCTAAGGGGTTTTAAAAAAGAAGGAAGGGTTTGGACCTGCTTTAAAAAATAAATGTAGCACGAAAAAAAAAAAAAAACGGGAGAGAGAGAGAGAAAAAAAAGAGGCACGGCTAAAATTTGGAACAATTCTAAACAGCGTGAAGTAAGAGAGAGAGTACAGGAGTCTCAATGCAAACCTTGTTCCCTTTACCAGACCACGTTGGTTGGAGAGACGAGAGACCGAGGAGGAGGAGGAGGGGTGATGGGGGGGTGGAGGGATATTGAAGAAAGGTTAGGCTGGAGGAACAAGACTCCTTTCTCCCCCCCACCACCACCCCCACCCACCCCCTGACCCTCCCATGTGACAAGTTGAGCCAACAAGCGCTCCATTCAGCGGAGCAGCCAGGGGAAATGACTGCGAGGCCAAACACTAGCCTAATGAAAGCAGAGACGCTGGTTATTATTATTATTGTCTTCACATCATCATCATCATCATCATCGTCGTCTTCACCACCACCACCATCATCATCGCCGTTGATTCATTGTCATTGTCCAGCACTGGTCACGTGACCGCCTGGTGCGATTGGGCCACAGGGTCAAGGGTCTGGGTTTTCTCACCATACGTGGTAGTGTTTTTTTTTTGGATATTTTGTGCCTGTTTTATTGACACGTAGTTATAGTGAAGACAGACAGGAAAAAGAGGACGGAGAGAAGGAGAGAGACACACAGCAAAAGTCCTCATGAACGGGACTCGAACACACGATGTGCTGTCAGGCCAGAGCCTATATGTGGCATGCGCCTGGACCATTAGGCCAACGGGTGCCCTGGTAGTATATATGTTTTTAACCTGTTTAATAGACCTGTAGTCCAGTTCTAAAAAACGCCATCTGAGACCTAACCTACTGTAAGTTGTCTGAACATCTTCAAATTCTTACCGGCGGATTAAAAAAAACTAACGAGACACAGAGTTAGTGCCCATATACGATACAACAGGTTTGAAATAAATATCATGATGGAATTCCTATATAACACTCTATATTATGGGCATTCTTGACACAATTCTTGACATTGTAATTGTTGTTGTTGTTGTTGTTGTGACGACGTCATTAAGATTTTGTCATAGGATCGATATCCAAGATATGCTGTAGTGGTGTTGGCATCCCCTTTCTATATTGCTATAAATGGATGCATTGCCGTGGAAAATGTGGGATTGACAATCTTTCCAGTTGAATATGGGCAGCCTTTATTCTTAGCCCCATCATGTGTGTGTGTGTGTGTGTGTGTGTGTGTGTGTGTGTGTGTGTGTGTGTGTGTGTGTGTGTGTGTGTGTGTGTGTGTGTGTGTGTACACACGTGCGTGCTTGCCTGCGTGCGTGTGCATGCGGTGCCGGTGTGACTTCTGGACTGGCGGCGCTGTTGTTTTGCTTGTTGGGCTGAACAAACAGTTCTCTCCTCCACTAAATGACTGTAATGGTCTTGGCATGTGTCCGCGAGGCTTTTCAGTGTTCCTTGGTGCCGGTCCAGATTGCATCATAATACGGCCCGTCACATTCACATTCACATTCACATGCGCATGTGTGTTGTTTACTGTGGAGGGCGCTGCACTCAGGATTATAGGTCAAACACACAGGTACTCTAACACGCCGGTTCCCAAACAGTTTGGCTCCTGACCCAGAAGAGAATTTTCCATCTCCTGGGACCCAAACTGTTGAAACGAGCAGATCTACAGGCTCACAATGTGTTGCTTCGCACCACGTTGTGAACTTGTAGATCGGCTAGGTTCACTACTATAATTGGAACTTCTTAGATTTTTATTTGATTATTGTTTCGTTCTTTAAGAAATTACAGGCCAGGGTAAAAAAAATTGAATTGCTCTTTTGATCATATTTCTGAAAATGTTTTGAAATAATAATTTAAAACAAAATGTGAAAATTAGGTAATACAGATTTTTAAATATAATTGAACACTTCATTTTACGATCTCAAGAGTTACAGATTTATAAGGGTCCATTTTGTTACCAACTAGCCTGGGACCACCTGGAATCCTCTCAGGGACCACTGATGGTCCCCGGACCACTGGTTGAAAACCCACTGCTTTAACACATGCTAATATGGTACCATGGTGACACAGTGACCATTAGGGATCAGGATATGTGCTGTATGATACTGTGGGCCGAAAAGAACGGTTTCAGGGCCATGGACCCCCTAGAAGAAACATTTAACTGGGGACCCAACCCCCCCCCAAACAATCGTATGTTTGACAACTATTTTTTTGACCCAGTTCCTTAGATAAAAGTAAAAATCTGTTGTTTTTTGTGTGTTTGTTTTGCATTAAAAGTCCTTAAATTGTCACTCCACTGTCATCTGGGGAGAAGCGCCCACACAGGTCGAGCACCGCCGCCGTATTTAATACATTGGCGAGTTTGAGATGCCTCTGCGTGATAAACACGTCGTGCATAATGTGTGTGTGTGTGCGGCGCGTATATAAGCTCACAGAACAGATGCATAATATCAGATGATATCACGTGCCGCTGTGTGTTTTGAATACCGTGCGCCAGAGGCGTCAGAGCGCCATGCTTATCAGCTATCCTAACCTCCCCCTCCTCCTCCTCCTCCTCTCTCTCTTTCTCTTTCACAGTCCAACAAGGTCCCAGTGGTTCAGCATGCCCACCATGTCCACCCGCTGACCCCTCTAATCACCTACAGCAACGAACACTTCTCTCCGGGCACGCCGCCCTCACACCTCTCCCCGGAGATACTAGACCCAAAGACAGGTACAGTACGTCGCCCTGGTGGTGGTGACCCCCAAACCGTAACCGCTTAAACCAGAGGTTTTCAGCCTTTTCGATACCAGGGCCCACTATTTATTCAGCATTTGAGCCACGGACCATCACTTGGTCCCAAAACTAAAGATTTCTTTCGTTTTTGTCTACCAATACCAGGCTGGATTTCAGAAACAAAACAGTCAAACATACAGATCAAAATGACCATTAATCTTCTACATTCTCTATACATTCTCTCTAGTTGTGTAGACTTGGGCTAATTCACATGATGAATATTTTAACTCTGTGTAAACACGAAACCAAATGGTTTCATTTTTATGCTCTCAAAGAGTTACATCTGGTTAACCAACTTCCCATCATTCATTTTCCATCTGCAAAATGTCTACTTAATCCTGACAGTCTTCTGAAAATTCAGTTCCTGTGTCAGTGATGCTAATAATATTCCAAAATATTGCCAAAGACCCCCAGAATTATATGTGTCTGGTTGCAGACCCCCATCTGAAAATATGGAGTCCCAGGGACCTCCCAGAAGCAAATGAAAGAACATAATATATACAAAGATTTGCACCACTTTTTCACTTTTTCCCCCAAAATAGCAGACATACAAGCTCATAGCGCACACTCAGTGGTGCACTATGAGCTTGTAGGTCTGTTATTTTTCTAATAATAATGCTTTCAATAGCTAAAGCTAATGCTTAAAACGCCCAAAGGGGTTCCCGTAAGGATGCCAGGCTGAAAGTGGCAAATGTAGAACCTGCTTTGTCTCCAGAACATGAGTATATCTGGCTGTTTTATCACATCACTGACACAGGTGAGCAGGTGTTGTACTGTACTGTTGTGCTTCAGCTTGTTGTTTGTCATCGCAGGTATTCCTCGGACTCCTCACCCGTCGGAGCTGTCGCCGTACTACCCTCTGTCCCCCGGAGCCGTGGGCCAGATCGCACACCCGCTGGGCTGGCTCGTGCCACAGTGAGTTCGGACACTCATTCGTTTGGTTAAAGCACTGTTGCATTTGAGAATATTACCTTCACCTGTCCCAAATAGTCATCAAAATCATCCTTGGCAGTAAATGAGTTAATGGTAGGCCAGGAGATAATGTAATACAGGTATGGGTTTGATTAAACAGGCACTTTACTTCTTTGAATAAACATTATAACTAAGTCTATAGACCTAGCTGGGTCCATAGACGCAGACTGGGTCTATAGGGTGGCTGAGCACACTACAGAAACGATGGATAAAAAAGGAAAGCCCAACAGATTGCCTTCTATAGTGGTCATTTTGGTTTCTACCAACCAGGGAGCTTTGCTCTGCATAACCTCTTGAATGGAGTCACACAGCTGCTAGCCAACAAATCAAACTGACTCTGCGATTTACACTTTTTATTCTCCATAATGTAGGTGCAGGTGTACCATATCAAAACAACAATAAATTATAAACATGTGAGTTGACCGGGATAAATTCTAGGGCATTTTTTTGCTGCGGGTGTTGTAATCAATTGCAACGCTGCTGTTCCGCAAGCAAAGGGGATTTGAGTTGATGAGGAGAGGATTAGTGCTGGTGGATTTTTTGGGGGGGAGTCCGTCAGCTGTGTTTGATCCACCTCTCAACGTAGACCTCTTCCAGTGTTGCCAACTGCTAAAATCCAAAATGCACTAGTGGCACTTCCAAAATGCATTAGAATGCGCTAGAGCAGTGGGTTTTCAACCATTTTTCATACCAGGGACAACGGAGGACCACCATTTGATGTTGAGTTTAGCAGTCTCGGACTAATTTAGGAGAGATAACTGGCAAAATGTTGGTCAAAATAACAATTCTTCTATGTTTTCTAATAATGTAGATTCTTGAAAATTAAGTAATTCAGATGTTTAAATATAATTTAACTCTTGAGAGTGTAAAATGAAACCAAATGGCCCCTACGGGTCCAGTTGGTTACATTTTACAATCTCAAGAGCTACAAATCTATAAGGGTCCAAGGGTTTTATCTCTGGCACCTGTCAACCAATTTCACCCCCAACACACCAGCAAAAAAAGCTCTAGATTTACTGCCAGGAGTTTTTCACTAATTTTGGCGCTAGG
This sequence comes from Benthosema pterotum, assembly GCA_039105355.1. Taxonomy (NCBI): domain Eukaryota; kingdom Metazoa; phylum Chordata; class Actinopteri; order Myctophiformes; family Myctophidae; genus Benthosema; species Benthosema pterotum. Next base: position 9,614,579 of record CM076972.1, read on the forward strand.
TGGGAGTCTGAAAAAAAAAAGCTAAATATAGCGACAAATGCGCCAGGTTGGCAACACTGGTCTCGTCTTTCACTCCCCTTCTCCTAACTTTGCACCCCCTCCTCTTTTTCTCTCTCTCTCTGTCTCTGGCTGTCTCTCTCTCTCTCAGGCAGGGCCAGCACATGTACTCCATCCCCCCAGGGGGTTTCCGTCACCCCTATCCGGCGCTAGCCATGAATGCATCCATGTCCAGGTGAGTGGATCATGTTCGGCGACACCCCCACGTCCCCCGAGGGGGGACATCTAATATGTACAGGTTATATGACATGCTGTAATCACGTTTTAAACTTGCACGCTTTGCCAGCGTTTTCAAACAGCACAAAAGGGGTAAGAATCCAGTTGAATATACATGCAAAAACAGCCCTTGTTGTTATCATTATGTGTTGACTCATTGACGCACATATTTCTTTATAAACTTTTGAAATATTGCAACATGTAAGATATGCGGTAGGTTGTGTTTCCGTCGGTTCATTCATTGTTTATCGCATAACGTCGTTACGGACAAAACTTTTCCACCGGACGTGAGGAAACTGCCATTATCTTCATCTTTCTTCAATGTCCAATATGATGTTTGCGAGAGAAAAAAAGAAAAGAAAACATTGATTCAAAAGCTTCCTTTGTTAAGCTAGCTTGAATATTATCACCTAATCAAATAGAATATCAGGTGAAATAACTCATAAGATAGGACAGAGGTATATTCTATTTCAGACACCACCAGACCATCAGATGATGTGACAGTCAGTCAGAACTACAAAGGAATGTGAGGTCTAATGTCTGAGACAAGGTTGGGGCTTTTTTTCTGAGAGCTAAACTTCCACAGTCAGGCCCATCTTCTGAGCTGCTCGACTACACACACACACATACACACACACACACACATGCACACCCACACACACACACACGCACACACACACACACACAAAGATGAAAGGGCCAAGAATCGATTAGGACAAATCAAAGCTCATCTGAAACTACAAGTCCCATCAGACTTAACTCACTGACATGCTGTCAAAATCAGAAAGATTTGTAGTGCAGCCTTCCGGTGTTCATATGAGATGAAATATTCAAAAGGCTCTCTGTGTGATCAATAGTATTTGTAGCTCCTGTCGAAGAATGAAAGATTAAAACAACTGGCTGTACACATTATTGCACAATGTACATTCCATGATCCACCTGATAGACGTTGGATTATGTGATATTCCAAGTTAGTGTCATAACACAGATTTGGCTAGCCAGGCACTTTTTTTTGCAGCGGAGAGAGAAATAACTACAGAACGTGAATTGGCTAGAATTAGGTGTGTGCCGGGGTAACTTTGCGAGTGCAAACTAAGTAAGATTTCTTTTTTGGGGTTGAAACCTGTGTAGCACAGCAGATTTTGTTAATGTTAACATTCTGACTGTGAGTCTCAGTATCGTCCGTTAGTTGAAACAGCTGTGTGTGATTTATCAAGGGCTAACCGTGGTCTGTAAAAACATAGCAGGCCTTGTTTTATCCCCGGGGGACAACAATGGCACCCCCTTGTTAGCATAAGCTAAAATATAAAATCTGGCTAAGGAGAAATGGCAGTGAAAGCGCCGTATCGCCAGCAAATTCCTCAGATATTTTATGAGATTACATTGTTGTGTCGACTAACTGCTATTGTTTGGTCCGTGCTCACTGTTATTGATCTAGCGTCTTTTAAAAAACTGCAACAGAGTCGTGAATGAAATGAAAAGCAGCAAATGTCAGCACGTCTGTCCTGTGCACAGAGCAAGCCTTAGCGTCCTTATCGAAGATGCTTTATCGTGCCATTAAGGAGAATATAACTTTTACAATGGCTTTGTTACAAACTGCGAAATCTTAGATGTATGAGGTACCATTGGGAGGTTTTAGCTGACAACTTCTTCCCTGAGGCAACACACATGATGATGATGATGATGCTGCTTCCCTACATGAAATGTTGTAAAGGGCTATTATAATTATTTATTCAGTGTTTTTACATTGACCATAATGCCTTGCAGCAGTTTCTTGTTGTGTATTGCAAAAAAAGAAAGGAAGAAAAGTGACAAATATGAAAGGTATTAATGGTCAGATTATTTTTAGTATCTTGTGAACATGTCCTGAAGAAAAATAGTGTATTTTGTGGGGCCTTTTAGAAAGGAAAAAAAGAGAAACAGATCATTAGTGCTAAACAGAAAAAAAACTGCCACGGACATTACTTCCGGCTAGCGTTATTAGAGGAGATTATTATGAAGAAACGTTAGGTATTATGATTACGTAAAATGATGTAAAACCACTCAATAGGGGAATTATAATATGACAGCGGCTGGGGTGTGCAGGTTTTCAAAGCAAGCCAAAGAAAGGATAATTGCTCATAATATCATTAAAAAAAGAGATTTGCTTGGCGTATGAGCTACCCATGTTTGACAGGGAGGGAGGGAGGCTGTGTCTGCAATCCTTAACGCCCCCCTTTTGGAGGTTGAAACATTTTCTAGCATTAGCATTAGCTAATGGAGGCATTAGCTTTAGCTATTGAAAAATAGCAGATCTTCAAGATTATAGCTTCAAGATTATATAGCACAGAGTGGTGCACGTGAGTCTGTAGGTCTGCTATGTTTTTTTTTTTATAATTGTGAAAATGTGCTGCAAACTTTGAATGTTATGTCACCACGAACATTTTTAACTAAAATATTTTGCTCCTGGGGGAGGTCCCTGTCCAGATGATTTTGGGGGTCCCCGGCATGACATATTGAGGACCACTGACATAGAAAACCATCAGGATTTAGAAGACATTTGTAGCATCATTTCTGTTGACTGGTGTGACAGTCTGGACTGTCTTATGGGATTCCTTTTTGCCCATTCTTTTGTTTTCTTAAAGCACTGAAAGATTTTTCCATTGGAGCACATTATTTAACAAGAACGCGCGGCGAGAGGTGCGTGGAACTTAATTCCCCGCCGTTGTCCACTACAATGCCCCATTGTGTTTTACAATTGGAAAAGTAAGGCGGCCGCTTATGCATGTGAAGGTGCTCTGTGCGAACGCACGGCTGTCGAAAGGCCCTCCACGGCTTGGAACGTGTTGAGGAAAGTGGTTTCAGGTGTCAGGGCCATGCTGTCGCTATGGCAACAACACACTCCACTTTTCTCCAGCCGTGGCTGAATAAAAGGGGCTTTTGAAAAAGTCTATATTTGAACAAAAAACGACCATGTAGCTCATTGTGTCGCATGATTTACGTCTAGACGGAGCGAGTTTTCACACCGAATTTGACCTGACGTGCAGCGGTGGCGAGGCGCTGATGAGGCGGGGCCTGTACAAACTTTTTTCTTTTTTCTATTAGTTAAGCACTTTCAAACAAAACTTATTTTGGGCATGTCACTTTAGACAGAAATGGTCAAAAAATGTCTAAAATAGTTGAAAGTGGTTGACCCTCTCTTTGGGCTTGTAAATATTTAACCAATGAAAAGAGCTTGTGACTTAATTATAACCACATTGGAACACACAGGCTCTTTTTTATTTTCCGCAAACTTGGCGCACACTTTTCACTATTTGTCAAAGGACGACTCGACGAAGTATATTAACGTTACCGCAAATCTGGCTTTAACCACTTAAAATATATATCTAAAAGACGTCAAAGACTTTCTTTTTTGGCTGGGCACGAGTTCACCGGCCTCTGACGTTGTTCTCTTTGCTTCCTCCTCTAAGCCTGGTGTCCAGCCGTTTCTCGCCGCACATGGTGACCCACCCGCCGCACGGCCTGCACCAGACGGGCATCCCACACCCCGCCATCGTCTCGCCCGCCATCAAGCAGGAACCAAGCAGTGACAACATCAGCCCTTCGATGCACGCGTAAGAGACCTTCTAGTCTAAGCCAGTGGTTTTCAACCTTTTTCATACCAGGGCCCACTGTTGATTCAGCATTTGAGGCACGGACCACCATTTCTTGAAATTTACCCCCACATACAACAAAACTAAAGATTTATTTTGCTTTTGTCCACAATACCAGGCTGGATTTGGGAAACAAAACATTCAAACATACAGATCAAAATTACCATTAATCTTCTACATTCTCTAGGTGTGTAGACTTGGGCTAATTCACATGATTAATATTTTAACTCTTGAGAGTGTAAACATGAAACCAAATGGACCCGCAAGCGTCCATTTGGTTTCATTTTTACACTTTCAAAGAGTTACATCTGGTTAACCAACTGTCCATCATTTACCCTGGGGACCACCTGGAACCCTCTCAGGGACCACTGGTGGTCCTTCTGAAAACCCATGGACTAAGCCTTTACGTTTACACACGGTCGGAGCAGTCCTTCTCATGTGTGCCTCCGAGGGCTGCTAGTGTGCCAGGAGACACGTTTTGACAAGCACACATTACTATTGCAATGTATACAGCTATAGGATACATTTTAATTTAGTATATCAGTTCTAATTTCGCAATACAGAGGCAAATTCTATATTACAAAAATATGTTTGTTTGTTTTTACCACATATTTTGCCTATCATTGGTGTGCCTTGGACACAAAGCGTTTGTAAACCCACTGCATTGGCACAATACATTATTCGTTCGTTGTACTTGTATTTGTCATCATCTCCTAAAGCAGCTGCTCTGGTCCCCTCTCAACGTATTTTGAAATGCCTGGTTTCAGCAGAAAATCACCGGGGCCGGCCAAGAAGGAGGAGGAGAAGAAGCCACACATCAAGAAACCTCTCAATGCCTTCATGCTCTACATGAAGGAGATGAGGGCCAAAGTAGTGGCTGAGTGCACTCTGAAGGAGAGCGCCGCCATCAACCAGATCCTAGGGAGACGGGTGAGTTAAAATCACTTTACTGGGTGGCAAGTGACCAGTGATGGAAGTAGGGAAAAGGGGAATTTCACCCATTTTCAATTTCCATTTGTTTCCATTTGTGCACTGTACAATAATGCAGTATAGAAATACTCTGAGGTGTATTGGAATACAAGTAAAGGAAATACTCAAGTAAAGTAAAAAAAAAAAAGAAAAGAAAAGAAAATACCTCAACATTGTACAGTACTTTAGTAAATGTACTTAGTTACTCTCCACCAGTGATGAAGAATTGTATGAGGAATGCTCTTGCCGTGTCACCTTCCTTTCACAAAACACATGGCATGAAATCATACAATAGAAGTTGCTCTCATCCACTACAATTGCAATACGTGGAGTGAGCAGATTGCTGAATAAATAAAATTAAAAGATAAAGGGACACAACAGTGTGTGTGTGTGTGTGTGTGTGTGTGTGTGTGTGTGTGTGTGTGTGTGTGTGTGTGTCTGTGTGTGTCTGTGTGTGTCTGTGTGTGTCTGTGTGTGTCTGTGTGCATTTGTTCATGCATGCGTTTGTGCATGCGTGACTGTTTATTGTTTGCAAGCAAATGTGCATATTACATGTAACGTACGCTAACACAACATCCACCGTTTTCTTATTCCTTTCCCTGCAGTGGCACTCCCTATCAAGAGAGGAACAAGCCAAATACTATGAGCTGGCGAGGAAAGAGAGGCAACTCCACTCGCAGCTCTACCCCGGCTGGTCAGCGCGAGATAACTACGTGAGTGGCTCTTCTTGTCACATATTCAGTCCATCTCTCTCAACTAGACCAGCAATAAGTGGCCTCCACGAGCCGGATATGTTCCTACCGAAGCCTAAAGACAATTCTAATTGTTTGTATCAAGTAATGACAAAAGAACTACGCTTTTGTTCTCAAGGACTGAAGCGGTTTGCTTTCCCTTTGTTAGTGAGACGTTTTTCTTTCTTTTCTTTTCTTTTCTTTTTTTTCCTTTTTCCTTTTTTTTCTGACAGCATTGTTGTGTTTATCTGTGCAGGGAAAGCGGAAAAAGAGGAAGAGAGATAATAAGCCAGACTCAACACCAGAGGGTAAGGGGCTTTTCTCTCCTTTCTGTTGGTCCTTCCTTGTAGTCCAACAAAAACAGCCCAATCTGTATGAAATTAACCGTACAGTGTACATATGTACAGTATGTATGTACGTATATGTATGTATGTACAGTATGTACTGTATATATATATATATATATATATATATATATATATATATATATATATATATATATATATATATATATATATATATATATATATATATATATATATATATATATATATACTATATATGTATATATATATACTGTATATAATGTATGTATACACCCAAGGAATTGACCTGAGGCACAACTCCCTTTATTTGGTTTTATGTATTTATGTATGTATATGTACTGTATATGTATTTCCCTCACTAACACCTCTCTACTAACTCCCTGCTCCTCCTCTACACGCTGACAAGCAGCATATGAGGTTCAGTGCTAATAGAGGTATTCGGCAGGTATGTCTGCAGTAAGACCATCGCCATCTGCTCCACCCACGCCCCCGCCGGTCTCATCTCAGTGTTTTCACCGCTCACACCGCTGTTGCCGTCGAGTCTGATCGCGGCGACAGATTTATTCCCATTGTTCACACGCCTACCGTGGCCGTTGGGTATATACTGTATGCGTAGTATTCGACTTCTGTCGTGCATCTATTCATTAGAAACCACGTGTGTTTTCCTCCCGTCAGCCTCCATCACACTCATCCTCTATGTTGTGTCGACCTCCTCTTCCTGTTATCAGGGATCATTGCCATGTTTGGCTTGTTGTTGACATCTTTGGCAAGCTTATGGACATACAAATGAGTGGACGACAATAATATTAACAGAGACTAAAGACTAACTAACTGAAGAGCTATGAATAGCCTTTTGGCTCCATTTGGTTCCATTTGTGAACTCTCATGTTATGGCGGTTAGTGAAAAGGTTAGAGAACGACTGTGGACTCCTAATGTACCGTATGTCAGCGTATTTTGAACAACACCCTTTCAGTAACTGGGTCTTATCATCAGAATATTAAAGGTAATAGAGGCTACATTTTAGCCAGAAAACAAAATAGATATAGTATATAGCCATATGTCTTGCCTTTTTCCCCTCTACGTTGCTTCTACTTTGATGCTGCAGCTGTTTCCCTGCAGACAGACACTTGCTTTGTCCTGCAGACGGTCCAGAACTTTGCTGTTGTCAACAAATCACAAAAAAAAAAAAAAAAAAAAAACATTTGTTGGGCTCAGGGAAGGCGCTATTAATGTGAGGGGGGGTGGGGTGAGGCAGCGTTTTAGCCAATCACAACACAGCAGTCTCCAGCAGGTTCATGGAGTTAGAATCTGTTTACAAACACAGTGTTTGTACACGCTAAAGTTGCCCCTATTACCTTTAAGTAAAACAAAGTTTTTTTCCGTAGACAAGGTCCAGTTATCCAACAAGCGTCAGCGGGACTCGTGGCAGATTTTACACAGATGCATAATATTATTGTCCTCTCTCTCTCTCTCTCTCCTCAGATTTCTCGATAAGGAACAAGAAGCAGTGCGTCCAGTACCTCCCGTCAGAAAAGATGTGCGACAGCCCGGCCTCGTCTCACGGCAGCATGCTGGACTCGCCGGCCACGCCCTCGGCGGCGCTGGCGTCTCCGGCAGCGCCGGCCGCCACCCACTCGGAGCAGGCCCAGCCGCTGTCCCTCACCACCAAGCCGGAGGGCCGCATGCACCACCACTTCCACCTGCCCTCCGGGAAGGCTCCCGGGTCCGCGTCATCCTCCTCCTCCTCCTCTTCCTCCTCCTCATCCTCCTCCTCTTCCTCCTCCCACCACCACCACCACCACCCCGCCATCTCCATCCATTCGGGTAGCCATTCAAGCCCCATCCTCACTCGGCCCATCCCCTTCACCTCCCTGCACCCCTCCATGCTCTCCCCTCCCTCCCCGTTCCACCAGGCGGCCCTCCACTCCCATCATGCTCTGTTCCAGTCACAGCCCCTCTCCTTGGTAACCAAATCGAATGACTAAATCTTTTTTTGTTGTTGTTGTTGTTTTTGTTTTTTGTTTTTTGTTTTGTTTTTGTTTTTTTTGTTTTTTGCATTTTTGTGGTCCTCCCCATTTATTGTGCTGTATATTGCTTTTCTTTGAAATAGGTATTAGAACAACTTTTTTTTTTTCTAAATAATGAAAAGGAAGAAATATTATTGGTCAATATTTGATCGTCTCCTTTTCTACATCTCTCAATGAAACAAAAATGTATTTTTTGTAAAGTTTACTGCAGAACTGGTTAAAATTTTTGATGCATTTATCCAATGAACCTCTTGTATAAAAGAACCAATGTACATAAAGTTTCTTTATAAAAAAAAAAACAACAAAAAAGGAACAAAAATACCTTTTTCTTTTTAGCCAAAACTTGATTAATGTTAGCATTAAGTTTAATTCATAGTACTGGCCAATAATTGCAGCCCCCCTTTCAATTCTGAAGTGTGTGCCCCTCTTTGACATGTTAAATAAACATTTGAAATTGTTTCTTAAAAAGAAATGTGTCGGTGATTGTTTTTATGTGTACCAAAAAACACTTAAGTGGCTTAATAAGGTGTTCTTTTTTAACAAGCCACTGAGGGCTTAGTTATTATTCCCATAACTGTAACCACAGCACTTTACATGTTGATAGCAACTGACTGTTTTAGCTGTTTGGAATGCAGCTATAGTAAGCGCTGCTATTTTATTAGTCATTATGAAACCGAACAGAAGTCAGTGGCACACCTGTCAGTGGTTTTGTAATTATGTTGTTTAACAGGCAAATTTGTTTGCAGACATAAATGATTTTAGTGGTGTGCTTGTCTCTCTCCAGCTCTCAACAAGAACATCTTGATAAAAAAGGAAAACATTTTGGGTAGTAGAATCGTATTCAGGTTTAATGTTTAATAAGGCAGATTTAGGCTAACCACATTGGAAATTTAAAGGGCTAACAAAATTCGAAGGGAAAAAATAGACATCTGTTCCTTCCTGGAAGATACAGTTCCATAACAATGACAAAAAAAAAACAGGTCAGTCCCCACCCGCCCCTCGCCCGCCCCACCCCCCCGGCACACCAAACCGTGCTCGCATTCCCTATTTCCCTTGCACTTTTACTGCTTCTGTATTCACCGTTTGGCACATTGCTAAGGCTTTAATTAACTCAGAGGTAATGGGATGTAGCCCCTGGGACCTCATTAGGCAATTCAATTAGTGAAAAATACACAAGGTAGGTTACAGTTTTTGGTGGCGTTGGAGATGAGGAGTGGAGCCAGGGATGGACCAATTATCCTGGAGCAGGGGGACTGGGCCTGGAAGTCCCCTCAGTCGGGGATCTGGAGCAGTAGGGTGTATTACAACCACAACATCACCAACAACGAGACAGATGGTACTTGGATGTGCCCCCATTCGATTGCCATTGAGTTTATTCAGGCTCATCCGGTGCACAAGTTGATGGACTAAGCTTACATAATACACAAGAACTTTATTAACTATTCAATGCTAATAGCTGATAGCAGATACATACTGTATTTATAACTGAATTGTATCTAGCAGGATGTTACCCAACTCTATGTTGAGTTGATGTGCAGGTATATAGGCTTGAATGTGGATAGCTCAAAGCAACTTATCGGTGTCATTTTCATAAGCAAATTCTTTGTTATTATTCTTGTTATATTGTTGTGCTATTACACATTTGATTTGTGGTTTATTAACAAAAGAATTTGCATTTTCCCCCCAAAGAATAACAAGCATACTGTGGCATGTGGCCTTGTAGATCTGCTTTTCCCCCATATTTTATTAGGCCTATTTGTAGGAATTGTCCAAAACATCTCTACATAATCATAGTGAGCGCTCATTAAATTATAATATGGATCGATCATCAGACGATCATTATCCTTCCATGATATCAATAACAGCTGAAGGCCTGGGACTTCAGACAGGCACTTTTCTTCCCTGGACTTCAAGGCGAGAGACAGATGGACGGACGGACTACTCACTGAGGATGAGCCGAGGCCTCTCTAGTCTCTTATGACCCTGAAGATGCCAAGCCGTCAGCCCCCCCATCATCATCCCCACGCCTGTGTCTTAAGGAATCATTAGCCATAATAAGTCTTTGCTTGTTTGCCTTTCTGTCTTACATCATTCCAGGCAGAAGCCTTGGTCTCTTGGTGCCATAGCTGCCCACTCTCAGCTGCTTCACCAATCCATCACTGAAATTACAGGTAATGAGTTGTCAAAACAGCCAGGCGAGCTGCCTGCTCAAGGCCACACATCCACGGCGGCATTCAATTCTCCATAGATAGTCGCTCCCATTATGAAGCTCAGCCTCCAAGAGGAGGACTTCAGATATGTTGGCTGTTTTGTGTTGTTTTGAACGCCATGTGGTGTATTTCCGCTTATTGAATTTTCCTTACCGTCTGCCACTCTCCTTTTTGTATTTTATATTCACACACAGAGTTGGCTCAGGTGTTGATTTATTGAAGGAGATGCCTTAATTTAGCAAATAAGATTGCTGACAAATGCACTGCACATACGCCCATTATTTTTGCTTGCAGTGTGTGAGTTAAAACATTCATGCTAAGGAATGTGTGCAGTGTATGTGTTGACACCTCGCCTGTGATTGATTGAGCTGACAGAGTGAAATCAAACTCGAAAAATTATGAAATAATATTCAGACTGTAATTCGTAGTATCTGGCATCATGAATCATATGTTGGGCCCAGTGTTGGGCAGTAACGAATTTTAGATTACATATTACTGTAATATTATTACTTTTGCTCCAAAAAGTAATGTAACAAGATTACTCTGCAAAAATGACAATTGTGAAAAAGTTTAAAAAGTCAAAGAGACAAAGAGACTATTATTATTCCAATAAATTGGATTCAGTTCTAAAAAGAGCTCGCTAAACAGATTATGTTGTACACCTCTATTTTCTCAAAGGTGGGAGTTGAGAACTTGGAAAAGTAATAACGTTATATGTAATATATAACTCTTTGATTCCAGTAATAAGTAAAGTAATGATATTACTTTGTCTAAGGGGTAACAAGTAAAGTAAAGAAGTTACTTTCCTAAGTAATATTGACCAACACTGGTTGGGCCACAAAAAATTTAATGCATTACTGTTTATTATCTAATAATGCATTTGGTTGCCTCTCTAAATCGACATCTGCCATGTAAGCACTGGGTCAGACTTAATACATGTTAATTTTGCTCATTAAATTCTTGCAATCTCTTGCCAAGGTTCTTATTTGGGCTCTCCTTTGATCTTGAATGTATTCCAGGTTAACCCTTTGATATGTCACATGATGTGACGTGGACACATTGCCTGTTGCCACTAGGAAGCCGATATTGAAATCCCAAATGAAAAGAGGGAAATCATACCATAATTATAATTCATTATCATCATCTTATGTTAGTATGGACCATGAAACGCCAGTATCCTGTGATTAACAGTTGGACATAATTATTAGTATTTGCAGTCAGTCCACTTTGAATGAAAATACCATACCGCCATACCATAACATAACATACCACTGAAATATTTGCAGTTAGTCCACTTTGAATGAAACTACCATACCGCCATACCATACCATACCATACCATACCATACCATACCATACCATACCATACCATACCATACCATACCACTGTAGGAGACCCCAGGGCAGATCAAGGCACAGTGGTAGAAATCACATCGATTCACTGGCCAGATCCCCAAGAATTACTAATGTTGCTCTAAATAGGGAAGCCTGGAGCTCTGGGAAGCAGCTGCCCCTGCAACCCGACTCCGGATAAGCGGTTGAAGATGGATATGGATGGGAACAGAGAGAGCGGTGTGTGATATTAATTAATTGTTTGTTTCACTCACATCCACTGAGCTCGGTTGTGTGAGTAGAGGAGAGGTTTGTGTCTGGCTGCGAGCAGGAGAATCTCTGCACTGATGTATTATTCATGCCCATTTGACCTTAAAAGAGGGAGATGCAAATCGGCCTCAAGAATAGGAGGGATCATCTGACTTTTCAAATGTCAAAACAGCCTGCCATAATTAAGACATATTCATTACAAGGAACCACAGGTCTCCCCCTCACACCACAACCCCTTCCGGCTGAGATGTAAAACACCTCCAATTAGCGTTTTGATGTTAAGTGCTATCTCCTAATCTCAATGCCCAGAGATGCTGAATGATGTGCACATGTGTGTATATTTATATTACAATATCCTAATCCTACAGTAGCCTATACTGTACATTTACTATTTGTGTCAGTCATTTTAGATGAGGGACATACATAGGCTTATGTGGTATATTTTCCTTCACTTACATGCAATATATTTAACAACTAACAAAAATAACTAACTAACTAAATATCTCCAGAAACTGTTAACTGTGAGTGGACGATGAAGCATTACACTTGTTTACAAGAGGGGTTCACCTTCTTCAGCTAATTATTCCCTAAACAAAGATTAAATTCCCTTTGACAATGAATGGAGAATGAGCACACAACATGTTACGTATAGGTCTATAAAACGACTTAAGATAATAAGAGCGGCAGCACATGGGCCCCTAGCTCTGGTCCAGGGCTCCACAGTGCTTCTGAGTCTGACTTGCAATGCAAGTCAGACTCAGAATCAGTGGAGCCCTGGACCAGAGCTAATGGGTCCCCACAGTTAGGTGGTTTTCTCATGTGTGTGTAATATTGTAGGCTAGTCGGCACTACCACTAGGCAAGCGCGCCACACATGCGCGTGCGTGCGTTTGTGCGTGCGTGCGTATGTGCATACGCACGCACAAACGCTCTCTCTCTCTCTCTCTCTCTCTCTCTCTCTCTCTCTCTCTCTCTCTCTCTCTCTCTCTCTCTCTCTCTCTCTCTCTGAGAGCAAGCATCCAAAGAGAGTTGACAGACACAACGGTGAGGCATTACATTAACGCTTGCATCGAAAGCCACTACTGCCACCTGCTGCCGCCTGCCGATAGGGTCACATGCTGGATACAGATAAATCCATTCATATCTGTCGACTGCATATCTAACATTAACCACTACACGGCAGTATACGGAGCTACTGGCGCAAACTGTGCAGCTCTGTCATAGAGAGCTCTGCGAAAAAAAAAAGACTGCTACGTGGTTGCTAAGTGTTGCTATAGAGCTGAGCAGTCTCTTTGTTCCAGAGATAGACTGCCCATTCGTTTTTTCCCATAGACTTTTCGAAAATGCTTCATATAAAGAGGATTACGCCGCGGACAAAGCCAACTCGAGTCGTGACAAATCATGATAACACACACAATGTTTTGGGACAATCAAATAATTTCTAAGAAGAAAAACGAACTAAAAGTTTTATCCTTCCGTGTTTTCTTCTTCCTAATTAGATATTGCATGCATTATAATATTATTAAAAAAAATCTATGAAGAAAATGAATGATTCCATTTCTGGGACAGGGGCGACATCATGAAAGGGGCGGGACTGCTCAGCTCTATGGCGTCCAGCGTTGGCGTTGCTATGTGGTAGCTAGTCTCCATCCCATAGCTTGAACGGATTACTAAACTACTCTGGTCGTGACTCTGGTTATTGCGCAACACCATAGAGCGCAACACACAACACAGCGCAGGTGGTTGCCTGACAACCAGGTAGCCTATCACAGCGTGACCACCTCCTGAACTATGGGGTCTTTGGTGGTGTTGCCAGATTTGAGAGAATTAAAGAATACTCATTGTATACCATAGGTTGCAGATTACTATGAAAACGTGCAAAATCTGTTTGCCTCTGTCGTTTTGTCACGCCACCGTATAGCCTATGGCTGTCAGCCTTTCACATCACACCTTGCAGTATTGGTAATATTACTTTACCTTGTTATATTAGTTGTTAATTATTACCTTCATTCTAAAGCAATATATTATATAACAATATTACTGCCTGAGCAAGTGTAACACATTAATATTAGTATTGCATATTAGCAGTGTTGTAGTGGTACTTTTAGAAGTGGGGGGACGCCTCTGAAAGGGCAATTCCACCCATTTTCATTTTTTTTCTGAGAGTGTACAACTGGCCTCAAACCTATATATCTCCATGGAACTGACCCGTTCTGACATACCAAATGTTGATCTGACCTCATCAAACCCTGCACACTGAAGACACACTCAATATATGGTCAGACTACAACTGACACCAATGCCAAAGCGCCAGAGCTGGCCCAGTGTGTGTGATCCAGGCGGGTGCGTGCACTGTGCACTGCACACGACCTAATTTATCATATTCACGCAGACAGACAGACAGACAGACAGACAGACAGACAGACAGACAGACAGACAGACGCACACGCACGCGCACACGCGCACGCACGCACACACACACACACACACACACCTAGTATTTCACGTACATATTAAAATAATAATAATTTGAGAATAGTTTGTTTAAACAACTTTTCGAAAAGTTAAAAAAAAAAATAAGTAACTACCAAACTTTTATAAACAAGCCCCCAAAAGAAAGAAGAAAAGAACAAGCCAAAAGTCGCTTAAAACGTGGCAAACATGGCAACCTTTGTACTAGGAAGTGAAAGAGAAGGGAGGCGGAGACTGGAGACAGTGGAGAGCTCGCTTTACTTCTGTTCTGTCATCTGTGTCACACGCACCCGAAAACACGTTCAGTACACTGTCTGGAACCCAGGAGGCTTCTTCGTCACAGACCATTCATTTTTATTATTATTACGACAGCATCATAACACTTTATGTTGTTGTCGTTAACCAGGAGGATCACAATGAGGAAGATCTGTGTACTTGTGACATTGTTTCTCTGTTGCAGCATCATTAACGGTAAGAACGTCACCCACCCCCCTCAAAATAACTGATCTACCACCTAACAACGCCTGGCGCCGGCACGCGTTGTAAGCTTGTAGATCAGTTATTTTTGTTACGCGACACCGTGAAATGCATTCGTCACTGCTTAAGTGGTGACATCCGTCTTCCGGGTTTATGTTGACATACTTACAACTGAATTTATTATCATTATTATTATTATTGTGCAGTTCCCATTTCCCCGGTATTTAAGCTCGGATAACTAGGCCAATAAATAAATAAAATAAACATGGTCTGTACGGCATTGTCACAGCCAAGCCCACGTTGACTGCACAGTTAGTTTCGATATCGAACGCATGCCATGGAGTCTATGGCATGATTTTCTTTAAAACGTGTGTATTGTCTATGGCATAGACTCTATGCCATAGACAATACAAAACATTTTACATATTTGTTCATCAAGAGTAGTGTCCAATATTCCACCCAAAACATTCAATCCCCCTAATACACAGGGCCAACAATGGAATGCTTATGTGTGTTATCCTTTAGTGTGCACTGGTGGCACCACATTTTAAGCACCATTGTGTAATCCTAGGCTTACTGACTGTACTATTTGCAAATCTGTTAAAGGACCACTATGACTTAAACTTTTCAACCTGCATCCTCTGAACCCCTGTGGAGTAACTGAAGCCCCCACACCTGACATGGGGATAGGCACTACTGTTACTACTGTTCAGCTTCTGATGGGACCCTCAGCTCTATGTTCCCTCACTATGCCTAACTCTAACCCTCACCTTAACCTCACTAAAACTTTGCCTAAACCTAACCCTTAACTTCACTAAAATCTAACCCCTACCTTGAGGGAACATAAAGCTGAGGGAACATAGACATGACCCACTTCTGGTATCCAGTCGTCAACCAGTACTCGACAAAGTGGCGGGACGTCACAGCATGTGGATCAGAGCCTTATAGTGGGAGAGTTCGGATATTCCTGTTCACTCTTATGCCCCCAGGCACTCACACTGCTGGAGGAGCATGGAGGAGCCCTATGATTCCACTTTCAAACCGGAAGTCGATGAAATGAATGGGATTTAACATGTATTAATAATAGTAATAATAGTAATAATAATAATAGTAATTAATAATAAACAAATTATTGATGCAGACAAATTAAAGAATGCACACCGGAGGTTGTTTTCAGATATTTTGTCACATGATTTGCAAATGATATATAATTATATTGACACATTGAATGAGCAGAATAGCAGTGTCTCCAATAGCACCCCATTCACAAATTGTTAAGAACTGACAGTCTCACGCGACTGTAGCGGGGAAGTAGGAGTAGCAGTAGGACAATGCAGAAATGCATTAGACTCAGGCATTCAATGAATTTAATTCCCTTTATTTCAGACGTTCTTTAATAATAGTACAACATAAACATTACAGAGGCCTGGGTCGTAACTGAACAAAACTTTAAAACAGTTGTCGTTTTGCATACGTACCTAAATAGCTCTTATTTGCGCTGTTCTCATTGAAAACAATATATTTCCAACTGCAGTTGGGACTCAGAGAGCCGTGACGAACCACGTGACCGGGCTGCTCCGCTCTGGTTCCGGGTAGCCCTCATAAATATTACAGTACAACTCTCCCACTATAAGGCTCTGGTGTGGATGTAGGGAAACATTTCTGGAGAAAATGATTAAAAATACTTAACGGCATCAAGGCTCTTTTGATGTAATTTGATTTTGTACAGTTATGGAATTTTGAGCAGTTAATAGTGTCTATTTCCACTCCTCCTTGTCAGGTGTGGGGGTTACTCAGTAACTCTGCAGGGTTTCAGAGGACGTGTTTGTTGAAGTCAAAGGGGGCGAGTTACTGGTCACATACCTTAGACGTTAATGAAGTGGCGATGATCTTTTACGTAGAATCCAATTCTGCTTGATACATGTTTGTCTTGTACATACTTAATGTGATAGTTAGCATATTTACTAAAATATCCTAAATATCTCATTTATTATACAAAATACAAAATGTACATCGCCGAAATGGATTCTACAGGAAAAAATACATGAGATAAGTTTGGTAAAGCCTTTCATCAATTTATTATAGAGTTTTCTGTTATTTCCAATTCCACCCATGTGCCAAATAATTTGACACATGGGCAGAAATAACAGGGTAAACATAGAATAGAATAGAGTGGGTGCTAGCCTAAAATGGACTTCAACAGATAAGAGATAGGGCCTGCACACCGCAGGTAACAAGACTGTCTTTATTAATAGAATGACAACGTTTTGATCCTGCCCGCACACCTCACACTGCGGGCCCTATCTCTTATCTGCAGAAATAACAGGGAGGTGTGTCTATACTGATAGTAAATGTATAGGATATTAATTGAGCCATAAACTATTTATTTTCTTTATTTACAGGAGTACCTGTGCCTAAACCTAAAACAATTCATGATACTGTGGAGATAGGGAGCTCTATGGACAAGAGGGATGTCAATCTTTCTGAAGCTGGCACTGAGAACAACGGTCAACCTTCAAAGGATGTGAAAAATGACCAAGCTGCTGCAGCAGAACATGAGAAAGATGAACCTTCAAAGGAAGCGAAGAACGTCCAACCTGCACCGCAACCTAAAGTTGAACCTTCAAAGGAAGCGAAGAACGACCAACCTGCAGCGCAACCTAAAGATGAACCTTCAAAGGAAGCGAAGAACGACCAACCTGCAGCGCAACCTAAAGATGAACCTTCAAAGGAAGCGAAGAGCGACCAACCTGCAGCGCAACCTAAAGATGAACCTTCAAAGGAAGCGAAGAACGACCAACCTGCAGCGCAACCTAAAGATGAACCTTCAAAGGAAGCGAAGAGCGACCAACCTGCAGCGCAACCTAAAGATGAACCTTCAAAGGAAGCGAAGAACGACCAACCTGCAGCGCAACCTAAAGATGAACCTTCAAAGGAAGCGAAGAACGACCAACCTGCAGCGCAACCTAAAGATGAACCTTCAAAGGAAGCGAAGAACGACCAACCTGCTGTGCAACCTAAAGATGAACCTTCAAAGGAAGCGAAGAACGACCAACCTGCAGCGCAACCTAAAGATGAACCTTCAAAGGAAGCGAAGAACGACCAACCTGCAGCGCAACCTAAAGACGAACCTTCAAAGGAAGCGAAGAACGACCAACCTGCAGCGCAACCTAAAGACGAACCTTCAAAGGAAGCGAAGAACGACCAACCTGCAGCGCAACCTAAAGATGAACCTTCAATGGAAGCGAAGAACGACCAACCTGCAGCGCAACCTAAAGATGAACCTTCAAAGGAAGCTAAGAACGACCAACCTGCAGCGCAACCTAAAGATGAACCTTCAGAGGAAGCGAAGAACGACCAACCTGCAGCGCAACCTAAAGATGAACCTTCAGAGGAAGCGAAGAACGACCAACCTGCAGTGCAACCTAAAGATGAACCTTCAGAGGAAGCGAAGAACGACCAACCTGCAGCGCAACCTAAAGATGAACCTTCAAAGGAAGCGAAGAACGACCAACCTGCAGCGGAACCTAAAGATGAACCTTCAAAGGAAGCGAAGAACGACCAACCTGCAGCGCAACCTAAAGATGAACCTTCAGAGGAAGCGAAGAACGACCAACCTGCAGCGGAACCTAATGGTGAACCTTCAAAGGTCCAACCCAAGCACGCTATGCCTGTTCCAAAAGATGACGTAGAAAACAGTCACTTCTTTGCCTATCTTGTGACCACAGCCGTCTTGGTGGCAGTGCTCTACATTGCTTACCACAACAAACGCAAGGTATGCAGAAAAATGATTGTCTTTCACCGTCTATTGTAGATCAAGTTTGTCAGATTTAAGTAAAACTGAAGGAGTTAAATTATATCAACAATAACAAATTGTGAGAGATAAAAACGTTTACTTTAGTCATTCAATTCGACTATTAATTTACTGAAGTGTGTGTGTGTGTGTGTGTGTGTGTGTGTGTGTGTGTGTGTGTGTGTGTGTGTGCGTGCGTGCGCGCATATCTCACCTCTCACACATGTCTTTGTTTTGTTACTTAGATAATTGCCTTTGTTCTGGAGGGTAAGAGGTCCAGATCAACTCGTAGACCCAAATCTACAGAATACCAAAAGCTGGATCAGCATGTGAGTAATTAATTGGAATTATTACATTTTGTTTTCCTATTATTATAAAGGAAACTTTAATGTTACCAAGTGGGTTGTTGGACCTGATTTCTATTTTTGTTCTTTTTGTTTCAGATGTGAAGGTATCGTGGTGTTGAAGCCAATTCCTGCTGCAGCTAAGTACACTGTGGTTTTAGAAGAGAACGCATGATGTGACATTTTCTTTGGTTTAATCACTTTATAGTTTGAATGGAGAGCTGTACTTTCAACACGTATTGCATGACTATGCAGATGAACACTGTTGCCTTATGGGAATTACTGAAGGTCAGCAAAGGTTACCGTATGCATGCTGTATTTGCACTTTTGTTGTTGCCACATAGAGGCAACCTTTTGTTTTTTCTTTCGCTGTATGATGCTGCCCAAGGGCAGTGACTCAGGATATTTTAAGATGTTTTAATTCTTTTTTGGGTCAATCTCTGTGTGTAATTGTTGTATTAGATTAATTTACATGACTAAGCCATTTAAAATGAGATGTTGGCATTACAGCACTCCACTGAAGGATATATCTTTATGCATATCAGATAAAAATATAATTTATTTTGGTGTGTATGACATGGCATTGTCATGTACTGAAGGGGATGTTTCAATGTCTGCCTTCTTGACCAAACATGACCAAATGACATTGGCCAGATGAATGTACTAGTGACTTTTACTGTCCTAAAGAAAGGCTAGGATTCTAACCAAACATTTCATTACAAATTGGTCTTGTTAGACACACCCACAGAGACTACTACTTCATGTATCCAAACAATCTTCTCAGAACTGCAGAACTATCGATAAATTTGAAACTAAACTGACACCGCGTTGGTATTCAACACAGTATAGATGATTTCTCCGTTTTAGGTGAACAGTTCGTAATTTGATTGGTGCGACGGGACAAGTCTTAAATGTTCATTAAACATAAAATAAAAATAATTATTAACAATAATAGGGCTACAACTAACGATTATGTTCAAGTCGATTCATCAGCAGATGATTCATAAATTAATCAGATTAGGACACTATCACTATCACCTTAAAATATATTTTAACTACCAAAAAATACATTTGATTAGCTGCTGATTAGGCTGCTATTCAAACAAACACATTTTTCTAATTAATTAAAGCCACTCATGGTGTCTTTAGGCTTATTCTGACTGCATATGTTTGATTGTACTGAAAAGAACAGTACTCTTTTGAACTTAAATGGGTAATTTAAAAATAAATATTCAAGCATTATGTTTTGTTCTTGATAATATAACGAAGGTTGCGTAGGTAATCACAGTTTTGAATCATTGATTAATCGTTGCAGTCCTAAATAATATGATTATCAGGGAAATAGCCAATAATTTAATTGCAATGTTTGGATTGAAGTGCAATAACAGGTTGTGTGTGGCAGTATGCTTAAAACAATAAGGAACATATATTTTTGTCCAAATTGATTGCTATACAATTAATTTGATTTATAATAATTTGTATGTTTTCAATACCGACATGACATCACAAAGAAAGCTGTGACAAATGGCATCAGTGACATTTTGAGATAATGTGCCTGCCCTCCTACATTACCACTATATTTATTTGTCAATTTTTTACTTCTTACTGTTATACTTTTCGTAACACCTTGGCTGGATTTTAATTAGCTATTCTTTCACAACAGTTGACACACGGTCAAATATGGAGTGTGATGTGCACAGACAGATCCATACACAGACATACACTTATCTGGCTCACTGCGTTTGCAATCATTTCCGCGATGGATTTTCTTTCTTATTGCCATGTCATGCAAACATTTCACTACAAAACGTCTTTTAATTGGTGTAAAAAAGTGTAAAAATCCAATACTTTGTAAACTTAATCAGGGGTTGACACTAAGGTCTCAGAGGCACTTAAGTGCAAGTCAGGTTCTACTTGCCCTCAGGTCATGGTCACTTGCCCTCCAAAAAATATATTGTAAATTTTGCATTTAAGTTTACTCCCTACTTGGGTACTTTAAACCAGGGGTTTCTCAGGGACCACCAGTGGTCCAGTGGTTCCAGGTGGTCCCCAGCTAAGTTGGTTAACCAGATGTAACTCTTGAGAACGTAAAAATGAAACCAAATGGACCCTTGTGGGTCCATTTGGTTTCATTTTTATACTCTCAAGAGATAAAATTCATCTTAATTAGCCCATAGTGGTCACAGACCCAGTGGTCCCTGACCCCAGCAAAATGATAGTTTGGAACCAAATGGACCTGGGAGAGAGATAGGAGAGATGGCTAGAAAGCAGGGAAAGACACAGAGGTAGAATGCAATGACCGCCTTCAAGACAAATATATCTTGTGTTGTGTTATAGTGCGCTAAGTTGCACACTTGCCCAATCGGGCAACCAGGTAGCAGTCTTCACTTGCCCCACCATTTTTTTACTTGCCCTGGGGAAGCGGGCAAGTGTTAGTGTCAAGCCCTGCTTAATTTTCAAAACTGACAAATTGTTGTTTAAAGATTAACCATGTGACTATAGGGCCTTTTGTTTTGCATAATAGTTTCCCACATTTACTGTCATTCTGTCTCTGAAATGCAAATGTGTGCCCATTACTTTCTTGTATGCTGGACAGTACAAAGTTTAATTTTGAAATAAATTGTTTTATACTTTCCAGCCTATTAATTTTATAAGCTTACACATACCCTCCCTTATTCTGTCATGGTTTTATCAATTTAAAAAATACAATAGATTTTTTTAAATGTATGGCTGCTCGGATGCAATAGAATAGCAAACAGTTAAAGGCACATGCAATATTATTTGTCTCAACTATGTAAAGTACAATACACAGTATACAATACACAGACGTAAGTGGTTAATACACCCATGCCTTCATCACTTCATATTGTCTTAGGAGGCTAAGAGCAGTCGACATCAATTGTTGGTCGTTTCTATGGATTGTATTATTTAATCATGGGCAGTCAGAGTCAGAGTGGGATCACTGTCTAATTGAGTAGTAACTATAAGGGTAGTGATGTTTCTACAAATTCAAATCATGTTTTTGGCCTCTGCTTCATAAATATGCGGTATCTCTCCGATGGAGGAGGACACCATTCGGACGGTGTTGCTTCCACGCAGACGCAGTTCGTACTGGATGAGCTGCTTCCAGAAGCCGGCGTTTGGTCTGGCGATGGGGCGCCGCGCTTTGACCCAGGCGTGCGCCTCTAGCAGGCTCATGGCGCGGTGCTTCATCAGGTACGCCATGCAGAGCGTCGCGGAGCGGCTCACACCGGCGTTGCAGTACACCAGCGTGCGCCCGCCGCCGCCGTGCTGCTCTCCGACCAGCTGGATCTTATCCGCGACCTGGTCGAAGTGAGCGTCCAGGCGGGTCAGCGGGGAGTCCGTGACGGGGACGTGGAGATAGTCCACGCCTGCGGCGGCGGCATCGTCATCGCGGTCCCTGCGCTTCTCTGTGACGTTGATGATGCACGTTATCTTGTAACGATCAACAACGTCGCCGTCATTCGCCGCTCGGCTATTGCTCAGATACAGTTGATCGGTGATGGGGCATAAACCAGAGAGTCCATGAACACCTGGCTGGTCCCCCATGATGGCATCCCCCATGGTACTATCATATCACACCGTCTGTGGAATCAGCGTGAAGAAGTACAAGTGAGTGACGACACAGCCCCACGCCCTAATTAGGAAAGTATTTGCAACGTTATGCAAAAGCTAATTTGGTGATGTGAATGTAGCTCATTATTATCATCACATCATAGCTGCCGGCACGGATTGTATGGCTAGTCAGTGAGACCAAAGTTTGTTTAAACTCATTCTAATGGCCTGCATTGCCCCCTGCTGGAGGTGTACACACAAGCAAATGTTCCTGACAACAGAACCACAAGCACAGAAGCACAGACATGACCATAAACCAGACAAGTGGTTTTCAACCAGAAAACCAGTCTGTCACAAAACCAGTTTCAGTCCTTGAGAGGGTTCCAGGTGGTCCCCAGCTAAATAATGTAACTCTTTGAGATTGTAAACATGGTTCCACGTTTACACTCCCAAGAGTTCAAATATTCATCATCTGAATTAGGCCAAGTCTACACAACTAGAGAGTGTAGATGGATTAATGGTCATTTTGATCTATGTTTGACTATTTTGTTTCCGGACAAAATAAGTCTTTATTTTTGGGTCTGTGTCCTCAAATAGTGGTCCGTGGCTCCAAAGCTGAATAAACAGTGGGCCCTGGTATCAAAATGGTTGAAGACCACTGCCATAGTCCTATCTATAACCACAGCTGTATGGCGCGGCGCGTCCCATGTTTTGTGCATTTGGATCTGATCGTTAAGTTCAGGGACTTACGACAGTCACGGGGAAAAATAACATGATTGTCACTCATTATTGCTTGTAAATACAAAAAGGCGTGCCATGGGAATATAATCACAACTCAGAATCAATTGTCACGTCACATTGCAAATAAGGTGGCAGGTGGGTGAAATTCTCATGAGCCAGCGCAACTCCGTAATTACCAACCTTGCCGTGTTGGTTTTTCTGTACTAGAGGCTGGCTCGTGGCTGCCTGTGGGCCTAGGGAACGCAGATGGTGAATGCATATTATGGGGGCTTGGCTGTGTACAAAGGGCTAATAAACCTGAGGCAGCTGCCTGGGGTCCAAACAGCCTATTGACTTCTCAAGTCTATAGGTGGACTGACATCTGTGCTGCGCGCTGTTTTAAATCCTCCTCCAAAACACGTTTCTTTCTTTGTTCGACGGCTTCCGCTCCCACTTTAGTCCATTTAGTCTATTTTTCTGGCTTGGTATAAAACGCCCAGGCAGACAGCCATTATGACCAGTGCGCAGCTGTTACATTACTGAACGCGGCTGAACACTCCCTGCAAGGACGTGCGTGCAGACAGTGTTCGAGGGGCAGGGGCTGAAATCCCATGAGAAGGCACTTTTGAACCAAATCATTGGAGATGCGGTGTATCACATGGACTTTTTTGATTACAAAACAAATTTGTCCGGTGCTAAAATGCAGCGTTCATGGCCAGGAGTCTTCGGGAAGAAAGGCAATTTTGGATGCTGCTGTCATGGAAAGCAGTGGGAATTGCACTTATTTCACCTCCACCATCATAGTAAATGCTGCATTCGTGGTCCGAAAGGGGGAGTTGTGTTGAAGGGCAGAGGCTGAAGCCCGCTTTGATGTGCATGTGTGCACGTCCCTGACTCCCTGATCTGCGATGATGCTGCCCTCAGTCTCTCCACTCCGCAACGAGACGTTGTTGGCTACTGCTGGCGGTCAACCGACATGCGTGGGTGCGTATTTAACATGGGTGAGGAAATAACCGTGTGCGTTCATTTACTATAGAGAATAACAGAATACCTTCTCTTTCATTTTCCCCCACGATAGAAGCAGATGTGAAGATGCTCCAGACAGTTGCTGTTTTCTTGATGCTTCGGACGGACAGGTGCACATAGCCTACTATACGCTACTGGAACTGAACATGAACACGGGTATGGTCATGTTTTAATTGCCACTGTGGGATTTCTGTTTACTCTTTGCACTTACGGAACTATTCTATTGGTGTTTGCTGTTTATTTTAGGGGCGACATTGCCTTCCGTTTTTCCTTCATATAAAATTAACACGCAACAAAGCATTTCCATTGTGTGTGAGAGGGTAGAATTGGCTATACTGTCCTAGGTCCAATTTGATATTTACAACCTTTACATTTTGAGTTTTTTCTCCATATGTACATGTCAGGGTTGAGTATCCTACATACAGTAGATTATGGACTTTATATCTTAGACTTGGGCCTATATGTGACTCTAGCCTAATCTATAGCCGAATATAGCTTAGCCTTGCCCTAATTCTTTTGTCTGAATTTTAGATGGAAAATATCGATTTATGAAATAATGGGTAGCCTAACCAACAGCCTATTGCCACTGCCAGTGGATAAATATTCCTAAGTTTGTACAGTATTGCATATTTCTTCAGTTGTACCAGGGGCATAAAGTTGTCAAATTAATCCTATAATAAGATGTTGTTCTATTTATTCAGGAAACATTGCCAGCAATGTTGGGCTTATTCACCCCCTTTGGAGACATCTACAGACCAGCATTGATGACCCTAGTTAAGAGACCAGTGGACTGTGATGGACATGAAAAGCTGCACGAGGAACATGTATGTGCTCATTAGCTATTGAGAATCAAGTACGCTTGTAATTGTCACCGCATATCTTGCTATTTATTAAGTTGGGACCACACGTAAGTTCAAGATTAATAGTTAATAATTTGTTGGTCCTGAGAGGGAAATTCAATTGCCTGTCTGTCTGTCAGTTTTGTCCTGGGGGTTGGGCTGGGAGAACATAGCCTTGGTAGCCAGCCTTAATCTGCCTTTGCAATGCAAATTGCCCCAGGCAGTGATACTAGTAAGGCTACACGAGGCTAGGGAGGACAGGTGTTAGAGGGGGTTGCGTTCCACTTTCTGCTGCTTTGTGTTCTGTGTTTTTCTCCAGGTGTGTTGAACGGAGTAGTATCCCACGTGGTGTGATGTCATATGAGGAGGACCAGAGACTGCCCTCTTTGTTGAGCCTGCGTACAGATTTGGTTGGTAGCCTCTATCTATGCTATTTCTTTCAATACTGTCTGTTGAATCTTTTACTGCAATAACCCTTCCAAGTGTAAGATCTAAATCTAGATAATTAGGCTTAAAGTGCATTTCGCAGGATGAATATGCCCTCCTGTATGTCGATAAAGCTTTTTTGCTGACTGAAAGAGGAAGGGCCATATCAAGATGATGGATTTGTGTTGCTTGCTTGACATTGTCCACTATAGTGAACAAGCAAGCTGCTTTTCACAGAATTGTGGGAGAAATTTAAAAAGACAGAATGTAGATCAGTCATGATGATCATCAAGTATTATGATTATACTGGTAAGAAGGCTCCTTTCAAAAAGACTGTACAGAAAGTGTTTGAAAATCCACAGGGAAGACATATTTGAATATTAAAACCACTCCCAGGGGTATACATCACCACAGACCTAACAGAACAAATACCAAACTATGTTACTCCGTCTTTAAACCCAGAGTACGCAGTCAAATCATATTGGTAATCGGCTGTAAAGTAGCATAATGTTTATTGTTACAAATCACAAGATTAGTTTAGTCCACTTAGGATTGAGAGAAATAAATTGCCAATTGGAGGTGCGAATATTATGTGTTTGCGTTATTAATAAAATATCCCCCATTCCTCCCCAACCATGTCAATTCCTCTGCAGTGGCTGATGTCCGAGGCCATCGCTGCTGGTCGGGTCTGCCAAACAAGAACCAGCCTTCTCCCATCAAAGCAACGGCTCACTTTGAACAGCGTAGATGACATTTTGCTGCTATTGTGTGTGTGCCTGTGTGGGTGTGTGCGTGTACGCGTGCGCTCTGTATGCCCGTTTTCATGAAACAGGTTTATTTCCGCGAACGATGTTTAGGAGATTAACAGAGGTATAATAATGCCAGCCATTTTCCTTGGGGCTTTATAGCATCACATTTCATGCCATAGTAACATAAATGGGGGTGGGGTATGATTCTGAAGCCATGGTGATTCACTGCAGTGATCTTACCCTCCTCCACTGATATTGGTGCTGGAAGGTTTTTTTTTTTCCTTCTCCTCCTTCTCTGTGAATAATACTAACCTCGCTTCCACCACTCCCACCCCCCCCCCCCCCCCCCCTTCCCTTCTTTTTCTTTTCCCTTTTTTCTTTTTGGCAGATCAGAACACTTTGCAGTCAGTTAACACCTCACGTCTACTTATTTTTCTACTGCTATCTGCAGTGTCCTCCTTTCTCCCGTAACCTTGGAAACTGCCTAATACCTCGGGCGCTTCCTCACACATATTACATTTCAAAATGAAGCCGTTATTGATGGTTCCAGGGTATTTGGGCATGTTTGTATAAACACCTGGGCAGTGTATGCAATAGCAGGCTGCATCATACCAGTATGAGTGTAGCATTGAGTGAAACATATCATCTCGGAGGGTTTTGCAAAAAAATATTATGAGGCAATGGTCAGTAGTATTGTAGGATGAATGCTGAGTTTCTCATGCATTGTACAATGTGTTCATGTATTTCTACTTTTCTTCCTTTTCTTTAAAAACCTGTTTATTGAGGTTTAGTAGCAGCTATTCATTACTGAATATGCAGGTGTGTGTGTGTGTGTGTGTGTGTGTGTGTGTGTGTGTGTGTGTGTGTGTGTGTGTGTGTGTGTGTGTGTGTGTGTGTGTGTGTGTGTGTGTGTGTGTGTGTGCGCTTGCGTGTGTGTGTGTGCGCGCTTGCGTGTGTGTGTGTGTGACACATGTGATTGCTGTAATTGTTCATGTCTCGTCATTTATGTATGTTTTATATTATGATTTTTAAGATATACATATATTTTTGTTGATGAGGGAAAAGACGGTTTTGCATCGTCCTCACATAGAGCTACACAGAGCTATATGATCATGAATTTCGGGTCGTTCTTTATTGTTATGGACCTGAATCCTGAGCCACTAATTGGTATAGTGGTTAGTGATTTCCCGAAGGAGCCTATCTATTGATAGACGGACAAAAGGTCAAGTAGAATTTAACAGTTTCAGCATTTGTTTTGATCTGGTGCACAAAGGCATGCACAACTTATACTTCATTCAGTTCACTTACAGTATTAAGAATTCTCATGGATAGACAACCTGACTACTATTTTGTTCTCACTGAATCACCCCCACCCAGCTGAGCTGTTTGGTCGAAAAACAAAACAAATGCTATGCAATCTGGTTGAATTCTATTGATCGAGGTCTGGATTATACTAACTATATCTCACTAATAATCTAACTTTACTAATAATGTTTGCTAACAAGATTGATCATTACTAACCTGGTCTTTGAATGCCGATGGCTGCCTGGCCTTGATCTGTCTAACACACTGACTAACATCTGCTTTATGCCCGCAGTCTGATGCACAGAAGCCTCTCTCATGATTCTGCAATCCTTCTCCAAGCGTAAGGGGTAATTAAGAACATTGACATTTCTGGATTTAAAGTTTGGAATCTTTTAATCTGCCAAAAAAGGCAAAACAAGCAAAAAGAAAAAGAAAAACAAGTGGGCGATGAGAGAAGGGTTTCAGGACTTGGGATGAGAGACTACATTAACCACAAGATGAAAAGCGGAGTGGGAGCAGTTGCCAATATCAAAGTGTGTCGTCCATGTAGTACTATAATTATGTTTGGCAGAATCTACTCAAAACTGTTTCCAAGCCATGCCATTATACTGACAAAATTCTCGGATGCCAAATTACTTTATTTCTTCTTTATTCAATTGCAACATGGCAGTCAATGGCTGATGTTTTTTTTATTCTATTCACTGTATGGGAGAGAATGACAGTCGAAGTAATGGTGGCCTACTGTACTTGTAGCTCACCCTCTGTAACCGTTTTACACTTATCGAAGTGTGCTGACAGTGTCCACACACAATGATGGCTTTGAGGTTGTCTGTGTACAACAGACTTTAAACAACGCACAGAAAGAAGGCAAGCACCTCTCCTGCTCCCTACTAACTTTGTTATATGATGGTGAGACTGGACAAGTCCACCTGTGATAACATCTCGTTCTCTCGTTCGCAGATTAAGAAACACAAAGTGTTCGGTCCTGATGTTTAGGACTAACTTCTCTAACACCTCAATGTTTCTGTTATTCTTGGATGCAATCAAAGCATGCCTTGTGTCCCACGTCTGATACCACGTTGAGTGCTTTTTAGTGCTATCAAAAGGAACATGGAACGTTTTGTTCCCTTGACTACATACTAACAACAAGCTTAACAAATACTAACCTGCAGAGCTCGAAGCAGCTCTGCCAAACTAACAAACTGACTAACCTACTAATTAACTAATCCTTAGAGATGTGCCGATACCATTCTTACTTCCAGATTCCGATACCCATATCTTATTATAGGACCGATATAATACATACATACACATAGTGTGTGATTTAAACAAATCTGGGACATTGGTTCTGTATCTAAATTACTTTGGGGGTTCCAAATGGAACCTTAAAGGTCCAAGTCTGACAGTTAACAAGTGAGTACATTTGGGCTACTTTTTTTTATAAATACATTTAAATTGCATTGATATTGTTAAAGTGCAGCTACTATAAAAATATAGTTAGTATAATAACATTGTAAAAAGTACAGTACGAGTATAAAGCGGTTCTAAAAGATCAATTGAAAATGTAAATTACTGCAAATTAAATTTCATGTGCTAAAATGGGATTGGAATGACACTCATAGATACAAGCATTTTAGGCATTACCGGCAGCTTTTCCGATGCTGGTATCGGAACAACTCTACTAATCCTCTAACTCACTAACTAACTGGTTTTGTGCAAAATGTCAGGGACATGTGATGTAGAGTTGCGGTCAATCTGCACACGTACATTAATGTAATAAGTGTGGCTTTTATTTGAATGACTCTCAGACCGTGTCTCACGTGTATGTGTGTTTGTGTGTGCGTGCGTGTGTGATGTGTGAGTGTGTTTTAAAATGAGAAAGCATGCATTCATTTGCATGTGGGCTAATGAAATTGTAGCTGCCTACTGTATGTTTGCACACGCTATAATGGCATTCCACATTCCAACCTGCATGTGTGATTGTCTCCTCAAGCTGTGTTAAACGTTATCGCATAACATAGTTCAAGTAAGGTGAATCACAATGTTCACCTTACTCGAGTAGGCTCAATCTACTTCCCAAGACTGGCCCAGCACTGTTGAATATTGACCTTTTGTTTCTCAGAACACAATATGCACTTTGTTCACTGAATTCATTGTGGTGATGTATGTTAAAGTTAAATGAAGATGTGAACCACCAGCTTTATACATTTGAAACCAATGATATTTATTATTATAAGCTTTAGATGAATACAGAAAATTATCTTTGTAATAAATCTTTTCCAATTTAAAGAAAATGTGCCTTTTTATGGCCTCTTTTGTGCTGTACTGTTTATTTCCATATGTCAGGTATTTATAAGGCATTTTATTTCTACAACTCTCTTGTAGTCATATGACTGCACAAGACTCGTCATATCTATCTAACTACGTTGTATCTATCTATCTCTCTATATATCTCGTCCAACCAAAAATAAAAGTATTTGGTGTCTCAAACACCTTTGGTTTTTAATCAGAATTTGATATTTCATTTTAAACAATAGATTACATGGAAAATATGGTGACAACATTATTGATGCATTGATTGAATTCAATATTTGGTAGTGTAGCACAACCTTCGAGTAAACTACGTGTTTCCTATAGGTTTCAATGAGATGCTTACACACTTTAATTTTTTGAAAACTGCTCCAGTTGACCCAGATTCGAAGGGCACCTTCTAAACTGCCATTTTCAGATTATTCCGCAGGTGTTCAATGGGATTGATATCTGGACTCGTTACTGGCCACCTTTAGAACAGTCCAGCGTTTTCTGTTGAACCATTCCTGCTTCTTGATGTGTATTTTGCGTCATTGTCCTGCTGGAACACCCATGATGTTCGACGAAGACCCAGCCTCATGACACTATAGGTGGAACATTTCTTTCCAAAATACCTTGGTAATCGCCAGATTTCATAATGCCACACTGTACACATTCAAGGCACCCAGTACCAAAGGCTGCAGAACAACCCCAAAACATCAATCTCCTCCATGTTTGACTGTTGGGAGAGTGTTCTTTTGCTTGAAGGCTTCATTTGTGATTTACCAAAAAAAAAATAGGTCTCATCTGTTCACAGAACATTTTCCCAGATGGTGTGGGAAAGCTAACCAGTCTTTCTTGTGGGAGTCTCTTCTGAGTCTCTACCACAGAGCCCTCTTTCATTGAGTTGGCGACTGGTGGCATGCGTTGCAAAAAAAAAAACATCATACCTTGTGTCTGAAGGTCAGCTTGAATCTGTTTTGCAGTTCAAGGTTGTTCTGACACCATTCGAACAATCATTTGCTGCAATATCTGGTCCATACTTCGCTTGGCCCATTCTGGGGAGGTTGGCTACCGTACCATGAGTCTTCTTCTTCTTGATAACATTTCACACAGTGGATACAGGAGCATCAAAGTCTCTAGAGATGACTTGTAGCCTTGAAATTCTCTATGCTTTGCTACAATCTTCTCTTTGACCTCCTCAGACAATGATCTGCTTTTTTCCCCTTTCGTCCATGCTCAGCATGGGCCATACACAACAGCAGAATGAGGGGTTTGCTCCAAATGTGAGTTCAAGTGTGAATAACCTTGAAATTCATTTATTTAACTCTAAAAGGGTGTCAATAATATTGTCCAGGCCATTTCTGTGTGTGTGTGTGTGTGTGTGTGTGTGTGTGTGTGTGTGTGTGTGTGTGTGTGTGTGTGTGTGTGTGTGTGTGTGTGTGTGTGTGTGTGTGTGTGTGTGTGTGTGTGTGTGTGTGTGTGTGTGTGTGTGTGTGTGACACACACACACACACACACACACACACACACACACACACACACACACACACACACACACACTGTATACACACACTGTATACACACACTGTTATGGCTTATTATGGATCCAACCAAACACACGTTTTCACATTTGAATGATGCAGAATTGCAATCATGCAATTGCAAACATGTGGTCGCACAGCAGGGGGCAGCAAGGTGCAAGTTTAGAAGAACTGACACAAGTTTTCTTGTGTTTCCATTCCAAACACAAAAGTGCCTTGCATAACATGAAAATGGTCGACTTTGCCTGTGCGGTGATGATGAAGATTAATCCATTCAACTTTTAATTTGATGATGGTAAGCCAGCTATTTACAGCTTGAGAGGCAATTCTAGGCCTATGTCATGTGACATGTCTGCAAAGCAGTCTAACCCTGACTTAGGTTTTTATAGGCCTATAGCACACTTTCAATGTTGAACTTACATATGGCTCATAAACAATCTGAAAACCAACTGTTTAATAATGACTAATGACTAAGACTACCCTTTAAGTGTCTGTACTGTAGCATATCTGGTGAAAACAACACATGATCTATTGGGCCTACTACAGTAGTCTTATACTATAGTACTACACACACACACACACACACACACACATTTTTTGTCCATGTAAGGGAAACTACCAAGATGTAAAGGAATTTTGTTCTCTTACTGTATGCGATCCTTTCTGGCAGTGCTGCAGTTGTCTGACCAGCAACTGTGTGTGTGTGTGTGTGCGTGTGCGTGTGCGTGCGTGTGTGTGTGTGTGCGTGTGCGTGCGTGCGTGTGTGTGTGTGTGTGTTACATTTTTTTTGTGTTACAGTTTTTTTTATAATTATAATTCTGTCATAAGAGAAAAAGGTGCATGACAGGTCCGCCTAAAAATCATCATATTTAGAAAAATCCCTTCAGATCTTTGACCGTTGAAGGTCAGCACAGTCTCCATTAGGGAATGCTGTGAGAGTCAGTCTGTGATGGAGACGCAGCAGTATGGACACTTTCTATTTTTTCTATTGTGGCTGCAGTGCTTGTAGATCTGCTATTTTCAAACGGCCGGAAATATAGGGCTATTAGGGCTGAAGTGATTAGAGGGGAATTCCACCCATTTGCAACATTTTCCTGAGAGTGTACAAATGTGAACCAAATGCACCCTATAGCCGGTCCATTTGGTGGTGTCTGTTGGTTTGTACCATTTATGTTGTTGTGTAAAAATGGCGGTATTATGACTGTGTTGTGTGGACATGATAAAAAGGTCCCTCGACGCACCATTTTGTGTTTACAAGAAATAGACGCCTGAAAAAAATCATTAACATGGTGAAACACTACTTGATGACATCATCAAGTTGTGTGTTCACCATGTTAATGATTTTTCTTTCAGAACCATTTTTCCCTGAGAGGGTACAAATGGAACCAAATGGACCCACCAGGGTCTTGCGTGAGCTGAGCGGGCGCAAGTAAGGTGATCGGTGCGCAGTGTTGGGTGGTCGGTAGTAGGTCCCTCGAGGTACTCTGATTGGCTGGGTTTAGGTGATGACGTAATGGTGACGTAAGTGAGAGACCTTTGCATATAGCATTTTAAACAAGCATATGTGTTTTCTATGCTGCTGGTCTTTGCACTGTAATGTCTTCTTGTATGTACTGTATGTTGTCTGTATGTGTTGAGCTGAACCAAGACAGATTCCTATCCAGGGGTTGACACTAAGGTCTCCGAGGCACTTGCCCATCGGGCAAGTGCAAGTCAGGTTCTACTTGCCCTCAGGTCATGGTCACTTGCCCCCCAAAAATATATTGTAAATTTTGCATTTAAGTTTACTTCCTACTTGGGTGCTTTGAACCAGGGGTTTTCAACAGGTGGTCCGGGGACCACCAGTGGTCCCTGAGAGGGTTCCAGGTGGTCCCCAGTTAAGTTGGTTAACCAGATGTAACTCCTGAGAATGTAAAAATGAAACCAAATGGACCCTTGCGGGTCCATTTGGTTTCATTTTTACACTCTCAAGAGTTAAAATTCATCATCTTAATTAGCCCAGGTCTACACAACTAGAGAATGTAGAAGATTAATGGTCATTTTGATGTGTATGTTAATTTGCCTGTTTTGTTTCCCAATTTATAACACAATTTATCTTGTGTTGTGTTATAGTGCACTATGTTGCACACTTGCCCGATCGGGCAACCAGGTAGCAGTCTTCACTTGCCCCACCATTTTTTTTACTTGCCCCGGGCAAGCGGGCAAGTGTTAGTGTCAAGCCCTGCTATCGCTCTGCTCACGCACATAAGTAGGCCATGGCCTACTTGTGCACAACGCGCAAGTTTGCGCTCTACCGAGTGCTGATCTATAGTTGGAAGATGTGTTTGCAAACACCCTGAAAGAAAAACCATTAACATGGTGAAACACAACCTGATGACGCCATCAAGTTGTGTTTCACCATGTTAATGATTTTGTTCCCTAGATCTCCATTTCTAGGAAACACGAATGGGGGAAACTTTTTTTTATCATGTCCATTGTATATTATTGACATGGTGAAATGTACGTTGAAAATGGGTGAAATTCAAGTACAGTGCTTGAATACATGTACTTGGCTACTAATACTATACACCACTGCAAGAAAATATGGAAGTGCTGCTGGAAATTAAGTTGGTGGCTCTCAGATGGGTGCTCTTTGGTGGTTCAGGTGAGATCATAGACAAAAAAGGTTCTTCTTCTTAAAAGGTTTGTACTGCCTAAAACCAAAAGGTGTAAACTGCAGACTTTTTTAAAAAGAAAAAAGGAAACCAAGGCACTCCATCTTCAGTGTGAAAAATATATACTATTTCATTTATTTAGGAGCAAGGCAACTGAAATGACCAACGCGTTTCGACGTCTGCAGTTTACACCTTTTAATTTTAGGCAGTACAAACCTTTTAAGAAGAAGAACCTTTTTTGTCTATACACCACTGCATTCAGCAACACCTCTCTCCTCTCCCTCTTCTTTCAGAGACCACGGCCCCCTTCTCCTCCCCTCCCTTCTTCATCCTCCTCCTCCCCCCTGTCTCAGACAAAGGGGCTGTGCAGTGCTCTCCTCTCCGTTGGAGCCCAACGCGAGCCAGATGACGGCCGGGGGTTTCCATGTAGGTAGAAGGCTAGCGGCGGGGCGCTGGGTCTCCACGGGTCACCTCTAATTCACCACAGAGCTCAGGGAGAGAGAGAGCTATAGGACTCCACACACAGAACTGAGGTAAACAACAGGGACCAGACGGGCCCAGTAGGGAGAGTCTTGAATATCATCCTGAACTCCTCCTGCTCAAAGTTACGCAGCTGCAGGGGCGGATCTATGCATGGGTATGGGGGGGGAGCAATGTCCCCCTAAATGCCCTGACTGTCCCACCAAACATGATGGCAATCAACCCAAATTTCAAAGATATTTCGAATTAAAGTGCTTATAATTAAAATGATTTGAAACACTACTGTATGCTACAGTTGTCATACCACTAAACCAACATTGAAAACAGAAAACTCTCTGAGTCAGACCTTTAGCCTTATGCTTGCTGCGTGCCTGTTGCAACTTCAACAACTGATGTTGTTATTGATGCTTACTTGCCTAATACCTATACTGGGTGCACAATTGGGAAATGTTACGCTCGGCCCTGCACGGCTGTGACAAAACACACAGATCGGTTGGTGATTACTACATTATCCAAATGCTGAAATCAGGGATGGTTGTGAGTGACTATGACTTTATGTACTGTATGTGTAGAGTAGACTTAATTCTGCAATTCTGCACTTGTTCAATCTGGATGGTACTTAACCTGTGGGTCAGGACCACAGAGTAATCAACAAACTTTAGGCTACTATAAAAACTAGTCAAATAAAGGCCAATTTGTCTAGAACGAGGCACTGTGAGTGTGAGATTGTCGACCGGCTATTGCATATTCACAATATGAACTACTGTAATTGTAATGCCTCAACTCCTACAATTCCAGGGCGGATCGACCGGGTCCCATTTCAAATATTATTATGTTTGTATTTTTTGGGCAAGCCCCCATTTCAAATATGGTTATGCGGCCCCATGCCGTTCGGATATGATTTATTTGGAGGGTGGTGGAAATGTGTGCAATTGTCACATGAACGTGGGCCTCCCGGAAGCCAGTATGTTTCTGAACCAATCAAACAGCCCATCCATTCAGGCTATAGGACAAGGGAGAGAAAGACATACAGCCATCTAAGCATATTTAGGCTACTACTATGTGGGCTATTATGTTTTTAGATGTTTTGTGTGCTGATTAAGTTGTTACAATTATCCTCTATTTCTTTTATTTTCCATTTTTTCCCATTTCCATATGTTTTTCCATTTCTCTCTAGTCTAACCTCGACCCTACAGCACATTGAAATGAGGGAATGTGAGTACACTAAATTAATCTGCTCACAGGAAATTTTTAATCTTTACCATTAGGAATACCTGTCAGATCCTGTGTCTATAGATACATGACCTTCGACACAATCTAATGTCTAAGGAAGACAAAATGCAGTCACCCCAAATGTATATATATAAGTTACAGATTGGACTACATCACATTCATGCTGCTTAAAGTATGTGTTATCTAACCATTTGTAACTGAAAGTGTACAAATGTAACCAAATGGACTCTTACTGATCCATTTGGCTTAATGAGCAGTACAGATTATTAGTATTATTTTTTTTTGCTGTGTGCAGAGAGGGCTTCCATCACAGGGAGGACTTTTGCTGGAATAACAACACGTTGCCTGCGACAGAATTTGTGTCTAAGCTGTAAAAAATGGCAAGGGAGGAAAAGAGAATCTAAGCCGAGGAGGAAGTATTTCTCCTCCCGCTCTAATCATTGTGGCAGCGCTTGGCCCCGCAGAGTTTAAAATAGTAAATCCGCTCAAAGACAGTTCAAGGGCTGAATAGCGATGGCTTTCCCTGAAGTAGTACGGGCGCGCACGTCACTATGCGCATGCATGTGTGCGATGTGAATGCGTGTGTGTTGGGTTGTCATTTTCCTCAAAGACACGACCCTAATTTCTGGGATATTTATTGTTGTTTAGATGACCTATTGAATTTAAAAGCATGCAAATGACACTAACTTGCCACTCCTAGACCCGTCCTCCTGAACTGGCAACACAACCAACCAGCAAGGGTCTCTACAGTAACATAACTTATGCCAGTCTCTTGCTGCCCAGTGCCTGCACCATTGAAGCTCACATGAATCATACCCATAACCCATACCCTTCCTGGCAGAATTGTCTGTCAGCACAGTGCCATTGCTCCCTGCACTAAGACAGCCAATAAAAACACTCCTGTGTTTCCATTTCAAAGCCAAAGTGGGGTTTTAGAAAGTGTGTCTTTACATTACAAGTTGTAACCCGATATGGGGCTGCATTAAAGTGAATCCAGGACTCAGTTGAATGAATATACAATTGTGCCAATTGAGACAGAATCACATACTGAACATTCACTGTATACGGCTATGATCTGTGACACAAACTCAATGCTGATAGCATGATGGCAGACTTGGCCACGTGTGTGTTTCAAAGAGTATTATATACCAGGGATCTTCAACATTTGTCAGGTCAAGGACACCTCTATAACTGCCATAGACGAGTTTGGACGAGTTAGCCCCGCCCCAAAACAAAATGGCCACCAAAACTTTTTTTTTGTATTTTTTTTGCCTCACAGCAGCACAAAGCTTAGTGAACTTGCAGATCCATCAACAATTCAGTGTATCTCCAGTTGTAACTCCGAGAGCGTCCCTGGGATACTGGACCCCTGTTGAAGACCCCTTTAAATTAATACACTTTAACATAAATTAAGTAAGTTGAGTTTTTCAGAACCGTTAATCCAGTTAGTCTCGACCTCAACAGTAGCTATGGTTCAGATGATGCTAATACTTCTGTGACCTGTAATGTTTCAGGGCTACCACAACAGTTGCCTTTCACATGCTGCTTCTGAACTAAAAACGTATATCCAATGAATTAAAAATGTTAATTATCATCAACTCGCTTGTATTCCTTTTAGCCAAAGCGATCTGCTGCATTTAGCGGACACAGACAGGGCTGTGAGACAGAGGCCAGTGCTCAATATTATTTTGGGCCCCAAGACAAGTATTGGAGAGGTGGAAGGGGCGGGGGCATGCTTTTGGGTCAGGGGGTTGCGACTAGTATTAAAATGTACAATGGAGGCTTTAACACCAGGCCAGGGGGATGTGGTCTAAATGGTTAGCAGACTCTTAAAACACTTGTCGATTAATGCCTGTATAAACAGGCGGATGTCTCTTGACCTGCGCTGGCCAATGAAATCCACTCTACTGTGCAGGATCGATGTGTATCAGTGAATGGATCAGGCATTATGCGGCCCGGGGGGCCAAATGCGGCCCTTTGGCTGACTCTGACCGACCCGGGGACCACCAGTGGTCCTTGAGAGAGTTCCAGTTAAATATAGAAAGTTGGTTACAGATCTATAGGGTTACCAACTGTCCATCATTTAACTGGGGACCACCTGGAATCCTCTCAGGAACCACTGATGGTCCCCAAGAGGAACCAGAAGACTGGTTGAAAACCACTGATAATAGTATTAGAGCCGTGAAAACAATCTGTTTAAGACAGTGGTTCTCAACCAGTGGTCCGTGGCCCACCAGTAGTCCTGGTTGGAGGGTCCCAGGTGATCCCCAACTACACAATCTCCATTACTTTAAGTTAATTCATTAGAAGTCTACACAAGAAGGTAGAAGAACGGTGAGATATCCAGTTACTCTCTAGGACAGTGGTTTTCAACCTTTTTGACACCAGGGACCACCATTTATTCAGCATTTGAGCCACAGACCACCATTTTATTTGTTTGATGACATTTTAGTGCCAAAGACCTAAAACTAAAGAATTATTTTGGTTTTGTTCACAATTCCAGGCTGGATTTTGCAAACAAAACAGTGTAGACTTCTTAATTAAACAGTGCTATTTCAGATGATGAATATTTTAACTCTTGAGAGTGTGAAAATGAAACCAAATGGACCCGCAAGGGTCCATTTGGTTTCATTTTCACACTCTCAAGAGTTACATGTGGTTAACCAACTTTCCATCATTTAGCCTGGGGACCACCTGGAACCCTCTCAAGGACCACTGGTGGTCCCCGGACCACCTGTTGAAAACCCCTGCTCTAGGACTATACTTAGCCCCCAGCCGCGTCCCTTCCACACCCTCCCAACATCTGGCTTTCGGACATTACGTCAGTCAAGTCTATGGACTTTGAATGTTTGTTCAGAGCACCACACCGAGTCCATTGTGACATCACGTGACAGCCAAGTACATGGACTTGGATTTTAGATTTATTTTTTGTTTAGAGCATCATGCTTAATGGTGATGTTTAAAAGAGGGAGTCACTTATTTCGGTATAGATATTCCAGCTCACAGTGCCTAAGTTGCATGGTGACACACTGTGAGCTTGTAGATCAGCCAGAAGATGGTCAGCATCGTAGTCCAGGTATATTATTACAGGGTTGTGTAAAGTCGTTAAAGGGGAATTCCACCCATTTTCAAAATTTTCCTGAGAGTGTACAAATGTGAACCAAATCGACCCTAGTGGTTCCATTTGTACACTCAGGAAAAAAGGTCCTAAAGGTAAAATCATTAACATGGTGAACCACAACTTAATGATGTCATCAAGCTGCGTTTCACCATATTTTTTTTTTCAGATCTTCATTTCTCATGTCCACACAACATCTCTATGGTATATTAATGGCATAGTAAAATGTTGAAAATGGGTGGAATTCCCCTTTAAGCCTCCTCTAGTAGGGAAACAAACACATCAATATCGGACGCACAGCCTGCAGCCAATGACATCTTACCTCATTCCTATACCGCTAGTCCTCGTTCCTGCATCTCTGCCAGGGGCGGATGTAACATTTTCTAATTGGGGGGGCAGGAGAAAACGGTAAGGGGGCGACCTCATCGCCCGTGTCGCTTCGCGCCACGGGCGATGAAGCCGCACCCTTACCGTTTTTGGTTACAGGACTTTATTAGTCAAGTAAAGCATCAACAAAAACATCAGTTGTTGTTGAAGTTACAACAGACACGCAGCATGCATAAAGCTAAAGGTCTGACTCAGAGAGTTTTCTGTTTTCAATGATGAGCTGTTGGTTTAGTGGTGCCACAGCTGTAGTTAGTTAATAGCAGTAGTAGTGTTTCAAATCATTTTAAACATAAGCACTGTAATTTGAAATATCTTGGGTTGTTTTGCATGTTTGGTGGGGCAGTCAGGGCATTTAGGGGGGCGTCGCCCCCCCCACGCCCATGCCTAGATCCGCCCCTGATCTCTGACCGACGCATCTTCCATTAAACTATTTGACACATGATCCACATGCTCACCCCCCCATACCACCACCCTCAGCTCATTCCCCACCATACCCCAACTCCTGGCCGTTAATAGCATAAAAATGATGATATTAAGCCAGAGACCCAGTGTTTCCTCAACACACACCCGTCCACACTCCCCACCATGCATGCACCCCCACCTCCAGCCAACACTCAGACACCATGATAAGCAGACAGGCAGAAAGAGCCAATCTATCCCAATGGCCGGTTGAATGATGGACAGTAATTAAAAGTTAGCTAATAACCTCTTCACACCTGACATTTCAACAGGGAGGTCCTGGACACCATTATCTACATATAGATTAAACAGCGTAATTGGCGAGGAGATAGGGGCCAGGAGGAGCGCGGAAGGAGAAAGGGAAGGGGGGAAAATAGGGGGCCAGGGCCGTCGCCAAACCATTAAGCGGAATATCTGAGTGACACTCTGATTTTGCTCCTCCTCGCTAATGCGACAGGAATTGAGCTGAACTAAAATGCTAAATGAATGAAGCCTATCTCACTGTGGTTATTACCGGGGCAAACACCGGCCGCGGAAAATAGCTTTAATTTCATAATAATTGCTGGATGGACGTGACTCGTTAGAGACACAATGTTCCCAGTGAACATGGCAGGGGGAGGGGAGGGGAGGGTGGGGAGGACTCAGGGAACTGTCAGCGCTGGGAAAAAGTACTCACGCTTCTTACTAATACAAGTATCAATACTGCAATATAGATATGTCTCTGTTACAAGTAGACAGAATAAAAAAAATATTTGAGAAAAACTACAAAGATGTTGGTATTAGGGTAAAAATTTAAATAAGAATTGCAAAAGATCTGCTATTAAATCATGCACTGCCCTACAAAGCCAAGTTATAACTAAAAATTAAGTCTTTGGTGTCTGTTTTTATCTGGTGGAAGTTTTCAGATTTAATTTTGTTTTGGAGAAAAAGTTTTTAAAAATTAAGTGACTAGTACAAAACGTAGCGGTAACTCAAAACCAAGGCAATGCAGTAACTAGATTTTGGAGGACACCAGTCAAATCAGCCATTCCATTTGTTTTGGCCATGAGAATTATACATGCACAACTTAAGTAATATCACCTACCTATAACCATATTTGTCTGGCTGGTTGAAAAAAATGTTGAAGCCAATTATCTCGGTTTCACCTTGAGCATCTGGCTCTGTAGAGCATGCCGTCTTGTGGTTAGAATCAGTGATCAGTCAGCCTTCATAGACCAACAGGAATCTACCGGGGGAGGTGGGAGCTGCAGACTGGCTAAATGG
The DNA here is from genome assembly GCA_039105355.1 of Benthosema pterotum. NCBI lineage: Eukaryota > Metazoa > Chordata > Actinopteri > Myctophiformes > Myctophidae > Benthosema > Benthosema pterotum. Next base: position 9,655,502 of record CM076972.1, read on the forward strand.
AGACGGCAGCATCACAGCAGTGATGAAATGTGATGAACACAGAGGCTCTATATATGGCATTGAAGCTAGCAACCGCAGGTGAGGTTGAGTGGGTGGAGTTTCCATTCTTGGCTACTGTAACATACCTGATAGCCTACTGTGCCCTGATTCCCAAACTTTTCAGGTCAAGACCAAAAAAGAGATATTAAACATTCCCTTCTGGCTCCAAAATGGAATGAACTACCCGTTGCTTTCAGAACAGCAGTGCAGACTCACTCCCCCACTTAATCTTATGCCGTAGTCTGAAAACTCACCACTTTAAACTTCACCTGAGCCTGCAGAACTTAGCCTTAGTCTTTGCCCAAGCCTCGAAACCCTTGCAGACATATGCAAAGCCTTATTATTATCATATTAAGGACGTTGTTAATGTTGGTTGTTTTTTGTATTGGCACCTATTAACAGTGTCGTTTCTAAGCAAATTTGCCTGGGCCCCCACATGGCGCCCTAGGCAGCTACCTAGTCTGCATAATGGCAAAAACGCCTCTGATTATTAATGAAAAAAAGTCTCATCCGTGCTGCTACAGTAACCCTAACCCCCGTACCTGTGGTGCACCAGATTGTCCATTTATGGCTTGAGGCGCGTTTGGTATACTCTATGTATTGTGTGTAGTTATAATTTAATTGTACAGACATTCCACTGTTAGACTGATGTTAGGTTCTTAGCTTTCAGTACAGTTTTATGAAATATACAGGTGCATGTCATCATGAGCTACTCGTTCCTCCATGTTTCCTTTTATAAATATTTATTTCTGACTCTGCCATGTAAAAGATATTCCATGCACCTCACCGAGTGTTAGTCCCTCACCTGCAGAACCTATTGTCAAACATTTTATGTAGAGTCTGAATGAAATATTGTACCACTGACTGGATATGCCATGGCCATGTGTTACAAAAAGTTTCATCATATGTTTAAAAAAGAAATAGTGCCCCCGCCAGAAAATAATTGTCAATTTATAGTTTGGTTCGGTGTTTAACTTTTCTCTTTTTTTCACCTTGGAAAGTGTCTGCTACAATTTCCCTTCGCCGCGAAGAGTGCTGGTATTCGGGCCGTATCCATTACTATTCCTGTACACATGAAACAATAGGCTTGTGTAACATGATCTCAATAAGGTTTTGTGTTATTGCAAAGTATTTGAAAACAAAAGTAGGACTATTGTAAAAAATACGAAACTGATATGGTTTCTGTAAGTGAATGAGCCGGCCATATAGAAAGACATAAACATACACACACAAACAGAGCCAGCTGTGGACTGGTCTGTCTGCACCTCCGGTTTCAGCCTTGTCTGAACACTTCCCTCTCTCTTCACTTCCATCCAAGTGTCGCGCAGGGGCGGATCTAGGCATGGGCATGGGGGGGCAATACCCACCTAAATGCTGCAGGCTGCCCCACCAAACATGATGGCATACATAACAACCCAAGATATTTCAAATTAAAGAGCTTATATTTAAAATTATTTGAAACACCACTACTACTGCTACTAACTAACTACAATCGTCTCACCACTAAACCTACAGCATTTCATCATTCAAAACAGAAAACTCTCTGAATCAGACCTTTAGCTTTATGCATGCTGCGTGTCTGTTGCAACTTCAACAACTGATTATTATTCATGCTTAATTGCCTAATAAAAGTCCTGTAACAAAAAATGGTACGGGTGCGGCTTCATCGCCCGTGGTGTGAAGCGACTTTGGCGATGAAGCCACACCCATACCATTTTTCCTGCCCCCCCAATTGGGAAATGTTACATCCGCCCCTGGTGTCGCATCACATACAGAAATACTTTAGCAAGAGGCTAGTTTTACAACACAATCGTGAAAAGTAATGCAAACATCTGATAGAAAACAGAAGGTTTGGTTTCCTCCAAAATTGTTGCCAGTCTCTCTGTTGTGTGACGATACGACTGTTTTCAGCACCCGCTGGGGAAAAAGAGACGTTAAATCTCAAGGACTAATTCTCAAAGGGCTTATGTTCAATAACATAATATTCAGCACAAAGCTGCTATTTGTTTGTGTTCTGTGTTAAGTAGCGCTTGAACACAGCACTACTTGAAGATCTACATTAGAGAGTGTGTAATATATTATGTATTATATGAGTGTGACATTATATGGATTCAGATTGAACTGAAAGAACACTCAAAATGTATACACAGCAGCAACAACAAAAAAGTGCTAAATGAAATGTACATAGTTCTCTTGTAGTCCCATAACTGGTCTAAATCTGCCCTTCAATGGCCAATAAGTCCTCTACTTTAGCCACCATTTCCTCTGTATGACTATATGTTTCACTATATGTTACTGTATGTTCCATATAGTCTTCTGAATTATGATTGCATGTTGTAAGTTGAGTAAGTTGAGTAAAACACAAGAGTTACACAGATATGAGACATGCCGTACACAAGCTGCTGTTATAACATTTGGACGTTAACAAATGCATGTTTTTGCTGCTTGAAGTTATTTGCAATTCACACAAGAAAAGATCATCATGACCGAAGATATGACCTTTCGAGCAAACTTGCGAGCATGTTTTCAAATCAAAAGCACCACCAAGAAGTTGTTTTTGAAACGTCTGTGTGGAAATAGGTGGTCGCTCAGCCGTGAAACATGTCACGGACGCCCTTTTTGAGGATGTAGCAATAATCCTCCCTATAAAAGTAAAATTTTAAATTAATTTTGTATTTAATTTTAATGAATTCTCTCTGTGCCTTCTGAGGCTTTCGCTGAAAACGGAGGAATAAGTCCAAAAAAGTTTAGTGTGTGCAAATGAAGCCCACGTTAAAGCAATCACATATTTGGCTTCCTCTAATTATAAGTGTTAACACATTGCAGTGGAGAGCCAGTCACACGTTTTGGTTCAGCCAAGGGGGAGACATAAACTTCTACACTGTAGGCCAACAGCAATGATTTCTGTCACATGGCAGGGTATATAAACTATATAGCATGTGGTTTTCAACCTTTTTCATATACCAGGGCCCACTATTTATTCAGAATTTGAGCCACGGACCACCATCTCTTAGCCCCACAGACCCCAAGATTTCTTTTGCTTTTGTTCTCAATTCATTTCCAGGCTGGATTTTGGAGAAAACAAAACAGTCAAACATCCAGTAGATCAGAATGATCATTAATCTTTTACATTATCTAGTTGTGTATTGACTAGATGATGAATATTTTAACTCTTGAGAGTGTACAATGAAACTAAACTTTGGTTTCATTTTTACACTCTCAGAGAGTTACATCTGGTGGTTAACCAACTTTCCATCATTTAGCCTGGAGACCACCTGCCATCCTCTCAGGGATCACTGGTGGTCCCCGGACCACTGGTTGAAAACCACTGATATTACCTTTCATTGGGTGGGCAGGATGCACGTTTGGGTGGGCTCTTCCCACCCCTGCCTAGAGATCCGGCCCTGTAGGCCAGGCCTGTACCCTTCCAACAGCAATGATTTCTGTCACATGGCAGGGTATATAGACTATATAGCATCATATTTCACTGGGGTAAAGGTGGCATTTTCAAGACAAATTAACTGCAAACGCCTACGATAAGCTTCCGGAGAAGAGTTAGTTTTAACATCGCATGAATCCTTCACACAAAGAAACCACATGTCGTGCCTTTTACGTTTTCCAAGCCGTGACATTTACAAACCTCATTTGAACACAGAACATTTGAGTGTAGCCTATACATATATTTACTAGTAACTGAAATCAAAAGAAATCAACAACATTAGAATGCACAACATTAGGCACACTTTGAATTCACTTGGCACAAGTATACATAACATTCACATCACAATTAAACTAGGTGTTGATAGACATTTAAAACAAATTACAAATAGTGTTTTTCTTCACATAGAAGCAATAGCATTTTTCTAGTGGGTTATATGGTGAGCTAATTACGTGTAGTTTAACTCAACTGTAACTGAAGTCCTCAAATTGCACAACAGAACAGTGTTTAAAATGCCGTAACCACTTAGACCTTAGATTATATATATACATATTATTTTGATTCTATTATATATATACATATTATTTTGATTCTATTATATCTATTATATACATATTATTTTGAACTATTTACCCTTTTTTGATGGGGTCTATAATGACATGCCCAAAATAGAGGGTCAAAGTGGTCGATGGGACCCAGCAAATATACAGAAATGAATTCTCTCCCCTGCCAATCCACTGAGTCTCCCTTATAACTAACCCACACTCTCACCACCACTAGATGTCCCTCTCGCTTTAGTCACGGAGGCTGTCCGGGTGTGTTGTTGTGTGTTGTGCTCACATCAAGCCGTGTGTGTGTGTGTGTGTGTGTGTGTGTGTGTGTGTGTGTGTGTGTGTGTGTGTGTGTGTGTGTGTGTGTGTGTGTGTGTGTGTGTGTGTGTGTGTGTGTGTGCGTGTGTCTCTCAGCCATCTGTCCATGACTTGTCTCTCCAGACCCCGAGTTCATCCATCATGTCCCGAGGTTCTAGTCTCTCTAAATCCAAGCGAGAAAATATGTCTTCATTCCTCCCGCTCCATCTCTCGTCTCGGGCTCCGCATACGTCTCTCACCTCTATATCCCCCTCGCCTCTCTCTCTCTCTCTCTCTCTCTCTCTCTCTCTCTCTCTCTCTCTCTCTGTCTTACTTTCACTCTCCTTTTCTTGCTCTGTCTCTTTCCTTTTCCCCCCTTGCCTCCGATAAAGGGATCACTTTACTGTTTATACAAGGGGATTGGTGTTGTTAACAGGTGTAGGGTAATGGGATCCCATGCTGGCAGCCACCGGCACATAGAGGGGTCGCCCCCCCAACCCAACCCAACCCACGCCCCCACTCAGCCCCTATCCCTCCATGCACACTCACACAGCACCACACACACACACACTCACACACACCACAAGCCATACTCTCATCTGATGGATTGCACCCTCCATTCATCTAAATTATGTCACTGGCAATGAGCTATCAGTTTAATCTGGGCCTAAACGAAGTGTTGGGTTTGTTACTGTTGACACTTCCTCAGCACTACTTCACTACTTCTCCTGATTATACTGTGTTGGGGTGGGGTGGGGCGGGGCGGGACGGGACAGGACGGGGTCGGGGGCGAAGGGGGATTGTCTGTGGGCCGTATAGGGAAGGTGCGGGCCGGGGGCTGGGGGTACGATGCATGCAGCGGCCTCTTCCCCTGCTCTGCCTTCCAGTGGTGTAAAGTAACCAATTTTGGTACTTGAGTATTTCCATTTTCCAATAGTCTTATACCGTATTTTCTGAGCTATAAGGTCCTCCTAAAAGACAAAAAACAACAGTGCGCCTTATAATCCAGTGTGCCTTATATATGGATAGTTTGACTGCAGTATCTTCTACGGTATGACTAGCCTGGCTCAGCCCTGAATCAGCACCTTCAAAATACTAGCTTATTTTTTTTCCTGTGATTCAAGGACTGGCTTCCCTGCCTTTTGGGTCGTTTGTGCCGGTTGGAAATCCAATCCCAGCACCTGATTGGCCAAAACCCTGTCACTCACTTTGACCCCAACGTCGTCTGCTTTCCTAATATTCTCATGGGTTCATATGAACCAATCACTGTTAAGACTGCTGCTTTGATGACGCCCATCCTAGAAACTGCTGTGGTGGAGAGGGACTTCAGTCTGAATAATGCAGTGAAATGAAATGACAATTCAGACTGAGGTCAGGCTATGTTGACTGCAGTAGCTCCTATCCTATGTTGACTGGAGTATAGCTTCTATCCTATGTTGACTGCAGTAGCTTCTATTCTAGGTGCCTATATGAAAACAGTTCTAAAATGGGCGATTGACTGAAGTTGCGCCTTAAATCCGATGCACCTTATAGTGCAGAAAATACAGTGCTTCAACTATGATGTGACGCATCGTGAGCTTATAGATCTTTTCAAAACATCTCCCTATACATTTGAAAAGGGTTAGGGTTACGGTTACTTAAACACATGTAGTTTTTAAACACATGCAGTTCCACAAGGTAGATACTTGATACTTTTACACGAGTAAAACGTGAATACTTTTTTCCATCACTGTCAGTGTGTGTGTGTGGCCCATTTTCACAGCCTTTAAAAGGAGATCAAGAAACTGCTATCAAGTGAAGAAGAAAATAATTGTCATTGTGCAGGGTGGGAGTGTGTTGGTGGGGTGGTTGGGAGTTGAGATTTTAATTTGTCTTGTCGTTGACAGCCTAATTGTTTCAATAGTTTGGATGTCTTCATGAAGCCAATGGTTACTCGCTTGACCAACATTGTGCTATTTGGTAAATAAAAAAAGAATCCACCCGTGTGAAGTGAGCGGTGCAGGCTGCTCAACAACACTGGTCAGCAGGGGTGGATGTAACATTTTCCATTTGGGGGGGGGTGGTATAGCGGAAGCCGCACCCATACCATTTTCGGTTCTATTAAGACTTTTATTAGGCAAGTGAAAGCTAAAGGTCTGACTCAGAGAGTTTTCTGTTTTGAATGATGAAATGCTGTTGGTTTAGTGGTGCCACAATTGTACTTAGTTAGTAGCAGTAGTGGTGTTTCAAATCATTTTAAATATAAGCACTTTAATTTGAAATACTGGGGGCAGTCAGGGCATTTAGGGGGGCATTACCCCCCATGCCCATGCCTAGATCCACCCCTGGTGGTCAGTGTGAGTGGCCCTTTATAGGCTGCAGTGCCACTTTAGGTGCCAAGGTCACACAGTAATGCTGCTGTTCATACTCTAAACAGACAGTTGGACAGACAGACACATACCTATACATACTGTACATAGAGACATACAGTACATACAGACAGTTTTTTTTCTGTTTTTCCGCCATTCCCTCAATTTGGATTCTCTGTTTCTTTTCCCTTTCCTTGCAGTCCTTCTGTGAGTCATTCCTCCACCTTGCGATGTTTAATTCCTTTTCTCCTGGCGTCCTGCTCTGAAATCCTCACAGCTGCAGAGCAGATGTTGGAATTCTTTCTTTCTTTCTTTCTTTCTTTCTTTCTTTCTTTCTTTCTTTCTTTCTTTCTTTCTTTCTTTCTTTCTTTCTTTCTTTCTTTCTTCCTTGCTTTCTTGCTTTCTTGCTTTCTTTCTTGCTTTCTTTCTTGCTTTCTTTCTTGCTTTCTTTCTTGGCAAAGCGGGTTACTCTGAGGTAGTGGTTCCCAAACATTTTAGCTCAGCTCTAGAGCCAAAAGAGAACTTTCACGTTTGCCCGGGGCCAGAACAAGATCACAAGCTTGTGATCTGGTTGTTCGGCTATTTTCACTGGCGATGATGACCATCTGTGACATCATACTCCTGACCAGACAATTGCTCTCTCTTCGTGATGCTAATGTACTGTTGTGTGCTATTGGGAAGGGATGAAGGATGAGAGAGGTGTTATTGCACATGATTGGACAGTCAAAACTACATTTGTATCAGTATGCCTGTATGAACAGAATTATTATATCAGGTATGGGAACTCATATTTATCTTGAAACAAGCCTCCAGATTCAAAAATCTTTCCCTTTGTGAACCCACACACTGCTCTACATTCATTCAATGTAATTTGTGGTGTAAAGTAACTGTAAAGTACATTTTCAGAAGTACTGCACTATTTTCAAGGTATTACTTGAAATCCACCTGTATTTCTCCAGTCCATGCCTTTGGCAAGACAACAGATAGGGAGGTCGTGCAAAGGGAAGGTTCCAGGCGGCAAAAAAAGGTGAACAAGTTCCTTCCTAGTCCATCCACTCTCCACAGGAGAGAGAGAATGAAAAAGTACAACTCATTCCAGGGATCCCCTCGGTGCAGAGGATACAGTCTGATTCATTGGCCAAATTCCTAATGCTGATTATTTGACCATTATGCTGATGTGGGTTCATTCATCATGTGTTGCTTGATTATGTGAAGCGCGGTACTCCCTAGTTTCCTGTCAGACAAGCTGAAAAACACACCTTCTATGGCTTGAACCTTATTAACTATAGACAGAGAGTGAAAACAGGAAAACTGCAGAGAAAGTGTACTTGGACTAGTCCAGATTCACTGGTTATTTGTGCCTATGTCTAATAAACGCACGGTGCGCTTGTTACTTGAGATAAACAACCTAATAAAGGTTCACCACATTACCTTATTACAGTTGTAAATTGCCCCTAAAGAAATCAATTGCTTGGCTATAATGAAGCCGGTAATCATACCTCCCACAGACTTCATTATTGTTTGAGGTTTATTTTTCCTTTCAACCAAGTAGAAGCCAAATATAGAGGCGGTGGGTTGCGGCGACGATAGAAATAATGTGCAATACTTAGCTGGAATCTAAAATCCCAAACGTTTAAAATTCATATTTTACCGATACCGTCTGACAGCGAGTTCACAAGGCGTACCAAAGAAAGGCCTTTCACAACATTTGCGTCATTCCTTTGATGTCTAGACGATATATGTTTCTCTTTTTTCCCCCATCTCTCTTTTTCTTTCTCTCTTTCTCTCTCTCTCACTCACACACAACTAAAACCCGTGCTTCTGACGGTCGAGTGTGTCATCTCCTAAGAGGGAGGTACTTGACTGAAGTCACTGTGTAGAGACAGTACAAAGAGTCCCACATTGGTCCATATTCATGAAGGTGTACCTATTACTGACACATTTCCTTATGGGAACAAATCACCAGCAGCAGGGGAACGAAGCAGGCGCCTTGCTCGCTACTTGGAGACTTAACGACGGTGTCTTATTAAGCTTCGTGACACACACACACACACACACACTGTCGCTTATTGGAGAGCAGCCGTTTCCGTTGCCCGGTCAGCAGACACATTGAAGGATGTGGGTGGACACTATGTTTTGTAGAGAGGGGGGGCGGGGCTTGTTGGGATGAGACCAAGATTGGAACGATGCTGCGGCCAAGCAGCAGGCTGGATGGCTGGCTGTGGGTTGGAGAGAAGGGTGGAGGCGTGGAGACAGATTTTTTGGGGGGAGTTTGTTGTCTTGACTTCCATCGCCATCGGGAATGGGAATAGAAGCACTAAAAGTAGCGGGAGTGAGAGAGAGAGACAGCCAGATAGCCACAGATAGACAGACGGACCAAGGAAGGGTGAGATCTACTAGCGACCAACAACCAGGTTGCAACCAGGTCATGACTAGTTTTGGTTAGGGGGTTATGATAAGGGTGGGGCGAAAATGGTATGAGGGCGGCTCCATGAAGTCGCACCAATATACCATTATTGGTTACAGGACTTATATTAGGTAATTAAGAATCAATAATAACATCAGTTCTTGAAGTTGCAACAGGCACGCATCATGCATAAAGCTAAAGATCTGACTCAGAGAGTTTTCTGATTATAATGATGAAAATTTTTATTTTAAGCACTTTGAAATCTTTGAAATTTGGGTTGTTTTGCATACCATCATGTTTAGTGGGGCAGCCAGTCAGGGCATTTAGGGGGGCATTGCCCCCCATGCCCATGCCTAGATCCAGCCCTGGTTAGGCCCTAACCAGGGCTGGATCTATACCCTTACCCTAACCGTTAGGGTAAGGGTATATTGCAACTATAAACTAGTTGCAACCAGGAGGCAACAGAACTATTCACAACCAGGTTGCAACCTGGTCGTTGGTCACTAGTGGATCTTGCTGTCTCTTGAAGAACAGACACTGATACACACAACCTAGCTGTTTAACCAGTTTGTTGTTTTTCTATATATACAGTATATTTGGTTCTGATTAACAATTTCTGGGATGGATTTAAAAATCTCAATTTATGGCGTGTGAAACAATTCTCCTCTTGTATCTGTGATGTTGTGTGATGAGGTGAGACTTCCTGTTCACATCACCACACACACACACACACACACACACACACACACACACACACACACACACACACACACACACACACACACACACACACACACACACACACACACACACACACACACGCACACACACACAGTTCTCTCAGAACTCTCTGTCAACACCCTGCACCATACTAGAAGCCTGTATCGGAAGACCACCCAACACATTACAACAGGGGTTTTCAACAGGTGGTCCGGGGACCACCAGTGGTCCTAGAGTGGGTTCCAGGTGGTCTCCAGGCCAGATGTAACTCTTGAATGTAAAAATGAAACCAAATGGACCCTTGTTAATTTCACTCTTGAGAGTGTAAAATTAGGTCCATTTGGTTTCATTTTAACACTCTCAAGAGTTACAGATCTGTAAGGGTCCAAGTGCTGTCATGTGATCTACCTGCATGGCCTGTGTGATCTACTGGACTGGTAGATCTTTTTTGGGCACCCCTGCTCTAGGTTGTGCCGTGGCCTGTGAGGCTAAATGAGGGATGATATCCAAATTGGTTGCATTGTGTGCTCCCAAGAGTTACGTTATCTCGCTAAACATCTGCATTACTTAAAACTAGCTTAAATTTAAGCCTTGAGTTTTTCCCCATGAGTGATGCGGTATTGATTTTCTAACTTTCTGACGAATTTAAGCCTTTTACACAAATACCCCCATCAACACTTTTTCCTAACCCTAGAAAACATATTTAGAACAGGCTTTGTGGGAGAGTCAAGAATTGCATTATATTACAAATTTGCTAGCCATATCAATGCATTGCTTTGATTTATTCTACAAAATTCGAGAATGTATATAATAATTGTTATTTAGATTGATGTTTGCATTTCACCTATCCTAATAGTACCAGGCAGCATCAGTAAAAATGGAACTCTTGTGTGTGTGCGTGTGTGTGTGTGTGTGTGTGTGTGTGTGTGTGTGTGTGTGTGTGTGTGTGTGTGTGTGTGTGTGTGTGGTGGATACAGTAAGAATGAGAGCTTGTATAGAGTGGTGAATAGAGACCTGCATGTCATGGCACCTGGTCTGGTTCAAAGTCACTCGAAGGAGTGACAACGGTGACCAAGAAAGCAACAAGTCATATAACCCCATCATCATGTGTGTGTGTGTGTGTGTGTGTGTGTGTGTGTGTGTGTGTGTGTGTGTGTGTGTGTGTGTGTGTGTGTGTGTGTGTGTGTGTGTGTGGTGAGGGGGGTCTGCAGTATGCTGCTGGGTCGAGGTATTCCTCCTCTACCTCATTAGTGCTGATTTACACTGCAGCTGGGTGAAGGGAGGCAGGACGGACCACCACCACCCCCCCCCAACCATTTACACACACACACACGCACACCCACACACACGCACACACACACACACACACACACACACACACACACACACACACACACACACACACACACACACACACACACACACACACACACACACACACTTGCAGTTTTGCACGTACGCACACTTATGCATGCAGGCAGGCATGCACTCACATAGACACACACACACACACTGACCTGCACACACCTTCACCCATCTCTCTCTCTCTCTCTCTCTCTCTCTCTCTCTCTCTCTCTCTCTCTCTCTCTCTCTCTCTCTCTCTCTCCCTCCTCTACTCATTCTCCTGCCGTGCACAGACAATGGGGCCCTGGAGAATACCGGCTTGTACTGAATTATTCAAATCAGCACAGTGGCAGCAAGCCGGGGAGCAAAGGAGAGAGCGAGAGGCACACACACACACACGCACACACACGCACACACACACACACACACACACACACACACACACACACACACACACACACACACACACACACACACACACACACACACACACACACAGGGAGAGCGGGAGGGAGGGAGTCAGAGATAGAGCAAGAAAGGGAGTCAGAGGATTCGTGTGGAGAGAGAGAGAGAGAGAGAGAGAGAGAGAGAGAGAGAGAGAGAGAGAGAGAGAGAGGTGAATAAGGAATGGACAGAAGCAGAGAATATCATTGTCTCTGCATGCCAATAGTTTCTCTCTCTCTCTCTCTCTCTGTCTCTCGTGCACTCTCAGTGCCTATCTGTCTCTCTCTCCCTCTCTGTGAGTCACCTCCTGTCCTTCATTGCTTCATTAGTACACATCTGTACCAGCACACACACACACACACACACACACACACACACACACACACACACACACACATACACACACACACACACACACACACACACACACACACACACACACACACACATACACACTCCTCGTTCTCCTACTCAGAGAGAGAGAGAGAGAGAGAGAGAGAGAGAGAGAGAGAGAGAGAGAGAGAGAGAGAGAGAGAGATAAAGGAGGTGCATGGAGGGGGTGATGGAGGAAGCCTGGGAGTAGGAGGAGGAGGAGGAGGAGGAGGGGAAGGAGTGAGAGGAAGGAAGGAAGGGGGTGAGGTGATGATACAGCGTGCGTATGCGTGCGTTTGTGGATGGGTGTGTGTGTGTGCTCAACAAGCAGCGTGCTGTTGGCAGGAGGAGAATGTGGTGGTAATTAGCCAGCACCAGTACAGATGAGAACCTGGGAAGAAGAAGAAAGGAAGAGAGAGAACGAGAGAGGGGGGGGATTAGAGAGAAAATGAGAGAGATACAGACAGGTAGACACACACACACACACACACACACACACACACACACACACACACACACACACACACACACACACACACACACACAGAATGAGCGAAGGAGAGAGAGAGTGAGAGACAGGGGCGTTTTTGCCATTAGGCAGACTAGGCAGTTGCCTGGGGCGCCATGAGGGAGGGAGGGGGGGCATGTCTGATGGTCGCACCGGGGCAACCACCAGACATGCTTTAAAAGGATCCCTGGCTAATAAGCCTCATATGGATAAATACGACTATACTTGTCCCCTATAACTAGAATTGAACATTTTAAACACTTATAATATGTTCTTTAGTTTAGAAATAGTTCATCATTTTATCCCTTGGCGGGGGCGCTATTTTACTGTGCCTGTCATAGGTATGACGTCACAGGAGATTTTACCTGGAGCCCCCCCTTACCAAATGGACCCTTACGGGTCCATTTGGTAAGGGGGGGCTCCAGGTAAAATCTCGCCTGGGGCTTCGAAATGCTTAGAAACATCAACACCACTGAGAGACAGGGGCGGATCTAGGCATGGGCATGGGGGGGCAATGCCCCCCTAAATACCCAGTCTGCCCCCCCAAACATGATGCCATGCAAAACAACCAAAGGTATTTCTAATTAAAGTGCTTATATTTAAAATGATTTGAAACACTACTACTGCTACTAACTAACTACAGCTGTGTCACCTGGCACTAAACCAACAGCATTTCATCATTGAAAACAGAAAACTCTCTGAGTCAGACCTTTAGCTTTATGCATGCTGCGTGTCTGTTGCAACTTCAACAACAACTGATGTTATTTTTGATGCTTTACTTGACTAATAAAAGTCCTGTAACCGAAAATGGTATGGGTGCGGCTTCATCGCCCGTGGCGCGAAGCGACATGGGCGATGAAGCCGCCCCCATACCATTTTCTCTTGCCCCTCCAACATGTTCTCTTGCCCCCCCCAAATGGAACATGTTACACCCGCCCCTGCTGAGAGAGAGAGAGAGAGAGAGAGAGAGAGAGAGAGAGAGAGAGATGGAGATGGAGAGAGAGAGATGGAGATGGAGAGAGAGAGAGATGGAGAAGATCTCTGAGAACATGTCTCTCCTCCTGCCACGCCAGCCGGCGGTCCCTGGAGGCGGGACCTGGACATGGCGCTGTGCAGGACGAGGAACAAAGGCAAGGAGAGGAGAGAGACGGAGACCGACAGCTGGAGAGCAGAGCTATGACAGCTCCTGCAGAGCTGCAGAATGCACAATGTCTGTCTGTCTGTCTGCGTCTGCATGCATGCATGCATGCATGCATGTGTATTGCCTGATTTATGGCACGGAGGAGGTGGCACGTGCCGAAAATAGTGATATATACAAGCCCACGACGTTGGGCTACGTGCGTGCGTACATACAGTATGTGTGTGTGCGGGCCCCAGGTGCGCATGCATGCGCATGTGTGAGTCGTGCATGATTGTTCTTTCCATGTTGCATGTTGGCATCTGCATGAAGGGCACTGCTCTCAGATTCATAGATCCTGTTGCATGTTTAGTGTGACCGTTATTTGGTGGAAAGAACAAGCTTTAAAAAAAATATATATTGAACAAAGAAATGGATATCTCTCTTGGCCTCTGGTGTTTGAACTATCAAATGCAGAAGCAGTTCAGAGCTATGACTCGAATACACCGCAAGGTATATTTTGGCAAAGTAATGCAATATGAAGGAGGGATTCCTTCATACTGCCAGTGGTTCATGAACTTTGACCTGAGACTATACGCATCCTATCCTCTTATACCATAATAAACTTTTTAGGGATTTTGTATATAATTATAATAGGAGGACCATGACGCCTTGAGTGACAAAGTGTAGTTGTGCTTAAGCTCTAAACCAGTGTGTTTTGTTTTAAAGTGCGTCTGTGTATCCCAAGTGGTTCTTGAGGAGGTTGGAACTCTCTCTACAAGTGCATAATCATGCAAGGCGCCATGACTGGGGTCTGCATGACATTAGTCAGATGCAGGACCTTAGTTAGACCATGGTTATGTCATGGGCCCATACATTGTGTTTCTTTAGCATTCTTTATTTTAATGTCAGTCTACTCTTTGTAGCAATGTCCCTTTCTGTGTACAATATTGTGTATTTGCTTGCTCGCGCACACACACACACACACACACACACACACACACACACACAACACACACACACACACACACACACACACACACACACACACACACACACACACACGCACACACACTCACACACCCCCACAAGCACATATGCACACACACACACACACACACACACACACACACACACACACACACACACACACACACACACACACACACACACACACACACACACACACACACACACACACACACACACACACTCATACACACACAGAGCCACTCATGCACAGCATTTGGGGAAAAAAACACTCATCACTCATAGCCCTCTGTGTGAAACATATACTGTAGTGCTACAGTTTAGAATGGTATAGTTCTGAAACCTTTTCATGTCAAGCACCCCCAAATTAATTTGCATTTGCCTGTGTAGTGTGGACCTAGACTGATTATCGGACTCGAGATCAGCTCTGTGCACTCAGAGCTGAGCCTTATTTAATAATGTAAGGACTTGGTCCATGTAATGATGCCATTGCACAATGCTAATGTACGGCAGAATTTGTCAAAACATCAGCAACAAGCACAGACAATGCAAGTGGTGTATCATCTCTCCTTTTACTCTGCTGTTTTATTGTGTTTCATGTGTATACTATTTATCTTCCCCTGAGAGACTGATGAAACACGTTGTGAGCTCGTAGATCGTCCCTTTTCCGTTGTGCGACGACTCGGTCACACCATGAAACTCAACCCAGCCAGTCTTGGGGCTCCCTGAGGATGATGATAATATTACAGTATAGAAAGAAAGACAACGGGGCACGGTGGCACAGTGGTTAGTGCTGTCGCCTCACAGCTAGAAGGTCCTGGGTTCGATTCCCGCTAGGGGCGCTGCTGTGGGTGCTGGCGGCGTGTCTGCTCCTCCACGTCATCAGTGCCCATACCCGAGGCGGGGTTGGTGAAAGGGCCTTTCTGTGTGGAGTTTGCATGTTCTCCCCGGGGTAGATACCCTCACAAAAACATGCTGTAATCCTGGACTCTAAACTGCCTCCCCCTGGCCAGCCGGGGCGCCTGATGGAGGGGACAGGAACTGGTTGGAATAACGTGTTCCTTCCACGCGCTACGTCCAACCAGGGAAACTCCCCACTGTCAGGTGAAAAGAAGGCAGCTTGGACTCCTCATGCATTGAAGGAAGCATGAGGCCAGTCCGCTGCCTCCCCAGGTTGGTGGAGGGTGTGTAGAGCCCAGGATCACATTAGGAATTGGCACTGGGTGAAAAAATGGGCTACAAAATCATGGGAAAAAAATATTTAAAAAAAAAAGAAAGAGAGACAAAACATGAGGACACTAGAGGATATATGAGAAGACAAAAGAGACAAAGCAAAGCGGGAATAATGAAAGGGAGGAGAGAGAAAGAGTGACATTGATGTATTGTGTGTTCAGAATCACAGTTAAAAGACACTGAGCACATTGCGCCCATGCTATCGTTGATGTGTGATGGCCTCCTGCGCCTCGGCTGTGGATCGATTCAGCCCCCGAGCTCATGGGCAGCCGTGCGGAGCCTCGGGAGAGACCCTCCACAGACCCACACGCACACGCACACGCACACCAGTGTTGCCAACTTGGTGCATTTGACGCTATATTTAGCTTGTTTTTTTCTAAACTAGACCCCCCCCATACCGCCAAAATTATTGAAGAACTCCTGGTGGAAAATCTAGTGCTTTGTTTCTGGTGAGTTGGGGCGAAATTGTTTGATAGGCCCCAGAAATAAAAACCCTCATTTTTCACCATTTTTCCACTTATGATAGAGGCATCTTTCCTTCCTAGAAAGGGCCATTAGTAACCAAATGGACCCTTACAGATCTGTAACTCTTGAGATCGTAAAACTATTTCATTTTATGCTCTCAAGAGTAAATTGTATTTTTAAAGCTCTGAATTATCTATTTTTTAAGAATCTACACAATTAGAAAATGGAGAAGAATTGTTATTTTGACCAACATTTGGCCAGTTATTTGTCCTATATTCGTCTGAGAGACTAAACTCAACATCAACAAAATGCAAAAGCTAAAATGCAGAATAAATAGTGGGCCCTGGTAGGAAAATGGTTGAAACCCCACTGCTCTAGCATATTCTAGTGCCACTAGTGCATTTTGGATTTTGGCAGTTGGCAACACTGACGCGCACGCACGCACACACACACACACACACACACACACACACACACACACACACACACACACACACACACACACACACACACACACACACACACACACACACACACACACACACACACACACACACACACACACACACACACACACACACACACACACAGAGAGAGAGAGAGAGAGAGAGAGAGAGAGAGAGAGAGAGCGTTTGACACGCTCCTTGCTCCCTCCAGCATGGCAGCCAACCCATCCAGCCAGCCAGCCAGCCATCCTGCCCATGCAGTCCGTCTCCCCAGACCCTGTCTGGAGTGTCAGCCCAGCGAGGTCTACAGGGAGCCCGGGGCTTGGCAGTCCCCCCAGCCAGGGGGCTCAGATGGGGCCGCTGATGGGGCCTTCTGGCCGTCGGCCCCCATGAGGCTGTAGAGGGAAGGGAGTGCATGGGGGACGGACAGGTGTGTTTATAATATGTTCCACTTGTTGCCTCTCCAGAGGACTGGACATGCAGGTTGGCCACAACATCGACGTGGGAGGTGGCACAGGGGCGAGGTGGGGGGGTGGGGGGGGGTGATAGTCGGGGCTGCATGGACCGTTACGAGCATAGACATAGAAAGGTAGACCAGGTATCCTCTCTATGGGGTTTCTGTAAGGCAAGGAAAACCTGCAAGGCAAGCTTCCGAAATTCTGGAGCGGGTCTCTGAGTGCGTCACGCAGGGGCACGTTTGGTTGGTCAAACAGAGGCGGGACTCCCTTTATCCAGGGCCGGATCTACATAGGTAATGTCATTTAGGGGGGCATTACCAAGCATGGCATGCAAACAACCCAAATTGCACCCAAGTGCTTATATTTAAAATTATTTGAAAAACTATACTACTAACAAACTACAATTAGCACCACTAAACCAACATCATTTCATCAATCAAAATAGAAAGTTCTCTGAGTCTCTGATTATAAGTCCTGTAACCGAAAAAGGTATGGGTGCGGCTTCATCGGCATGCTTTTCCGCATCCTCCTTTTTTTACACGCACGTTGCTCTAATGAACTGCAGCATCTAGCTTTTTATATCTATCCTCTGCGAGATGTACTATAAGAGGGAGAAAGGAAGGAAGTCAGTGGATGTGGAGGTATGACCATTGATCTCACAAAATCTACTCAGTGGAAATCGATGGGAGACTGCTGTTGGAACGTAATGTATGACAAAGGCTCCTAGCTCTATACTGCTCCGCGTACACACAATTCCCATCGCTAACGTATGACTCTTCAAGCAGCCTTGGGGACCGAGAGAACACATTTCCAGGAAACCCATTTTTCCTGAGTGATCCTGGAGCAGTTCTGAGCGGTCCGGTCCCTTCCTACTTTAGCCATCACAAAAACCTCTTGGAATCGCGACAGGAATATTACCGGAATGTTCTTGGAACACGTATACACGCGCAGGACCTCTAGGTTGACGACCGAGGCGGAGTCAGGTCATTTGGCTCAGCAGGATGCAAGGCTTTGGGGTAATCAGAGTTTGGGGATTCTAATTAGGCCAATTAAATCCTAATTACAATGTAAACACGTCCTGCTGCCAAAATCTGAGACCCCTAGAGTGGGGCCTCTGTACCATAGCATCCCATTCTGCTCCGCTCTCCAAAGAAAAGTGTGGCCCATATATGCTAGGCATTCTCACAGCTCAGATAATGTAAAAACGTCTGACATGTATAAATGCAGTTTTTACTGGTAATGATAATTTTTTAAGCTAAAAGCTGTCCTTTACCAAACGTCAGTCTCTTCAACCACATATCTTCTTATCTTTGGCCCTTATTATTGTTCTGTTTGAATTGCAGGTTCTGTGGTGGTGAGTGTAGCGACCATTAAATTTCTATTTTGGAATGCTTTTGTAAGATTCAAAAGATTCTCATTAAAATGTGTAGTAATGAACATTTTTGTTAAGTTAACAACAAACAGTGTCAACATTGTTTCGCGTAATTTGCCTGAAAGTCGACTGGTGTCAATTTTATACCACAAGTGGAAAAGCGGCATTTCGAAATGAAAATGTATTGAGAATGCTCAACTGACATCCTTTGTGAGTTTGTGAGCCCAAACTCTGAAATGGCATCGCAGTGGTTCATTGATAACAAAATACATACTCGTGTGAACTGAGGGGCAGTCTTATCCCCTATCATCTCATTCTGGCCAATCACAATTTGTGTCCTCACTTTTGCCTTCAATGTTTGTTTACCGACCCTCAACCGGTAACCGTTTTTCATTGGGGAAACCGGAAATATAACATCTGCCATAAAAATACACTGACTACACAATAAACACAAAATAGTATATTAACAGCTGTCGTTGTGAGAAACAGTGTGTGTGTGTGTGTGTGGGGGGGGGGGGGGGGGGGGGACAATGTATGCTTTGGATAAAAGTGCTGTATAAATGCACCATTTACCATTTTACAATTACTCCCTCACTGACCTGTTCCTTGCTTTAATTCTACGCAGCAAGTAGGGGAGATGGAAGCAGAGTGGATGGAGAGCCAGGCGGGACAGAGAAGCAGCCAGCTGGCCGACCTCCATTCATCTCCAGCTATGCGGAGGCTCAGAGAGATTGGGAGAGTTGGAGGACCTCTAGTAGCAGATATGGTGACAGCGGTGTCAGGGTACCTGTCAGCTCACACCACCGGCTTTCCATTCAGCAGTGGAAGGACATGTCTGGTCCAGGTCTAAAGGCCATCATCTATGGTTGTACCTTTGAGGGTGAAAAAAAGAAGAAAGGATGGATGGAGAATGTGGGGATTTTTCTTTTTTTTCATGGCATCAATTTTCTCACTCTCGCTCTCACTAATAAGACGTCATATACGCCATGCCCACTCTTGACAGAAAGTCCTTACAAACGTGAAACGTGCTTGGCAGTGGGGCCTTTGAAATGATTAGACTGTGAACTATTTCAGGCTCTGATGGTGAGAGAAAACTCCATGGTAAAACAAATAAAGGTGTGCATGGATGTTGGACAAATAGCGCAATGACCTCTAATAAAATGGTACCAAAGACTGGTATTATATGAAGACTATTCACTCTTGTGGTTGCTGTCTTGCATGTCCAAATCCTTAACTTAACATGCATGTCTCGCTATATGGCCCACTGTATATTTTAGTCAGATGGTCTTGTTAAAAGTTTATTAGTTACATCTAATAGAGGCAACTTTTTAGATAAAACTCAAAATAGATATATAGCTATATTTATTCTTTTTGCTTTTTCTCCTCTATGTTGTTTCTACTTTGATGCTGCCGCTGTTTCCCTGCAGACAGACACTTGCATGAATACCGAATCACAGCACAGCAGTCTCCAGCAAATTCATAATGAGCCAATAGAGTGGAGGTGAGGTGTAGCTAGATGTCTTTTATTAAACAAATCTGCTTACAAACACAGCTTGTACAACACTAAAATTGCCTCTATTACCATTACCACATTATGCAGAAATCAAAATTCTGTCTATAAATACCAGCCAATCTACAACCTCACAATGCATCACACATATTGGTAAATATTGGTATCTAATCTATCTACAAATAAAGTTGTCACTAACTGAGGCAGTAGATGATATTTATCTGTTGTTGGGTAGCATCTCTTTTGTCTCAGCTATGTGTTGTTCTGCAGCTTACCAGGCTCCTCAAACTGTAGACCTGTCACAATTATATTCCAAAATGGCCTAATCACAATTATTTGAGATATCCTAATTAGTCTCTGCATATTTGGCATAATCATTTCCATGTTGATTTTTTTTTTCAAACATAAAAAAATATTCCAAACAGTTTTGTCATATCTGCCCTGTGCACCTTTTGTTTACAAAGCCTAAAATAAGATTTTCTTTTTTAATTGAATACCAATAATGTTTCTTATAACATTCAACGCAATTAAATCATTACAATTATTTGAGCGGAAATTAATTGTTAAACATAATGTGAGAGAATGTGATAACCATGACAAAAAAAAACCTGAACAAATAAATATCACTATCAGTATGGGCTATTATTATTATTTCATCGTATTGTCCAGTATTTTCCATATCAGTGTATCCATGAAGTAAACATAAATGCAAGTTAGACATACAAAAGCACTAATTTGTGTGTTATGGGACCTGTAAAATGTGCTCCCAAGTCCCAACCCCCTAATGACACATTTCATTTCATTACTTTTAGTAGTATACAGTATTTGGGGTCCTGGATAGTATACCCTTTGGTGCCAAGCCCACCTCTAGTACCACATCACCACTCTAATTGTCACGCCACTTCCCATTACCCATGTCATCCCTCATGCCACGCTCCCATGCCCATATCCCAGGCCTGCCTGGGCCAGATGCTCTGCAGGACGGGCTGGCAGGTGAAGAGGGGCCATGGTGTCACCATCCCCTGCCTCTCTGTGTCTGCCCGTAATAAGAATTAATATCATAACTATAATAGCCGGTCAAAGTTACTGTGGGGTGTCACCTGTGCTTCACTGCTGGACCACAGCTCATTCAAGAAGGAGACTAATTCGACCATACTATAACCCAGACCTATAGCAGTTTTACGCATTACATAGATGGCACACATCATAAAGTCTTTGAAGGGCCCACCTCCCTACACGTGATCTACATCTACAGTACTTACGTATGCACATGAGCTGTTACTATTTTTTCAGTGGTACAACTACTTTCTTAGACAGCTTTGTGGGTCCCTGTTAGCATGAATTGTCCCTTTTTACACTTTGATTGCTCTTTGCACTTTTTATTGTTTGCTGTGTTTTTGTTACAAATGTTACAACGCAGACAACGTTGTGTTGTCTGTAAAGTACCCAAACAAACACAAGTTTTACTCATATGTATACCAGTAAGCAGAAGATAGATGTAACAATTTAATACAACCTTAACCACTTAGTTGAGACATTAGCATTCGTTATAAGTGTTATTTATTTTAATTTCAGGCTATAGCTTTAATTTCATATATGGCAAGCATCTTGCGTTGTAGCAAACAGGTCTGTGCCTTGTATAAGTCATACAGGTCATTCATGGCATAGCGTGATGTCAGCAAGCATGCCACTGTAACTTAGATCTGCACACAGCCTCTCTGTGAGAAAATATGTGGAATACAGCGATAAGTAAATGAAGAATACGTTCAAACAGCTTGATATTAGAAAGCTGTGGTTCCGTCTCATTACCTCTGCAAATGTAATCCAAGAGACCCCGGCAGAAGCTACACTCCCTGTGGTAATATTCCCCACTCTGCACCTTGTATTTCTCCATCCTCAAACTAGCTGGACCTGACAATGCTACCACCACCACCACCCCCACCTGGCTGCCACCCACCCCTCTTTCACACAAAGATGGAACTATATTCAGCAAATGAGGCAGGGAACCGAGTCCACGGCTGACTGGTCCTACGCCGAGGCAGTGCTGAAAAGTAACCAAGTATATTTACCCAATACCGTTTTGAAGTACTCGACTTGAGTATTTACGGTTTAAAATTCTACTCCACAGCCCTGTACATTTTTGCCATTTGTAAATAGCCAGCCTATAAGATTACAATGAATATATTTATTTGGAATTTTGAAATGAGACATTTTGCATAATGAGTCATTTTACTCTTTGTTTTGTGTACTTTAAGTACATTTTGATGCCACAACATTGGCACATACTTGTAGTTTTAGTCTGCTACACACTTCACACTTCCTCCCAGGCAGATGACCACTGACTGGTCAGTCACTGTGTGGCCTCCTGATTAGGAGGAGGCAGGGTCAGGTTTGACCATTGGGCTTACAGGGAGGTCTCCCGGTGGGCCACGACCCATAGGGGGCCGGTGGTATCGCGGTATGATTAAAAGCACTGGTTTTCAACCTTTTTGATTCCGAATTTTGAGCCATTTGATGACATCCTAGCCCCAACAGACCCCAAAACTAAAGATTTATTTTGTCCACAATTCCAGGCTGGATTTGGGAAACAAAACAGTCAAACATACAGATCAAAATGACCATTAATCTTCTACATTTTCTAACTATAGACTTGGGCCAATTTAGATAAATATTTTAACTCTTGAGAGTATTAACATGAAACCAAATGGACCCGCAAGGGTCCATTTGGGTAAGGTGGAGTGGGGTTCCATTCCAGCTGATTAGGTGTGAATGAATTAAGGCCCAATCTAAAGAGGGTGAAGCAGGAGAAATAATATTATGTACTATATATCATGTCCTGTGAATTTGATGCACACACACATGGTGCATTTATATACACCTATATACTGTATACCTATACTTTGTTTGGTCTATCACTCCAGAGTCAGACCATTATTCCACCTTTCCTCGTCTGTACGTATCTTCCACCACCTAAAATCCTGCACGGGTCAGGAAGCTATGATCTGTTATTACCATTAATGACAATAATTCTTCACAGTATTAATTCATTAATTTCTACTTTTTGCTGAGCAGCAAGCTAGTATAGGCATAGACTAATTATATTTACAGTAGACCTAGGTCTTATTTACGGACCTGCAAAGGCCCAAGGGAAGTGAGGAAAGGCAGGACAGGACATCCACTTTATTATTATTTTTTCAAGGATTTTCAGTGCTGCTTCCGATATATACAGTCCAGACCGTGTTGGAAAGTGAAAACTGCGAGCCAAAGTCTGTCTTCAGAGTCTAAAAGCTTTGGGGGATGACATTGTTAGAAATGTGTGACATAGTTCTAGCGACCGGGGCCAAACTTCTCTGGCTGTTGATCTTTTAATCCCTGACTTGAGTCACTGTGTCGCCAAATGAAACTGAAAATACAGCCAGCACAACAATAATAAAGACACAGTCTGCATATAATATTCTGTGGGGCCCTGGAGAGCGACATGTGACATTGATTTTTAAATTAGACACAATATTTTCATCCCACTTTCACTATAACACTTTGAAGCTGTAAAAATGGCCCGTGTCGCTTCGCACCACGGGCGATGAAGCCGCACCCATACCATTTTCGGTCACAGGACTATATATATATTAGGCAAGTAGAATATCAATAATAACATCAGTTGTTGATGAAGTTGCAACAGACACGCAGCATGCATAAAGCTAAAGGTCTGACTCAGAGAGTTTTCTGTTTTGAATAATGAAATGCTGATGGTTTAGTGATGCCACAATTGTAGTTAGTTAGTAGCATATAAGTGTTTCAAATCTTTTTAATTATTAATTAAGCGCTTTATTTAAAATATCTTTGAAATTTGGTTTGTTTGCATGCCATCATGTTTGTGGGGGCAGTCAGGGCATTTAAGGGGGCATTGCCCCCCCATACCCATGCATAGATCCGGCCCTGAGTCCAACTCCAATTTTAGGAGCACCTCCTGCAGGAAGCAACTGTATGCACTCTCTCTCCATTCTCACCCTCTTGGGACAGCACTCTGCCCAGACCCTGTCACTGGCCTTGGTGTCCATGATGAATAGTTTATTTTTGGGACATGTCATCCAGGACCGAGGGCAGCTGAAATTTCAATATGAAAAATATGATTCCCCATCCATCCGAGTCTCCCCCTTTCCCCTCCCTGTATATCTCTCTTTTCCCTTTTACCTCCACTATCTGCTGTTCCTGACTTTATGTAAGTGCTTATATGTATATCTCTGTAAAATGTTTGATGAAATGACAGGGTGGCTACCTTTGTAAACAAGTGTATTCTTGAAGGGGAATTCCACGCATTTTCAAAAAATTCCTGAGAGGATACAAATGTGAACCAAATGGACCCTAGCGGGTCCGTTTGGTTCCATTTGTACCCTCTCAGGAAAAAGGGGTCTGAAAGAAAAACCATTAACATGGTGAAATACATCTGATGACACCATCAAGATGTATTTCACCATACACTGACACGGCGTGTTGTCATCAAACGTTGGCTCCGCCCCCGTGGGGTAAAGGAAATGTTGCTTTCGTTGACTGCAGTGTTATGCACGGCGATTTCAAAATGGAATATTTCACACAATATGATGTTTTAAACTGTTAACGATGTCTTATCTTGATCCACTATTGCTCGTGGACATGGCACAATATCTTAACAAGTTAAACAACATCAGAATAGATAGCTGTCCGTATGTTATTAAAGGGGAAGACCACTGATTTTCAACACTGAACTATGTTGTTAATATGTATTAAGGACTGAACTGGACATTTATCTGGTCGAGTTGCCTGGTGAGAAACAACTTTAGGCTACATTTTCTATATCTATGATGAAGTAAAGTTACCATAATGTTAAACACCAAGGGCCAGTACTGACTTAGTTTTGTTCATAGAGCTCATCTTTAATAAATTACAAGCACCATGTTCTACACACTGTATGAACACTGTTGGTATTTTAATGTAGAGTATTTTTTACCCACATGGCTTTGTTTATTGGTGTCATTATCTTATTATACTATAGTCTACTGTTTTGTGGCCATGTGTACCTGTGTCACCACCTCTTTGGTAGTTACTAACACCTAGAACACGTTTTTAATTACAGTAGACTGCTGAAGATCATAATATGCCCAGAAATGGGTTGTTTGTCATATGCAATTTATGCTCATCTCTTTCTATATACTTTTTAACTGCAATAATGAGCATGCACAACTAAGTTTCTCCACCTACCTTAATTGTACTGTGATGTGACGATATACTGCTGAATAAAAGGGTTAGAATTATGAATACCGGTATGTGCCATATTATCATGCAGGTGTCTATTCAAAAGGCACTATGAAGAACTGGAGGTCCCTGGATGCCAGAAATTTCTGAGTGGATATGTGGGGGTTGAATACCCACCTCGCAGACTCCATCTCAGCCCATAGCACTTGTAATACATACCAACCCACAGTACTTGCAGCAGTGACTTATATACAAAGTCTAATGTATTAACCATGTTTTAGTGCTTACATTGTACAGTATATTGTAAATTCTGCTTAAATTGTAAACCTTTGTTGTTTTCCATAAACTAACACCAGGCACTGAAAACGTTTTAATGCATTGTAAAGTCAAACTATCATGGAGAACCACTAGAAGCCCCCACCGCACCTGGGTTGCTGGCTTGCTGTGCAAAGAGATGGTGTTATACTTACAGTACATTGTGACCGCAAGACGGGATGAACTTGGATGCAGTTAATACAGAGATTGTGTTTTATTAAATAAAAAAACATTATAAAATAGTATGATTATATATTTAGTGATATGAAAATGTATTTCTACTGTATAATGACAAATACTCAACATAGGAAGGTCAGGCTGACAGTGGTTAAAATAGTCAAAACTATGAAACCACATATCTCAATAATGAATACAATACACATTGTTGCATTATGCATTTGATTTGTGTTTTTAAAAACGTTGGTGAATCATGCTCCCATGCAGCTGCGGTACTATGCAAAGTAGAGGCTTGTATTAGACTGGATCTCCTCATGAAGCTGTTTCAACAACATCTCAATATTACACCATCTTGAAGACTGACTGGGGCTAATTCTTCAGGTTGTGCTTGATGCTCTGGAGAAGGCACTGGTGTTGCTTCCTGGGCTACTGGAGTGACAGCTTTAAAGGTAGGGGAAGTGATTTGAAATTCATGGTGTAGTACCAGCCTGGTGCACTAGGGGCCCCCAAAAGTAGCTACACTATGTGAACCTGCTGCTCTCTCCTGATTGGAGGAGAATTGTGGTGACCTGGGGAACTTTTATTAGCTCCTCTGCTAACGTGGGGGAGGGGGAAACTCCATATGTGGTTTCCACACCTTATAATAGAGCATTTTAACAGAAAAAAAATATTTTGGGTGATATCTGACAAAAGTGAAATCACTTCCCCTACCTTTAAGCTGAGATTGCTGAGACTGCTGTGTCTTCTTGTGGTTCACCCTTAAACATTTGATGCAGCTGATGGTTGTGATATTGGGAGATTTTTCAGGAAACATGAGGGGTATGTAGTCTGGATGTGTTTCGTCCTCATGTTCAAACCTACAGAAAGACATGGTGGTAATTAATACTTCTAAACTACTACACAAGCTAAATTTAAACACATCTCAAATACAAATTACTTTACATTTGGATTTGAGATGTGCTTGAGAAAGAAATGCCATTATTAGTTCCAAAATGTTCTTAGTATTAAAAAAGCTTTTTAACTTCCTGTGTGAATAATATAACAAAATTATAATGTCACATATCTATTTACACAATGCTGTTACCTCCAACTGTATACTTTCTACTATTATTAAGTCTTGACTTGACATTTGGTCTGAGTCCATTTGGTTCCATTTGTACACCCTCTGATTGGCACCGATTTTACAGTATAACTCGCTGGTCCCAGGGTTCACTTAAATAGACTAATGCATGTCAGGCTGGGGGTCCTTGTTGTGAAAAAGTTTGGGGACCACTGATTTAAGCCATTGTTAAAGGGGAAAACCCATTTTCAACATTTTAATGTCATTAATATACCTTAGAGATGTTGTGTGGACATGATAAAAAAATCCCCCAATTCCCCCAATTCTAAAATCCCCCAATTCTAAAAATGGAGGTCTGAAAAAAATCATTAACATGGTGAAATACATCTGATGACATCCATCATCAAGATGTATTTCAACATGTTAATGATTTTTTTTCCTGAGAGGGTACAAATGGTACACATTTGTATCCTCTCAGGAAAATTTTGAAAATGGGTGGAATTCCCCTTTAATTCCCCTGTTGTAGACGATGTTGCGTTGTGGGTAAACTAAGCTAAATATAAACAAACGGCACTTTAACTAAACAAGATCTAATAATCACGAGGTCAATAACGCTATATTTTCCACATTGTCATACAGTTACAACAACTTGGTAACCTTCAATATTTGCGTTCACAAACTAATTTAAACTTACCAGTAACAAAGTGGAGACTGCAGATGTAAACAGGCTTTGCAGTAGGGTTCCACAGCCTTCCGAATTCATCCTCTCGGCGGATGGTTTGAAGCCATTTTGTCCTTCTAACGGTATGTTGATGGCAAACGTATAAATATTAATTCTGGGTTTTTTTCGTTGTTGGTTTTGCAAAAAGTAAAACAGCAATCGGCATTGCACTATCTGCAGCATCGCGCATTGATATCTAATGGAGACGAAGCCAAAGTTTACCCCACACTAGAAACCGGAAGTCCGTTCCTGTCTTAAGCCGTGTCAGGATGTATTTCACCCTATTAATGATTTTTAAGAAATACAGAATTGGGGAACTTTTTCATCATGTCCACACAACATCTCTAAGGTATATTAATGGCATAGGCTATTAAAATGTTGATAATGGGTGGGCTTCCCCTTTAACGGTCTTGTAATTTTGTGTTGGTCATGCTTGAATTGTTCTGTAAATATCCAAGCTGTAAAAAAATGAATAAATAAATAAATAATAATTAAAATCAGCTCGCTTATTATAAGCAGACCTGGCAACCGCTCTGGTGGGCGTCGTAGTGCCGTGTTGCGCAGTCGTACCTGTTTGGCAAACAAACTTTCGCGCGATCACAGTCGTTTGTTTGGTTGTTTGTTGTTGAGCAGATGAGAAAACCGCAAAAAAAATGTCTGAATCAACTGAAATATCGCGTCTGTGTGAGAATATAAAGTTTAGTCTAATTGCTGTGATTAATTTAAACTGCATAGTAGCGACACTGTCTGCAACTCTGCAACAAACAGAGCTGTTCTGGAAGTTTCTGTTCATTTACAACATCTACTATGTGGACTGCTGGACATCATGGGCCTAGCTGTAAGACGAGTCGACCACAGACGACCATGCACAAAGAGACACGAACAGGTTGGTGGATGCAGTGCTGACCATCCTATAAAGCAGGGGTTTTCAACCCTTTTGATTCCAGGGCCCAGTATTTATTCAGCATTTTAGCCACGGACCACCATTTGAGGACATATTAGCCCCACAGGCCCGCAAAACTAAAGATTTCTTTTGCTTTTGTCCACAATTCCAGGCTGGATTTGGGAAACAAAACATACAGACCAAAATGACCATTAATCTTCACGTGTAGACTTGGGCTAATTAAGATAAACCAAATGGACCCGCAAGGGTCCATTTGGTTTCATTTTTACACTCTCAAGAGTTATATCTGGTTAACCAACTTAGCTGGGGACCACCTGGAAACCTCTCAAGGACCACTGGTGGTCCCTGGACAAACCTTTTTGATACCAGGGCCCACTATTTATTCAACATTTTAGCCACGGACCACCATTTGAGGACATTTTAGCCCCACAGACCCCCAAACTAGCTTTTTTGTCCACAATTCCAAGCTGGATTTGGGGAAACAAAACTAGTTGTGTAGACTTGGACTAATTCACATGATGAATATTTTAACTCTTGAGAGTGTAAACATCGGGTTTCCATTTGGTTTCATTTTTACTCAAATAGTTACATTTGATAAACCAACCATCCATCATTTAGCTTGCGGACCACCTGGACTCCTCTCACCCCGGACCACCTGTTGAAAACCCCTGCTATAAAGCAAGTGTTTTTCAACCTTTTTGATACCAGGGTCCACTATTTATTCAGCCTTTTAGCCACGGACCACCATTTGAGGACATTTTTGTACACATGAAAGTGAAACCAAGGGTCCAATTGGTTTCATGTTTACACCTGGTTAACCAACCTTCCTTCATATAGCTGGAGAAGACCTGGAGTCGTCTCAGGGACCACCTTTTAGTAGGCCTAGTAGACAACATTTATAATGTCTAATATTACACCTAAATTTCAGATGATATATATTCTGCATGTACAGTTTTGATTGTTTAGTGATATAGACTGCCCTTTAGTTGTGCTGTTTTTGAGGTCAGGAAGAGCCTCAAGTGTTTATGGACAACTATTAAAGGGATATTTCACTTGATAAGTTACTGGTTTCAGTAATTAGATATTTGATGTTCATTTGAGCTTCCTATACAAACCCATAATAACTTAAAACTTAATTTTAACTATGATAACTGTCTTTCTTTGTGACTGATATTATTCGAGTATGTGAGAGGGCTGTGCTTTTTCATTTACTGTTTTTAATTATTTTTAAAATATTGTTTTATTCCTTCTTGCTCACTGGTGTGGAGCAGAGGCTGCTATATTTTCTGAAACCATTTTAAAAATAAATGAAAATGGTAAGTGAAAATGTACTTTAGAATTAAAGTTTTAGGTTATAATCAAATGTCTAAATACTGAATCAAACAGCAATAAACTGATTGGGTTGTTCACATAAGCCTGAATATATGGAAAGTGAAATCTCCCTTATTTCTTATAGATGATATGATATTATTGCCATATAGAATGTTCACTGATGGCTTAGCACGTGTTGCGTAGAGAAAAGCAGGGTTCCAGAATAACTTTAGTAGTTGCATGTATGCGCGTTTTACTGGTGCCCAGTATTACTATACACGTGCACGCATGGATGCATGCATGCACATTGCACAAGCACAGAGAGAGAGACCTATTTTACTACATTTAAGGTTGGATGCATGGGTGCACTCTGGAGCCCTGAAAGGACTAATTTAACCCAACCTACTAATGTTTTTGAAACAGATCAAGGATTTGGTGAATGGAAAGATGAACTCCTGAGGAGAATTAACTCGACTGAATCACTGCCTGCATGATCTCTACTGATCGGTGAGTCAATAATAGTCTAAAGTCTATTATGTTTGGGTTCTGTAGCCCCACTCAGCGATGAGTACATTATATTTTATTAACTGATGTTGTTGCAGACGATAATACGTTGTAGAAAAGCACGCAATACTCAGTAGCACTGTTCAGTAGTCATGTACTCACAATAATAATCAATATCACAAACAAATATTTGGCCTAAAAAGCAATATATTGCCTCTGAACATTGGCTAGTATTGTTATGCAATAACAATACTAGGCCTGCTGCCTATTCGGGATGGCATCCAAATTGTGCTTTTCTACTGTCCTTATGATATCAACAGAAAACTATTAGTTGAGAGGGGCGGGGAGGAGCAGCTGTGTTCAACTTGATTTATTCTTCAATCTCCACTCCACGGTGCTTTGCCGATGGGGTTGCTCAATCGGTAAATAAACATAATGTCATTTATTTACCTTGATAAAGGGCCTCTCTCGCGATATGTATACTTTGCATGATGATCCCTGGAAGGGAAATATTCGATATATCTTGCAGCCTTATTGCAGAGCAATCTATTCTAGTTGTGTTCAGGTTTGCTGGATGGCATTTGCTGCTAGCTACACTTGCTGTTGCTCTACTTACAGTGGTAGATGTTGATATATCAAGAGCGATGGCAATTTATTTTAAACATTTTACACATTTTAACTCATCACATATTATGTCCCAGGTTACAGTTTAAAACACCCAGATATCAATGAATGTGCCTTGTGCGCAAACTGACCAACCCCAACTGCGTGTGTGTGTGTATGTAGAGTGTGGTAGATTATATGGACCGCCCATACTGGAATGGTTGTAGTATATGGACCCATGGACCCATATAATAGAATGGTTGCATTGTGGCAGGCATTTTCTGGTTTCATTGATCCAGGCATTTTCTGGTTCCATTGTTCCTGGCATTTTCTGGTTCCATTGTTCCAGATCAGGGGTTTTCAACCTTTTTGATCCCAGGGGCCACTATTTGTTCAGCATTTAAGCCTAACCCTATCCCAAAACTAAAGATTTCTCTTGCTTTTGTCCACAATTCCAGGCTGGATTTGGGGAAACAAAACAGGAATATTAACATACAGATAAAAATGACCATTAGGCTAATCTTCAAGTTGTGTAGACCTGGGCTAATTAAGATGATGAATTTTAACTCTTGAGAGCGTAAAAATGAAGCCAAATGGACCCGCAACGCTCCATTTGGTTTCATTTTTTACGCTCTCAAGAGTTACATCTGGTTAACCAACTTAGCTGGGGACCACCTGGAACACTCTGTTGAAAACCCCTGTTCCAGATGAACGGGGGTTCATCTTTCCCATAGAGTTTTGCAAAAAGTTATATACATTATTTCAATCCTAGAATAAAGACTTCCATTGATCCTGGTGAATCATGACCGCATACAACAACAGCACTTGATTCTGTGATTATGCAATTATATAAGATGTTTGTGTCTTTGCTTTAGCATATTGATTTTAAACCCACATGTAAAATTGGACATTCACCCCCTCCAACTGCGAGGTTCCATATCAGGAACATGATAAAACGTCCAGTTTCCCCCCTTTTGCCGGACATAAACTTTTATTCGGCTGAATAATAATCTATAATACGTGGTTCATAAAACAAATTGTCATTATAAAAAGCCATAAATGCATTTTGCGAGCGGGAGACGGGCCTTTGAGTGTGAGATAGTAAAAGGGGAGGAGATGCCATAGCTAGGTGTGTAGAAGGAGCCTTCTCTAGTCTGCCTTCACTTTTATGGCTGACCTTTCTCTTAATTGGCTTCCATGTCTTTACATTGGGATTCTGTTGGTCTGCCAGCCAAGTAATTCCTCCCTCCTAACGGCTAAGCGTCTCCCTCACTGACCCATAAATTGGAAACACTTTAACCTTTCCTGAGTGCTCACTTTATGGGACCCCCTGTATTCTTTTATTATGGAGATGAGATTGATTTTTCAAATGGCAAAAAATGACGTGTATCACTCACTCACACTTGGCTGTTTATGAGGGACTTTACATTTTCAAATATGTGGCGTAAAATTAATTTAGTAAAAAAAAAAAAGGTCTTTGGGAAGGATAGGGCAGGGTAATTTTTTTTTCAGAGAGCAAATTAATGAAAAAAAAAAGTTAAATATATTGGAGTATAGATAGATATTGAAATTGAAAAAAGTATACACTGTCTATATTAAGCAATTGCTATCAAAAGTCATTATAGCCTTCATATCCTTTTAGTAGATATAAACATCCTTGTTAAAGCCATTTATTAGTTCTATTTAATTCGACACACGATCACAGACAGACAGACACTAGCTTAAAAAACAAGTGGTAAAAATAGAGATGATTATTTCCTTGTTGATTTACATCACTGTTGTGTTTAAATCCATTTCACATTTTCACTTGCGTTCATCTGCACTCTGGTACCCTTAATAAGGTTTCTAATAAGGTAAAATATGTGTGTGTGTGTGTGTGTGCGCGCGCGTGTGAGAAGGTACTTGAACGCACGTGCCATATAGCCTTGATGTATTGATATGTTTATTTCAATTTATTTCAAGACCTCATCCTGAGACTCTGACCCGCGAAATCAATACCTTCATTTATGGTCCAACACCTTCGATCAATTCCTACACCCACCAACCGCCGCCCCCACCCCAACGCCTCCCTTCGGCCCAGCGATGGAGTGCCTGTGAGTGGACACATGTACGCAGCGCTCCACTCCACAGCCCCTGTTTTCCCGCTGACTGCTCCCCATGCTGCTGTGCACTGGGAGGTAACTGGCCTCTCAAACTCCTTAGATTGGCTTCTGATCATCAACCCACCCAGCTATTCCCCATGCTGTCTGCTCTCCAGCCCTCTCTTTCTTCCTCCTCCCGTTCTCTCATTCTCCTCCCATCGCCTCCCATCCACCCCTTTTAATCCCCTCCCTGCTCCAGAATGTCCTGTATCTGTATGTTTAGAAATGGTATGGAGTATTAGTATTAGTTAGTATTTTCTAAAGCAAGGGGTTTTCAAACTTTTTGATACCATGGCCCCACTATTTATTCAGCATTCAGCATTGAGCCAGGGACAACCATTTGAGGACATTTTAGCCCTGCAGACCCCAAAACTAAAGATTTTCTTTTGTTCACAATTCCAGGCTGGATTTGGGAAACAAAACCTACAGATCAAAATGACCATTAATCTTCTACATTCTCTAGTTGTGTAGACTTGGACTAATTCAGTTGAAACCAAATGGACCTGCAAGGGTACATTTGGTTTCCTTTTTATGCTTTTCATTGGTTTTCATTTTTATGCTCTCAAGAGCAACAACTTTTCATCTGGTTAACCAACTTAGTTGGGGACCACCTGGAACCCTCTCAAGGACCACTGGAGGTCCCAGGACCACTGGTTGTAACTGGTTAAAACCATTGTCCTAAAGCGCAAATAACATACATTCCGGTCAGATAACACATTGTGTATGTCCCTCAAGCTTATTTCTAATGTTTTTGAGCCTCAATCACCACTCTCCTATAATAACCAGTATTGTCAGTTCTTTTTGGACTTGGACTGAAAAGCAGTTTAGCTGCAGTACCACAATGTCCTGAGGTAGTGGGGGCGCCGTTATGCATTTATGATTATACAATACTCTTGTCTAGATGTCCTTCCTGGGCAGGTTAAAAACTACAGAAGGGTAAAAATGAGGCAGGCATGTACATAGAAGGCTGACCTTAGGTGTACTTTACCATGCTGCGGCTAATACAATTAATAATGGATGTGTTTCAACTGTTTCGGTGTGCTGTTTTGCGAGCTTTCACAATTACATTCACACACCCATAGCTCTAGACATGCCTAAATCTAAGACCCCACTCACACATTTGCGTACGGCAGGCGTCCCCTAATACACCCATTTACTGGCACGTAAGGGGCAGATGCATGCTGCCTTCTTGTATGGGAAAACAAACTTCAAAATCGTCCGTTAGGGCTTCCTTCCCTTTTAAGGTGATTGTTCTTGGATTACATTAAGAATGACCGCAGCTTGTGGAACGCTTGGTGAAACAACGTATAGCATTTTGTTTTTTTGCCACAAGCCTCTTCGTCGCCTCGCCATTCTGTTTCTCTCCTTGTTTGTGCCATCATGCTTGGTGACAAAAGTGTCATCACACACGGCGACAGCTATATGTGATCTCGTTCAACTGAATTATGCATGTGGGGGGGGGTGCCAAAATATGCCGCGCATGGCAGCCTATTGACCATGCTGCAATCTCAACCAAGCACAGCCTTCAAGAGCGCGTATACGCTGCTGCCCTCCCGGAACTCTGGTGAGGCAATAGCGGACTGTAGCCCGGGTCAGCTGTTTTTTTTTTTTTTTTCTTTAGAAAAGCATACGGTAGAGGGAAAGCGAAAGTTTTTTTTTCTGCAAAAAAAAGGAAAAGAAAAGGGCGTGCATGAGCTAGCAGTACAGCTCAAGCAGGGCCTTTGCCTCTCCTGGATTTATTAGCCAATTTCCACTACCATTGTCTTTCACTTCAATCTCAGAAGTGAGGGTGCACCGGGCGGGATATAGGGCCGCAATCATCGGAGTGTGCGGCGACAAAACCCCCAGCGCTCGCACCTGGAACTCAATAGATATTCATGAACATTCTCGTATTTAGAGAAGGAAATAACTTAATACCGACAGTGTCGATGGAATAATAGCCATTTCCTGCCTGACTTGCAGCCCCTCAGAAAATGAAATTGCGCCGGCCGTCATTTTTCTTGTCTGCTCGGGTGTTTCCGCGCCGGGGTCCACGGGCTGCGGCTACGCTCCCTGCATCGGAAATGAGGGAGAGATGGAGAGCGGGAGAACGAAAGAGACAGAGAGGGAGGAGGGGAGAGCGAGGAGGTGCTGGAGCAAAGCTGAGAGAGTGATACTCGAGGCACGTTGGAGAAAGTAAGAAAGAATAGATGGCGCGAGAGAGGATCTGTTTTTAACCTTGATTTACAATTGATGGCGAAATGGAAAATAAACAAATTAAAAGGAAACGTATACCGGAATCGTGGGCTTAAAACACATTACAGAGCTCCCGGGCCACAGTGTAAACAGGACAGAACTCTCTCTGCTCAGGGGTCCGGGTGATGCTCCCCGGCCAAGCCGAGCCAAGACAAATATTTCACCTGCCGCATGATTAAGATTGATCACCTCTGTGAGGGCTGGAGAGACAAGAGGCTGTAAGGCTACCATGTTCACAGTGGGGAGAGAGAGGGCCTAGGGGGAGACGGATAGAGAGGAAGAAACAGGCAGTGTGGAGCAGTTAGGGCTGGAGAGAGAGAGAGAGAGTGAACGAAAGACTGTAGAGAGAATTAATTGACATGAATGGATGCAGGGTCTGTGAAACATAGCATTCTGGGAAACTCTTCTTTAGCATTGCTTGGCCTTGTTCATGTTACCCCGACCACCATTCTTATGAATTAACCATCTCTCTCTTTCTCTCAACACTCTCTCTCTCTCTCTCTCTCTCTCTCTCTCTCCTCGTCTTTGTCTGCTTTTCTTGCTCACGGTCGATGAGACCTTGTTTCGCTTTCGTTTCCGCTTCCCTCTGAACACGCACGGTACTTTGTTAAATATCGCGAACCTCCTTGTTGCATCATGGGTGTTTGTGTGTCCCGGGGACGGTCTGTTGAGCTGTGATGTTGGTAGATGTCTAGTCCGTTTTTGTACCTTTATGATGTACAGTAACTACCACTGCAGTAAAGCTAGACATGATCTCTGTGGACGAGAGGAAAGACCCTTTAGGTTCTTTAGTTTTGGGAGAATTGGTACAATTGAGTACAATTGAGTAACAACTGAGTTGTTAGTGTTGGGATCCTTTAGGATTGTAACAATTACGCTTTTTTAACGGTTCCCTCTTAATGGTCCATTTTCTTAAGGGTTATTTTGAATGATTGATTCCTAAAGGGGTTCCAAATGGTCAAATGGAATGTATGAATGGAGTGATAGTGGTTGTTGAAAATGTAACAAAGTTGGAGTATCACATTGTATAGATTGTATGATGAAACAAGTTCTGTAAACCGTTTTAAATCTGATGGAACCGTTTCTGGTTTCCCCAATGTTGGATGCGTTTATCCTTTTAGGGACCATCTAGTTCTCATCCGCAGATGTCCTACGGCGCTAAGCTGCGTGGCGTCGGGATGCGCGCCAAGGACGGAGAAACTTCAAAAAACTATTTAACTGTAAAGAGCTGTAAAGATTGCTCCAAAATAAGTTCACCAAATTAACACTGATGATTTTCTTTTGGTTTTGTTGAATCCCGTCCAATCGAAATACGACACATTTTTTCCACATCTTGTGCGAAGTACGGAAGCATCTATTTTGCACTTCTTGTTATCTGGTAATGACGTGAGTCATGTTGACCTTCACATATTTGTCCGTCTGGTGCTGTCAACAGTCTGTTAGGAATGAACAAACAACTTTGTTAAACAAACGGGCACAGTGCCGCCGCTGCCGCCGCCGGCGAGGTTGGCCATGCCCCCACGCGTATATGCCCCCCAGTTGCCTGCCTGCGTGTGTGTGTGTGTGTATGCCTGCCTGCGTAA
This sequence comes from Benthosema pterotum, assembly GCA_039105355.1. Lineage (NCBI taxonomy): Eukaryota > Metazoa > Chordata > Actinopteri > Myctophiformes > Myctophidae > Benthosema > Benthosema pterotum. Next base: position 9,692,345 of record CM076972.1, read on the forward strand.
ACTGCACATATCTATAGAGAGAGTTGGCAGAGCAGAGCCAGGAGGAGGAGGAGTAGGAGTGGGTGGTCTTTGGCCCACTGCTATGCGAGGAGGACCTGTCTCTCTGCTGAGGGCACACAGACAGTAAGTAGTCTGTGGAGGAGAAACCTGCTATTTCTGGCAGACTTGAAGGGAGGGTACTGCTCTGTGAGAAGCAGGCTGGGCAGTGAGAGAGAGAGAGAGAGAGAGAGAGATAGGTGTGTGTGTGTGTGTGTGTGTGTGTGTGTGTCTTGGGTGGTATTGATTTTTTAATATCGGTATTGATACTGTGTTAATTAGCTCAATATTCGATATTACCAGTATTGACCACTAGATGGCAATGGCGCGCAGTCAGAGTTGGACACGTTTCACCAGTCACCTAGTTCTCAGAATTGCGACATTGGGGGGTCAGAAACTGAGCCGTCTGCTGTTCAAGCTGCCTAAATAGGGACAAACTGGAGTTGGAAATACATTGTTTCCAAAAGGCCTAGCCCAAATAAGGGCTATTTTAGGCATGTGTGTAACATGAAAATTGTAGCTACAATTAAAAGTCTCATTGCTCAGATTTTAATAAAATACAGTAAGTATAATGTCGGTATTTGATGATATTCGGTATTCGATATTTTTTATAGACCCAACAATATTACTCGGTATTGATTTCCAATATCGCGATAAACGGTAATACCGGTATATTGCCCAAGACTAGTGTGTGCGCCCTCCTGTGTAGCTACACATGAGTGCATGTCTGGTATAATGATGTGGATTTGTGCTGCAATGAAATCCGTTTTTAAAAAGGGTTAAAGGAGTCTTGCTGCTCTCCTGCCTCCTTTAGTGTTCAGTGCTCTGGGAAACGTATCATACCTACGTCAATTTTAGGGCCGTGACGTAGGTATGATATGAAATGGACCCTAGTTGCGGGTCCATTTGGCTTCATTTTTACACTCTCAAGAGTTAAAATAATAATCATCTGAATTAGCACCACTTAATTAAGAAGTCTACACTGTTTTGTTTGCAAAATCAAGCCAGGGATTGTGGACAAAACCAAAAGAATTCTTTAGTTTTAGGTCTTTGGTGTGAAAATGTAATCAAATGGTGGTCCCCGGCTCAAATGCTGAATAAACGGTGGGCCCTGGGATGGAAACACACACACACACACACACACACACACACACACACACACACACACACACACACACACACACACACACACACACACACACACACACACACACACACACACACACACACACACTACCAGACAGGTGTAGAGAGTGTGTACAGTTAGTAGTGGGCTGTTTAAATTAATTTAAAGTGCAGTGGCTCTCTCCTATGAGCGAGAGAGACAGCGAGAGAGAGGTGCACCCGTACGGACAGCACCCGCAGCAGATTGCACCACTGCTTTGTATTCCAAATTAATTGGCCTCTCAAGGTCTTCTCTTCTCTCCATCCCTCACACCCCCCCCCCACATTAAACCCATGTACCCTACACCAGTGGTTTTCAACCTTTTTGATGCCAGGGCCAACCATTTATTCAGCATTTGAGCCACGGACCACCATTTCAGGACATTATAGCCCCACAGACTCCAAAACTAAAGATTTATTTTGCTTTATTTTGCCATCTTCTAGTAGTGTAGACTTGGGCTAATTCAGATGATGAATATTTTAACTCTTGAGAGTGTAAAAATGAAACCAAATGGACCCTTGTGGGTCCATTTGGTTTCGTTTTTACGTTCTCAGGAGTTACATCTGGTTAACCAACGCAGCTGGGGACCACCTGGAACCCTCTCAAGGACCACTGGTGGTCCCCGGACCACTGGTTGAAAACCCATGCCCTACACTGTTTCCCAAACAGTGGGTCGGGACCCCATGTTAGGCCCGTGCTCCTGCGAGGGCTTCATGATTTTGCCTAAAATTAAAATTTCAATTTTTTTTTTCTCCGAAACCTCAATTTTGATTTTTGGTGGGTAAAAATATAAAAAGACAGTTACTTATTTAAAATATATTTTTATTTGATTCTCCTCCCTCCAGCAGAGAGTAGGGCAAAGATGATGGATAAAGTGCAAACCTCACTTTTCTTTATTTTAAGAACACATTGCATTTTTCTTTCCTTATATAACAGAACACTTTTTACAGTAAGGTAGGACACAGTGACATAGTTCGACCATAAATGTGAGAGGAAAGGAGAAATCACGATTTTCGATTTTCATTTTTTACATTGCTCCGATTCGCCGGTTGGACGTAATGGTGACGTGAGTAAAAGACCTTTATAGCTAATGGCTTGAGTATTAGTCCGCTCTGCTCATGCACGGGTAGTCCATGGCGTACTTGCATTTTACCGAGTGCTTACCTAGTTGCTTGTGTGAGCGGAGCGGGCGCAAGTTAAGCGATCAGTGCAGGGTGCACTGTTTATCGTCGTCCCTCGGGGCATTCCGATTGGCCGGTTGTAGGGGTGACGTACTGTAATTGGGACGGTCGGTGGTTGTTCTGGGGTATTCGTGGGTGAGGCGTTTTGTTTTGGTTGTTAATAGTGTGACGATGGAAGTGATGTCATTTTATCCGTAGGGATAAAATGTTAAAATTAATATGACATAATTATAAGAGTTTGTTTTTGTTCATTTCTGCTCCAATGGGCTGAGCACTGAAGGCTGGAGGAGAAAATGTAAGACGTCAATAGTGATTGTCTGGAAGTTTGTGATTTTGATTGGCTGAGCATGGAATGTGATGTATGTTCATATGACGTTGTAGAGCGCCGCTCACTTCAGTGTTTTTCATATAAATACCAGTATGGAAAAAGTGCTCCGTCTCCCAGGTAGATTATAATGGACCAGCAATGTGTGTGATGTTTGAACATCACACCACGTGGTCTCTGAGGTCGACCGTTTCCATCGAAACTATTTGTTGTGGGCCAGAAAAAGGATAAATCCCTGAGTGTTGATAGTAAAATTTTATCGATATGAGGCATTACTTTGAGCTTATTCACTGCAGTTACTGTATTTCTTGCGTGAGCGGAGCTGGCACAAGTTAAACAGTTGGTGTTCGGTGGTCCCTTGGGGACAGAGACCACTGATAATATAATGACATACTGTATGTAGGCATTAGCTTGCTCTGCTCACGCACAAGTAGGCAAGTTTGCACTCCTACCGAGTGCCGATCTAGTTCTTAATGAACTGTACTTTAAACTATCAAAACAATTTGTTTAAAGCATACAGGTCTGATTTGCTGTGGGCATTCTATACTCGAGCTATTAAGAGTTAATGAGTTTGAACTGATAGTCATGCGATGCAAACGGTAAGATAAATATTAGTTAATTGACATTATGAGTGATAACGTAAATAGCCTCACATAGAGAAACGTTCTCCTGTGTGTCAAGTACTCTGTTTGGTTGAAGTGAACCGAAGTGACTTTGATATTCAGTGCATGTTATTTACAAGCAAGCTGTGCAACCTATAGTATTCCTTATGAACCGAGGGATTTAATGGACATCTTTGTTGGAGTCTAGGCTAATGGAAATATGCGCTAAATATAGAGTTCATGTGCATCACCGGGGAGATTACCATCCTTTAGTAATGAGCAAGATCTGTGTCTATTAATGCACAGACACCACTGCAGTCTGACCTTCTTCTGGTGAGTTAATTAATTGAAATGAATGTATTGTTGAGTCGACACCGTTGCTGTCAGTCGTTGACCACAAAAAAATAATAATGCATTTGTAATTGGTGGGGGAAGTGTGATAGTAGTGTGTATCGCACACACACACTATAACTTCCAACTCTAGTGATTTCTGCTGCTTTTAGTTTGAATTGCTGTAAACAATGTGTCTGTGTACAGTACGTCCAGACCAATTACCAAGTGTTATGTTTGTTGAGTTCATAAATGCTCTGCTTTAACAGAACCCCAATCGTCTGGCTGTTTTAGTTGTTTATGAACAGCGAAAGCTCCCAGAACAGCAGGGTGCTGCTTTACACACACACACACACACACACACACACACACACACACACACACACACACACTCACACTCACACTCACACTCACACTCACACTCACACACACACACACACACACGAACACGCACACGGCACAGTCTTTCAACCCCAACCACAAACAACCTCTGGCGCCAACATCCGCCGATAATAACAACAAAAGAGCAATGATAGACAAACAAAAAGAAATAGCTTGACTCCGGCGTTCGTCGCAGGTTTAAGTCTGATCTCCGTCAGAACCCGTACTGCGCAAAAAGGGTCACTGCCAGAGACGTTAAAAAAAAGCTCTTGTTTTCTTGAAGTAAAAATAGCAGAAAAGTGTTTGGAAAATGACACATTTCGTTATGAGAGGAGGACTGTTTAAAGTTTTGTGTGTGTGTGTGTGTGTGTGTTGGAGAGTGTGTGTGTGTGTGTGTGTGTGTGTGTGTGTGTGTGTGTGTGTGTGTGTGTGTGTGTGTGTGTGTGTGTGTGTGTGTGTGTGTGTGTGTGTGTGTGTGTGTGTGTGTGTGTGTGTGTGTTGGAGAGGAATGTAGGATGAATCTATTTATTGAACAAAGGACAGCAAAACACCACAACAAACATCAAGCGACACTTCTATATGTCAAGATCCAAAGATCCTCCAGTCAGGAGAGATGTGAAAACGCTCTCCGAGGAAGAGTTGCCCCTGCGGACGACAAATGCCAAAACAACTTCTTGACAAAGAAAGGAAGGAGGGAGAAAAAGACGAGTGAACAGAAGGAACAACAATTATTTATGTAAATAATGTGCCATTGCTGCTTATAATTAGCGTTGAAAATTAAGCAGAAAGGAACAGGGGCTGTGGAGGAGAAAAAAAAAACACAACACGCATGTCACCGGATAATTTTTCTTATGCAAATTAACGATTGAAATTATAAATTGAAATGGTGTTGTGATAGCGAGAGGGAGCTGAGAGAGAGAGAGAGAGAGAGAGAGAGAGAGAGAGAGAGGAAAAGGAGATGTCCTCTTTTTTCCCCTTCCCTCTGTGTAATTCATTAGCTGGTGAAGCACTGCAGACGCCGATGTAGGTTGACACCAAAGGTGAAAGGTTACACAACCCGAAGAGGGGAAAGAACAATGAAACAAACATTTACGACTGTCGTTTTTCACAGGATGGACTCTTTGGAATAGGTTTTCTGTCTGAGATGGCTCAGAGGAAAGTGGTTTTGTTGACATTGTACAAAGAGTAAACTCATTGATCGTTGTTTGGTGATCATGCTTTAATTATTGATTGAATGCTTTAATGCAGTGGTTTTTCAACCAGTGCTCCCGGGACCACCAATGGTCCCTGAGAGGATTCTAGGTGGTCCCCAGGTAAATGACGGACACTTGGTTAACCAGATGCAACTCTTTGAGAACGTAAACATGACACCAAATGGACCTGCAAGGGTCCATTTGGTGTCATGTTTACGTTTCATGTTTACAATTTTAAGAGTTAAAATATTCATCATCTGAATTAGCCCAAGACTACACAACTAGAGAATTTAGAAGATTAATGGTCATTTTTATCTGTAGGTCTGACTGTTTTGCTTCCCCAATCCAGACAAACTGTCACAAACTAGATGTGAGTATAACATCTAGTGGCTGAATGACTTTTTCCGGTAGTGACCCCCCCCAAATAATAGTATTTGAACTGGCGACTCCTCACCCTGCCAAGCAATTGCAATTGTAATAGATTAGACATTTTTCTTTGACTCGTGTTGTGAAGCTGCTTTCACAATTCTTGCCTCTTATATAGAATTTTGACCATTTGACAAATACTTGACCACTTTCTACAGTATATAGTTTGTTGATTGCTTTAGATACCATAATGGTAATATGTCGTAACCTTTTCAAATTTTGAAAACTTTTGTACTTTTACCTCTGGCACATTTTGAATTCCAATCTTGGCTTGCCACAGAATACTTCCCAGAATACTTCCCAAATGGACCCTAACGGGTCCATTTGGTGTCAGAAAAAAAGGGTATGGAAAAAAATCATTACCATGGTGACGGACATCTAGACGTTTCAACAAGTTAATGGCAAAAAGTTCTAAGACACACAGAATGGGGAAACGTTTTTAGTTTGCGCACGCATCTCTAAGGTATATTAATGGCATACTAAAATTCCC